>SJYW01034915.1:0-11165 GCA_006410735.1 Raphicerus campestris
AAAGGCTAGGTCCATAAAAGAATCAATTTTAGCAAATTCATAAATACTAGAATAATTAAGATATCTATTTTACCTGCATAGGAATGATAATTTTTTAATGTTTATTTTATTTTTTAATAGGAGGAAAATTGCTTTATCACAAAGAAAAAATTATGAAATTTATGTTTGTAAAATTTTAAACTTTTATCTTAAAAAATTTACCAAAAACAGAAAACCTCAACTGAAAAGGAAAAAGAGACAGAAACAATATTGATATCAAATATACAAAATATTTCTTTCTATGGCAAATGTTATTGTTCAACTGCTCAGTCATCTCTGACTCTTGATCCCATGAACTGCAGCATGCCAGGATTCCCTGTTCTTCACTATCTCCTGTAATTTGCTCAAACTCATGTCCATTGAGTCAATGATGCCATTCAACCATCTCATCCTCTGTCACCCCTTTCTTCTCCTGCCCTCAATCTTTCCCAGCATCAGGGTCTTTTCCAATAAGTTGGCTTTGGTATCAGGTGGCCAAAGTATTGGAGTTTCAGTTTGAGCATCAGTCATGCCAATGAATAGTCAGGGTTGATTTCCTTTCATGTTGACTGGTTTGATCTCTTTGCTGTCCAGGGGACTTCTACAGCATTTAATCTCTCACTAAACTGTACAAGAATAACAATAACGCCATTAAAATTGAAATAGGTAGCAATTTATACAAGAAAAAATACAAATACATTTAAATAAGTGGAAATATGCTCTTTCTCACTAAATATCAAAGATACACACATTGAAGCAAACTTGCATACTATCAAGCAGCTACAAACTGAAAACATTTGGGGTAATAGTGTAACTGGTATAACTGACTTAAATGGCCACATCACAAAATGAAGACCAAGGGTCATACACTTATTTTTTCCATTCTTACTACACCCATAACACAGTTAAATGAGCACAAACTTTGAATTCAGTTAGACATGGGCTCCATTTCTGATATTAAATTTCAGGTTCACCTTCTTTAATGATTAAAAGATGATAACAGTAACTACCACTAAGATTTCCATAAAGATTATGTATGATAATGATGCCCATAAATACCTAGCACTTCATACACACAAAATGGAATTTAACATGTATGCTTTCTCTCCCCTTCCTGCTGTTCCCACAAAAGATATACATGAGCAGATACACACCTACACATGAAAAACACGTGATGAGCATGTAAATTGGTGCATCCACTGTGGAGAGCAGTGTGGAGTTTCCTTAAAACACTAAAAAGAGAACTACGATATGATCCAGCAGTTCCACTCAGAGAAAACAATAGTTTGAGAAGATACAAGTGTCCTAATATTCATAAAACTTACTTACAATTGCCAAAATATGGAAGCAACCCAAGTGTCCATCAGTGAATGAACTGATACATAAGACATGGTGTATGTCTATATCAGAGAAGGAAATGGCACCCCACTCCAGTACTCTTGCCTGGAAAACCCTATGGACAGAGGAGCCTGGTGGGCTGCTGACTATGGTGTCACACAGAATCGGACATGACTGAGCGACTTCACTTTCACTTTTCACTTTCATGCATTGAAGAAGGAAATGGCAACCCACTCCAGTGTTCTTGCCTAGAAAACCCTATGGACAGAGGAGCCTGGTGGGCTACAGTCCATGGGGTCACAAAGAGTTGGTCATGACTTAGGGACTAAACAACAACTAATATGTGTGTACACACACAGTGGAATACTACTCAGCCATAAAAAATAAAATTTTTCCATTTGAAGCAACATGGTTGAACCTAGAGAATACTATGCCTAGTGAAATAAATCAGACACAAACAAACACTGTATTTATCACTTATGTGTAGAATCTAAAAAATAAAACAAATCATAAATAGAGAAGAAACAGACTCACAGATAAAAGGGACAATCTAGTGGTTATCAGTGGAGAGAAGGAAGATGGGAGGGACAAGCAAGGCAGGGGTGTGAAATTAAGAGATGCTAAGTACTATGTATAAAGTAAATAAGCTGCAAGGGTATATTGTATGGTACAGGAAATACAGCCAAAATTGGAAATGGAGTACAACCTTCAAAAACTGTGAATCGTTACCTTATACACCTGAAATTTATTTAATACTGTAAATCAATTTTTCCTAAATAAAAATAGACACAGATGATCAGATACATACATAAATCTGAACACTTAGGCACATGTATAAATACACACATGCATGAAAATATTTAGTTTAAGGAAATAATTTAACCAAAGCCTAGCACCATTGAGATCTGCAGGGAAATAGTAGGTCATTCCTAAACCATTAAAAGGGTTTGGGAGTTCTCCAGCTACAAACTTGTCAGTACGAGCAAGGCAGGATCCAAAGGGACACAAAAGAAGACAGCATCGGGGTAGAATCAAGGACCAGCCCAACCTAGCCCTCACTCATTGCCAAGAGCAACCAACCTCCCTCCATACACCTGAATTCCAGCTCAGGAAGGTAAACTTCTCATAAAATGCTGAAAAATCACTCCACAATAGAGTCTTGGTAGTTTCTTGAAAGAGCTATTTAATTCATCCAAGGGATCTTGGCTTTAAACTGCACATTTAGCTAATATCTTTTTCTGTACTAACTAGAAGATGAACTCTCCAGGGGAAAAACATATCAGTTGCAGAAAAAAATAATTATTTTCCTCTGCACATCACAATTGCAATGTGTGCTAAAATTTGTAGATGTTGCATGTGAAAACTTAAAAAAAAAAAAAAACGAATGGACAAGCTTTCATATATTCTTATTATTAGACATTATTTCTTATTGTTAATAACTATGTTATTATTCTTGAAATGGCAGCAAAAGATTATTTCTAGAGGTCCTAACTTATAATCTTCTATTATACGTGAAACCAGGTGTCGAAAAGTCACATGGATCCATACATGACAGTCTCTCCTCTCTCTGCTTACACACGCCTTTAGTAAACACAGATTCTCATTCTGAATCTACTGCTGCTTATTTTCCAGCCTCTATTGTTGCCTTCAGTTTGTTCCTCTGTTTTATAATTGCTCGCTTGTTTCTTCATCCTATTTATAGCTCTATTTTTTTTTCCTTCACTGTTGGAATGATTTCCAGCTGCAGCACTCTTTCAAATGTTTCTGAGGGAAAAAAAGAAATCTCATCTTACACAGAAATAGCCAACCTCAAAACGATTCGTTTTATTGTCCAGGCCTTTTTACGATTAAAAGACCTTTTCATATTATTCATGAGTCTAAACTGATTCATCCATATAATTTAGATTTTTAAGCTTTTAGGTTAAGGACTACAATTTCTTAATGACATTTTCAGTGCTAGGTAGAAAGTCTGCACTGAAATTGATGTTTTTTCCTTAAAAAAGGAATGTTAGCACTTACTCCACCTTTTAACTTAGGCTGCAGAACTAAAGAAATAGGTTTATACTCTTTAAGGTGGGAAGGAGTCTTAATAACTGCCTGAAGTGACACACTGTAATAGGAAGTGGGCTTTGGTGCTAATGGATTTCTGTTTAATGAAATCACACATTTATGTAAATTTAATACAGAGAAACCATTATGTGTGGGTGCATTACCTTTGCAAACTTTCTTGTTTTGTTCATTCTAAAACGAATATATGCTCATTATGGAAAATAGAAAAGAGAGAAAAAAGATCAACCATACTCCCACTATACAAAATACTATCAGTGTTAACACTTAATGACTTGATTTTCTATTTTTGTGGATCTAAA
This sequence comes from Raphicerus campestris, assembly GCA_006410735.1. Taxonomy (NCBI): domain Eukaryota; kingdom Metazoa; phylum Chordata; class Mammalia; order Artiodactyla; family Bovidae; genus Raphicerus; species Raphicerus campestris. Next base: position 3,726 of record SJYW01034915.1, read on the forward strand.
TGGAATTGGTTTTTTTATTTTTGGTTTCATATAATCATGTTCATGTTTATATATGAAACCACATATATATAAGTATATCAATTCAGTTCAGTTCATTTCAGTCGCTCAGTCGTGTCCGACTCTTTACGACCCCATGAATCGCAGCACGCCTGGCCTCCCTGTCCATCACCATCTCCCAGAGTTTACTCAGACTCATGTCCATAGAGTCAGTGATGCCATCCAGCCATCTCATCCTCTGTCGCCCCCTTCTCCGCCTGCCCCCAATCCCTCCCAGCATCAGAGACTTTTCCAGTGAGTCAGCTCTTCGCACGAGGTGGCCAAAGTACTGGAGTTTCAGCTTTAGCATCATTCCTTCCAAAGAAATCCCAGGGTTGATCTCCTTCAGAATGGACTGGTTGGATCTCCTTGCAGTCCAAGGGACTCTCAAGAGTCTTCTCCAACACCACAGTTCAAAAGCATCAATTCTTCAGCGCTCAGCCTTCTTCACAGTCCAACTCTCACATCCATACATGACCACAGGGAAAACCATAGCTTTGTCTAGACAGACCTTAGTCGGCAAAGTTTTATGTCTCTGCTTTTAAATATGCTATCTAGGTTGGTCATAACTTTTCTTCCAAGGAGTAAGCGTCTGTTAATTTCATGGCTGCAGTCACCATCTGCAGTGATTTTGGAGCCCCAAAAAATAAAGTCTGACACTGTTTCCTCTGTTTCCCCATCTATTTCCCATGAAGTGATGAATATCAAATTGGCAACATTTGCTAGATCATTGAAAAAGCAAGAGAGTTCCAGAAAAACATCTACTTTTGCTTTATTGACTACCCCGAAGTCCTTGACTGTGTGGATCACAACAAACTGTGGAAAATTCTTCAAGAGATGGGAATACCAGACCACCTTGTGAGCATGCTCACAAGACAGGGCACATTCAGAGAAAGGCAAGAGATTCTATTTGGCTAAAAATGAAGTCATAAGAGATGTATCTGGAGAAGTCAACATCAACCATGAAGGGCATGAAAATTAATTAAACTAATTGTGAGGAGACCCTGGATTAACACCAATCTGGTTTAATCATTAATACTACTAGTCTAAGGGTTAAGTGAGATAATATCTGGTACTCAGGTATTTTCAACAGGAACTGAACCCTGAACTTCCAGATGTCCAAGCTGGTTTTAGAAAAGGCAGAGAAACCAGAGATCATATTGCCAACATCTGTTGGATCATCAAAAAAGCAAGAAAGTTCCAGAAAAACATCTGTTTCTGCTTTATTGACTATGCCAAAGACTTTGAGTGTGTGGATTACAATAAACTGTGGAAAATTCTGAAAGAGATGGGAATATCAGACCACCTGACCTGCTTCCTGAGAAATCTGTATGCAGGTCAAGAAGCAACAGTTAGAACTGGACATGGAACAACAGACTGGTTCCAAATTGGGAAAGGAGTACGTCAAGCCTGTATATTGTCACCTTGTTTATTTAACTTATATGCAGAGTACATCATGCGAAATGCTGGGGTGGATGAAGCACAGATTGCTGGGAGAAATATCAATAACCTCAGATATGCAGATAACACTACCCTTATAGCAGAAAGTGAAGACGAACTAAAGAGCCTTTTGATGAAAGTGAAAGACAAGAGTGAAAAAGTTGGCTTAATACTCAACATCCAGAAAACTAAGATCATAGCATCTGGTCCCATCACTTCTTGCCAAACAGATGGGGAAACAGTGGAAACAGTGACAGACTTTATCTTGGGGGCGGGGGGTGTCCAAAATCACTGCAGATAGTGATTGCAGCCATGAAATTAAAAGACATTTGCTCCTTGGAAGAAAAGCTATGACCAACCTAGACAGCATATTAAAAAGCAGAGACATTACTTTACCAATAAAGGTCATCTAGTCAAAGCTATGGTTTTTCCAGTAGTCATGTGTGGATATGAGAGTTGGACTATAAAGAAAGCTGAGCACCGAAGAATTGATGCTTTTGAACTGTGGTGTTGGAGAAAACTCTTGAGAGTCCCTTGGACTGCAAGGAGATCCAACCTGTCCATCCTGAAGGAAATCAGTCCTAAATATTCATTGGAAGGACTGATGCTAAAGCTGAAACTCCAATACTTTGGCCACCTGAATCAAAGAATCGACTCTCTGGAAAAGACCCTGATGCTGTGAAAGATTGAAGGCAAGAGAAGAAGGGGATGACAGAATAAGATGGTTGGATGTCATCACCGACTCAATTAACATGAGTTTGAGTAAGCTCTGGGAGTTGGTGATGGACAGGGAAGCCCCGTCCTGCAGTCCCTCGGGTCACAAAGACTCGGACACAACTTAGCAACTGAACTGAACTGAATATGTGTGTGTGTGTATGTGTGTGTGTGTGTGTGTGTGTGTGTGTGTGTGTGTGTACATAAAATACTTTACTTTCTTTACTATGGCATGAATAAATCTCTTATTATAAAATTTTACAAAATCACCTTAAAACAATTACATAATATCCTGTTGAGTGCTAATGCTCAACCCTATTTGGCTTTTATGTGACATTTTATTGTCATCTTAATTTTGCAAGTAAACTCATTACTTATCTTGTTATAAAATTTAACAGTCTTTCATTGGAGTTTATTTAAGGCTTCCCTGGTGGTGCTAGTGGTATAGGACCTGCCTGTTGATACAGGAGACCTAAGAGACACAGTACTCTGGTCACCTGATGAGAAGAGTTGGCTCACTGGAAAAGACTCTGGTGCTGGGAGGGATTGGGGGCAGGACAAAAAGGGAACAACAGAGGATGAGATGGCAGGATGGCACCACCGACTCGATGGACGTGAGTCTGAGTGAACTCAGAGGGATGGTGATAGACAGGGAGGCCTGGCGTGCTGCAATTCATGGGGTCGCGAAGAGTCGGTCACAACTGAGTGACTGAACTGAACTGAAGAGACATAGGTTCAATCCCTGGGTTGGGAAGNTTGAGTGAACTCTGGGAGATGGTGATAGACAGGGAGGCCTGGCGTGCTGCAATTCATGGGGTCGCGAAGAGTCGGACACAACTGAGTGACTGAACTGAACTGAAGAGACATAGGTTCAATCCCTGGGTTGGGAAGATTCCCTGGAGAAGGGCATGGCAAGCCACTGTAGTATTCTTGCCTGGAGAATCCCATGGATAGAAGAGCACACATACATATGCAGGATTTCTAACAATATAATACATTGTAATATAATCCACATATTATAAATAAATATCATATTAGTACATTAATATAATAATGTCAATATATTTAAAGTTTCTAATACTATCACTTTCTCCACCCTTTCATGTATTCATAACCTTGTATGAATGTATTCATTCATAAACTTGTTACTCAAGTTTAACATTTCATAGTGTTAATCAACTAATCTAGATTGCTAGATTTGTAGTCCTGAGGTTACAATGTAATTCAATAGAAACTGAATTATTTATGGTCTCAAAAAGCAAGTTATTTCAAATAAAATCAATGATAAATCTCCATTAAGATGCAAAGCATTTGGTGTAAAAAGAGGATTCTTTTGTAATTCATAAGTCCCATACTTAGTGCTTAAAATGAACCCCATTGTGATATAACATGTAAAATGCCATTTATCAGAGCTATAAATAAATTCTTAAAATTAAAAGTACAGCTTCAAAGTCTTTCTTGAACACTTTGATTCTAACTAGTCAGCATCCTTACTATGTATCAGACTATAAAAATTGCAGTGGTGGGGAGCTTGTGAAAAATACTCCTGTTTCAACTTATTATGAATTTTAACATACGTAAAATGCAATTACCTATTTTGTCGAAATTGGTTTTAATGTTCTAGTGATATCAGATGTAATTTATAATAGGAAGCAAATATTCAAGTACCGCCAGAGCATGAGCCAAAACTAAATTTTTTTAAAGAACAGATTTTTTAGATAAGCCAGAAAATATATTTGGTAAATGTTATAAATGTTGCAAGGTTGTCATTAGAAAATAATTTTAAAGACACAAAAAGTCACAGAAGGGAACTAGTCTAGCTGGATAGAAGAATTTACAGAAGACAGATTTGATATTTTGTATTTTAGGGAAATTTGTGGGAGGATCTGGGAAAGTTGTGTGGCAAAATATTAAGACACAACCCTCCTGTCTTCCATTTTCACCTGAGACCCCAAATAGAGAACATTCCCTACCAAGTATCTTCATGACTTTAAAGGGATATCTGTGAAAGACTTGCCATGGAGTAACTAAAACCAGTTATAACAGCTTTGCAAATATCACCCCCCCTCACTAGAGTATATAAGAGAAAACCAAAAAGAGAGAGATACAAAGAACATCTTTAAACAGAAAGCTTTGCCATTATTTGAGCTTTTGTTCATTGGGATTTATTAAGAGGAATGGAGTTATTAGTTCAAAAAAAGAACTATTGGAAAGATGAACCTCATGAGGACCTTGGAAAGACCAGAGACGGAAGACAGCCTCATATACCTTAGGCCATTTTACTTACCCTCCTGCCCACAGAGTAAGGAGGCATACCTCCTTCTGCCAGAGAAAGGGAACATGGCATCAGAGAGTTATGCAGAGGACACGTGTTCCTCAAACTCAGAGAGAACCTAATGGAGAGAGAGACGCCACACTACCTGCCAGGAGGCAGAACCAAAAGGCAGGATATTGTTGGAAGTAGCCTGTGTGTCTCCATCATTTTTGGATACTGATAATATATGCGAAGAATCGACTCATTGGAAAAGACCCTAGTGCTGGGAAAGATTGAAGGCGCGAGGAGAAGGGGACGACAGAGGACGAGATGATTGGATGGCATCACGTATGTGATGGACATGAGTTTGAGTAGGCTCTGGGAGTTGGTGATGGACAGGGAAGCCTGGTGTGCTGCAGTTTATGGGGTCACAGAGTCGGACACGACTGAGTGACTGAACTGAACTGAATGTATCTAGAGCTTCCCTGGTGGCTCAGGTGGTAAAGAATCTGCCTGCAAAGTAGGATACCTGGGTTCAATCCCTGGGTCAGGAAGATTCCCTGGAGAAGAGAATAGCTACCCACTCTAGTATATTTGCCTGGAGAATCCAATGGACAGAGGAGCCTGGGGGTTACAGTCCATGGGGTCACAAAAGAGTTGGACACGACTGAGCAACTAACACTTTCACACTTTTCAACAATATCTAACACATATATAGTACCTACCACTTGTCATCATTGCTACAAATCCTTTGTTTATTTATTTATTGGCTCTTTCAATTTATTTATTTATTTATTTTTACTTTACAATATTGTATTGGTTTTGCCATACATCAACATGAATCTGCCACGGGTGTACACATGTTCCCCATCCTGAACCCCCCTCCCACCTCCCTCCCCTTACCATCCCTCTGAGTCATCCCAGTGCACCAGCCCCAAGGATCCTGTATCATACATTGAACCTGGACTGGCAATTCGTTTCACATGTGATATTACACATGTTTCAATGCCATTCTCCCAAATCATCCCACCCTCGCCTTCTCCCACAGAGTCCAAAAGACTCTCCTATACATCTATGCCTCTTTTGCTGTCTCACATACAGGGTATCGTTACCATCTTTCTAAATTCCATATATATGCATTAGTATACTGTATTGGTGTTTTACCTTCTGGCTTACTTCACTCTGTATAATAGGCTTCAGTTTCATCCACCTCATTAGAACTGATTCAAATGTATTCTTCTTAATGGCTAGGTAATCCTCCATTGTGTATATGTACCACAGCTTTCTTATCCATTTGTCTACTGATGGACATCTAGGTTGCTTCCATATCCTGGCTATTATAAACAGTGCTGTGATGAACATTGGGGTACACGTGTCTCTTTCAATTCTGGTTTCCTCGGTGTGTATGCCCACACAGTGGGTTTGCTGGGTCATATGACAGTTCCATTTCCAGGTTTTTAAAGAATCTCCACACTGTTCTCCATAGTGGCTGTACTAGTTTGCATTCCCATCAACAGTGTAAGAGGGTTCTCTTTTCTCCACACCATCTCCAGCATTTGTTGCTTGTAGACTTTTGGATAGCAGCCATTCTGACTGGAGTGAAATGGTACCTCACTGTGGTTTTGATTTGCATTTCTCTGATAATGAATCATGTTGAGCATCTTTTCATGTGTTTGTTAGCCCACTCCAGTACTCTTGCCTGGAAAATCCCATGGACTAGTAGGCTGCAGTCCATGGGGTCGCTAATCATCGGACACAACTGAGTGACTTCACTTTCACTCTTCACTTTCGTGCATTGGAGAAGGAAATGGAAACCCGCTCCAGTGTTCTTGCCTGGAGAATCCCAGGGATGGGGCAGCCTGGTGGGCTTCCGTCTTTGGACTCTCACAGAGTCGGACATGACTGAAGCTCCTTAGCAGCAGCAGCAGCCATCTGTATGTCTTCTTTAGAGAAATGTCTGTTTAGTTCTTTGACCCATTTTTGATTGAGTCATTTATTTTTCTGGAATTGAACTGCAGGAGTTGCTTGTATATTTTTGAGATTAATTCTTTGTCAGTTGCTTCATTTGCTATTATTTTCACCCATTCTGAAGGCTGTCTTTTCACCTTGCTTATGCTTTCCTTTGTTGTGCAGACGCTTTTAATTTTAATTAGGTCCCATTTGTTTATTTTCACTTTTATTTCCAATATTCGAGAGGTGGATCATAGAGGATCCTCCTGTGATTTATGTCGGAGAGTGTTTTGCCTATATTCTCCTCTAGGAATTTCATAGTTTCTGATCTTACGTTTAGATCTTTAATCCATTTTGAGTTTATTTTTGTGTGTGGTGTTAGAAAATGATCTACTTTCATTCTTTTACAAGTGGTTGACCAGTTTTACCAGCACCACTTATTAAAGAGATTGTCTTTTCTCCATTGTATATTCTTGCCTCCTTTGTCAAAGATAAGGTGTCCATATGTGTGTGGACTTATCTCTGGGCTTTCTATTTTGTTCCATTGATCTATATTTCTGTCTTTGTGCCAGTACCATACTATCTTGATGACTGTGGCTTTGTAGTAGAGCCTGAAGTCAGGCAAGTTGATTCTTCCAGTTCCATTCTTTCTCAAGATTGCTTTGGCTATTCGAGGTTTTTTGTATTTCCGTACAAATTGTGAAATTATTTGTTCTAGCTCTGCGAAAAATATCATTGGTAGCTTGATAGGGATTGCATTGAATCTATAGATTGCTTTGGGTAGTATACCCATTTTCACTATATTGATTCTTCCAATCCATGAACACGGTATATTTCTCCATCTATTAGTGTCCTCTTTGATTTCTTTCACCAGTGTTTTATAGTTTTCTATATATAGGTCTTTTGTTTCTTTAGGTAGATATATTCCTAAGTATTTTATTCTTTTCATTGCAATGGTGAATGGAATTGTTTCCTTAATTTCTCTTTCTATTTTCTCATTATTAGGGTATAGGAATGCAAGGGATTTCTGTGTGTTGATTTTATAT
>SJYW01034919.1:17876-52953 GCA_006410735.1 Raphicerus campestris
TTCATCAAGAGGCTTTTTAGTTCCTCTTCACTTTCTGCCATAAGGGTGGTGTCATCTGCATATTTGAGGTTATTGATATTTCTCCCGGCAATCTTGATTCCAGCTTGTGCTTCTGCCAGCCCAGCGTTTCTCATGATGTACTCTGCATAGGAGTTAAATAAGCAGGGTGACAATATACAGCCTTGATGTACTCCTTTTCCTATTTGGAACCATTCTGTTGTTCCATGTACAGTTCTAACTGTTGCTTCCTGACCTGCATACAGATTTCTCAAGAGGCAGGTCAGGTGGTCTCGGATTCCCATCTCTTTCAGAATTATCCACAGTTTATTGTGATCCACACAGTCAAAGGCTTTGGCATAGTCAAAACAGAAATAGATTTTTTTTTTCTGGAACTCTCTTGCTTTTTCCATGATCTAGTGGATATTGGCAATTTGATCTCTGGTTCTTCTGCTTTTTCTAAAACCAGGTTGAACATCTGGAAGTTCACAGTTCATGTATTCCTGAAGCCTGGCTTGGAGAATTTTGAGCATTATTTTACTAGCATGTGAGATGAGTGCAATTGTGTGGTAGCTTAAACATTCTTTGGCATTGCCTTTCTTTAGGATTGGAATGAAAACTGACCTTTTCCAGTCCTGTGGCCACTGCTGAGTTTTCCAAATTTGCTGATGTATTGAGTGCAGCACTTTCACAGCATCATCTTTCAGGATTTGAAACGGCTCCACTGGAATTCCATCACCTCCACTAGCTTTGTTCGTAGTGATGCTTCCTAATGTCCATGTGAGTGTGAGTGATCACACCATCATGATTATCTGGGTCATGAAGATCTTTTTTGTACAGTTCTTCTGTGTGATCTTCCCCAAACAGGAATGAAAACCAGGTCTCCCATATTGCAGGCAGATTCTTTACTGTCTGAGCCACCAGAAAACCCAGCAGAGGCCGAGCAGCTGACACTGGATATCACCAGGTGGCCACATCTTCCCACAGTGAGTTTGGTTCCATCTGGCTCATAGGTGTCAGTGGTGCATCTGGGAGTGGGACCAAGTAAACCTCATGAGCAGGTAGCCCATGTTCTCAGATCAACCAGCACCACCAGTCCTCTGCATCTCCATCAGCTCCGACTCACAGCTGCAAGGGGGGCTCCTCAGGACCAGCTAGTAGAGGAGGCAGATGTTGAGCTCAGTTCTCCAGTAGCTGGGCTTGCTATGAGAGTGCAATGTGAGGATGGCAAGCATCCCACTCAGGGATGAGCCTGCAGGACAGCAGTGAGGGAGGTCTGTCCAGTGGGCAGTCTTGTCTGGTGCCCCTGAAGCTTCTCTCCTAACTAGAGGATTTTCCCATAAATCTTATAGGTAACAACTGAATCATATGGGCCCTCCACTTTGTCTGACAAAGGAGAATGGTGTTGCCATCCTAAGCAGAATCTATGTGACTCATGACCTTGGTAGAACACACAGTCCCAGTACAAAGCCAGAATTCAGATGGCACAGAGGGAGGTGAAGGGGGAACAGCTGTCAGGCAGGCAAGCACCAGGGTCTGCTGCTGAGGCACTCGTTGGATACTCTAAAAATGGATGATAATTATTTTATGAGTTTCCTCTTCATTTCTCCTGCTTCCAAGCTTCCTGATTCCACTTCCAAAATAGTGTGTCATTCATAATGTATTGTGTTAATTGCATCCTTAAATAGTGGACAGTGCATTACTGAGTTCCCATTATCTCTTGAAAACATGTGGCTAGGATGGTAAAGCAAGCACCTACGATGCCAGAGAGCTGGGTTCAGTCCCTGGGTTGGGAAAATTCCCAGGAGAAGGGAATGGCAACCCATTCCAGTATTCTTGCCAGGGAAAGCCCGTGAGCCCATGAGCCTGGTGGGCTGTGATCCATGGGGTTGCACAGAGTCAAACACAACTGAGCTGTTAACACACACACATACATCATCTCTTGCAGGAGCAGCAATCCTGAGAGACTACAGCTGTGTGTGCATGTGGAGGTAGGTGTTTGATCAGAGTGAACATCAACATTCTAGGAATCAGTGAACTAAAATGGACTGGAATGGGTGAATTTAACTCAGGTGACCATTGTATATACTACTGTAGGCAAGAATCTATTAGAAGAAATGGAGTAGCCATTATAGTCAACAAAACAGTCCAAAATGCAGTACTTGGACGCCATCTCAAAAACAACAGAATGATCTCTGTTTGTTTCCAAGGCAAACCATTCAAAATCACAGTAATCCAGATCTATGCCCTGACTAGTAATGATGAAGAAGCTGAAGTTGAACAGCTCTATGAAGACCTACAAGACCTTCTAGAACTAGCACCCCCAAAAGATATCCTTTTCATTATAGGGGATTGGAATGCAAAAGTAGGAAGTGAAGAAACACCTGGAGTAACAGACAAATTTAGTCCTGGAGTACAGAATGAAGCAGGGCAAAGGCTAATAGACTTTTGCCAAAAGAACACACTGATCATAGCATACACCCTCTTCCAACAACACAAGAGAAGACTCTACACATGGACATCATCAGATGGTCAACACTAAAATCAGATTGATTGCATTCTTTGCAGCCAAAGAGGGAGAAGCTCTATACAGTCAGCAAAAACAAGACTGGGAGGTGACTGTGGCTCAGATCATGAGCTCCTTATTACCAAATTCAGACTCAAATTGAAGAAAATAGGGAAAACCGCTAGACCATTCAGGTATGACCTAAATCAAATCCCCTATGATTATACAGTACAAGTAACAACTGATTCAAGGGATTAGATCTGATAGATGGAGTGCCTGAAGAAAGATGGCTGGAGGTTCACAATATTGTACAGGAGGCAGTGATCAAGACCATCCCCAAGAAAAAGAAATGCAAGAAGCCAAAATGGTTGTCTGAGGAGGGCTTATAAATAGCTGTGAAAAGAAGAGAAGCAAAAGGCAAAGGAGAAAAGGAAAGATATAACCATTTGAATGCAGCGTTCCAAAGAATAGCAAGGAGAGATAAGAAAGCCTTCCTCAGTAATCAATGCAAAGAAGTAGAGGAAAACAATAGAATGGGAAAGACTAGAGATCTCTTCAAGAAAATGAGAGATACCAAGGGAACATTTCATGCAAAGGTGGGCTCAATAAAGGACAGAAATGGTATAGACATGACAGAAGCAGAAAATATTAAGAAGAGGTGGCAAGAATACACAGAAGAACTGTACAAAAAAGACCTTCATGACCCAGATAACCATGATGGTGTGATCACTCACACTCACCTAGAGCCAGACATCCTGGAATGTGAAGTCAAGTGAGCATTAGGAAGCATCACTACAAACAAAGCTAGTGGAGGTGATGGAATTCCAGTTGAGCTATTTCAAATCCTAAAAGATGATGCTATGAAAGAGCTGCACTCAATACATCAGCAAATTTGGAAAACTCAGCAGTGGCCACAAGACTGGAAAAGGTCAGTTTTCATTCCAATCCTAAAGAAAGGCAGTGCCAAAGAATGTTTAAGCTACCACACAATTGTACTCATCTCACATGCTAGTAAAATAATGCTCAAAATTCTCCAAGCCAGGTTTCAGCAATACGTGAACTGTGAACTTTCAGATGTTCAAGCTGGTTTTAGAAAAGGCAGAGGAACCAGAGATCAAATTGCCAACATCTGCTGGATCATTGAAAAAGCAAGAGAGTTCCAGCAAAACATCTATTTCTGCTTTGTTCACTATGCCAAAGCCTTTGACTATGTGGATCACAGTAAACTGTGGAAAATTCTGAAGGAGATGGGAATCCGAGACCACCTGAACTGCCTCTTGAGAAGCCTGTATGCAGGTCAGGAAGCAACAGTTAGAACTGGATATGGAGTAACAGACTGGTTCCAAATAAGAAAAGGAGTACATCAAGGCTTTATATTGTCACCCTGCTTATTTAACTTCTATGCAGAGTACATCATGAGAAATGATGGATTGGATGAAGCACAAGCTGGAATCAAGATTTCTGGGAGAAATATCAATAACATCAGACATGCAGATGACACCACCATTATGGCAGAAAGTGAAGAAGAACTAAAGAGCCTCTTGATGAAAGTGAAAGAGGAGAGTGAAAAAGTTGGCTTAAAGCTCAACATTCAGAAAACTAAGATCATGGCATCCAGTCCTATCACTTCATGGCAAATAGATGATAACACAATGAAAACAGTGAAAAACTTTATCTTTTTTGACTGCAAAATCACTGCAGATGGTGACTGCAGCCATGAAATTAAAAAATGCTTACTCCTTGGAAGGAAAGTTATGACCAGCCTAGACAGCATATTAAAAAGCAGAGACATTACTTTACTAACAAACATTGGTAAAGACATTACTTTACCAACATCTAGTCAAGGCTATGGTTTTTCCAGTAGTCATGTATGGATGTGAGAGTTGGACTGTGAAGAAAGCTGAGCACTGAAGAATTGATGCTTTTGAACTGTGGTGTTGTAGAAGACTCTTGAGAGTCCTTTGGACAGAAAAGATCCAACCAGTCCACCCTAAAGGGAATCAGTCCTGAATATTCACTGGAAGGACTGATACTGAGGCTGAAACTCCAATACTTTGGCCACCTGATGTGAAGAGCTGACTCATTTGAAAAGACCCTGATGCTGGGAAAGATTAAAGGCAGGAAGAAAAGGGGCCAACAGAGGATGAGATGGTTGGATGGCATCACCAACTCAATGGGCGTGTGTTTGAGTAGACTCTAGGAGTTGGTGATGGACAGGGAAGCCTGGTGTGCTGCAATTCATGGGGTCACAAAGAGTCAGACACGACTGAGTAATTAAACTGCACTGAACTGAACTATTGGGCTGCATCATGACTGATTACTTGAAGGGCATATTGATACTGATATACTCTAATATGTGTGGGGCTGGAAAAGAATATTTTCATGGATGAAACTGTCCTACCTCTTTGCCCCAGGTCAGTGCAATCATTTTTCTTCTAGTTGTAATGCTCCCGAGAGCCATCCTGCTCCACTGCATAGCCTCTGTCCTCTTCTGTCTGAGGTCACCAGCCTCAGGACTGGCATCCACAGTGGCTTCTTACCATTTGCAGCCTGATGCACTGGCTGCTGCAGACAGCCCTGCACTGGGAGTCAAAGGACCCCACAACCAAAGTCATTTCACCTTTATGGGCCCCAGTTGCATCCTTGCACCCTGAAAAACAGGTTGGAGGTGAGTAGGTGGACCATTGTGGATGCTGTGATGTCTCATAACTACCTAGTGTCCATAACCACCCTGTCTGATTCTCCTTAGGATCCTAGTCACTTTGGTCAGACGTCTTGACCATAAACCTCTATAGCATCTCACATGCAGTAGGTCCAGTAAACGCTGGTTGGTTGATTACTGTTAGTTTCTCTTCAGGTAGCTAAGAGGAGTGCTGTGTTATGCTTAGTCGCTCAGTAATGCCTGACTCTTTGTGACCCCATGGACTGTAGCCACCAGGCTCCTCTGTGCATGGGATTCTCAGGCCCTCCTGCAGGGGATCTTCCCCACTCAGCAATCGAACTTGAGTCTCTTGTGTCTCCTGCATTGCAAGCAGATTCCTTACCCATTTGGGAAGCCCCAGATAAGAAGAGATGATCCATTTATTTTGCTTACTGATTTTGCAACCTTGGGCAGGAAACTTCAGAGAACTCCAGATCAGATGACAAATACCTTCCAGACTGGATGAGAATATCCTTACTCAGAGGGTACTCATCATCTGTGAGTCCACAGCTCCTGCCCCTGACCCTGTCTGGACACTTCTCACATTACAAAGTTGAACTCACCCAGAGCCCTTGAGGGCAGGCACCAGGGCTTACTTGTCCCTGGTGTCTATGTCCACCTGGGACAGCTGGTCGACCTTAGNAGGCAGGAAGAAAAGGGGCCAACAGAGGATGAGATGGTTGGATGGCATCACCAACTCAATGGGCGTGTGTTTGAGTAGACTCTAGGAGTTGGTGATGGACAGGGAAGCCTGGTGTGCTGCAATTCATGGGGTCACAAAGAGTCAGACACGACTGAGTAATTAAGCTGCACTGAACTGAACTATTGGGCTGCATCATGACTGATTACTTGAAGGGCATATTGATACTGATATACTCTAATATGTGTGGGGCTGGAAAAGAATATTTTCATGGATGAAACTGTCCTACCTCTTTGCCCCAGGTCAGTGCAATCATTTTTCTTCTAGTTGTAATGCTCCCGAGAGCCATCCTGCTCCACTGCATAGCCTCTGTCCTCTTCTGTCTGAGGTCACCAGCCTCAGGACTGGCATCCACAGTGGCTTCTTACCATTTGCAGCCTGATGCACTGGCTGCTGCAGACAGCCCTGCACTGGGAGTCAAAGGACCCCACAACCAAAGTCATTTCACCTTTATGGGCCCCAGTTGCATCCTTGCACCCTGAAAAACAGGTTGGAGGTGAGTAGGTGGACCATTGTGGATGCTGTGATGTCTCATAACTACCTAGTGTCCATAACCACCCTGTCTGATTCTCCTTAGGATCCTAGTCACTTTGGTCAGACGTCTTGACCATAAACCTCTATAGCATCTCACATGCAGTAGGTCCAGTAAACGCTGGTTGGTTGATTACTGTTAGTTTCTCTTCAGGTAGCTAAGAGGAGTGCTGTGTTATGCTTAGTCGCTCAGTAATGCCTGACTCTTTGTGACCCCATGGACTGTAGCCACCAGGCTCCTCTGTGCATGGGATTCTCAGGCCCTCCTGCAGGGGATCTTCCCCACTCAGCAATCGAACTTGAGTCTCTTGTGTCTCCTGCATTGCAAGCAGATTCCTTACCCATTTGGGAAGCCCCAGATAAGAAGAGATGATCCATTTATTTCGCTTACTGATTTTGCAACCTTGGGCAGGAAACTTCAGAGAACTCCAGATCAGATGACAAATACCTTCCAGACTGGATGAGAATATCCTTACTCAGAGGGTACTCATCATCTGTGAGTCCACAGCTCCTGCCCCTGACCCTGTCTGGACACTTCTCACATTACAAAGTTGAACTCACCCAGAGCCCTTGAGGGCAGGCACCAGGGCTTACTTGTCCCTGGTGTCTATGTCCACCTGGGACAGCTGGTCGACCTTAGCTGACCCACAGAATGTTTGGCCTTTTTGCCTTTCTTCTTTCCCATGGTACTCTAGCGCTCCCTTTAAAACCCATTCTCTGACCAGGTTGAGAATTCCCACGTCTCCTTCACCCTCTTTGTCTAAAATTGTAGACTCAGCCAGTCTGTTTGTTCATTTCACTTGATGAAAGTCCAAAACAGGGACCAACACAAAGGAGAGAGAACTTTCATGAAGCAAATGTCTATGCTTGATTTAAACTCAGCTGGGTTAACACACCATCACCTGGATGAAAATTAAAAAAAAAAATTTGAGGTTTAAAAGAAGTTATTTCAAGATACCAAGACGCTTTTTCCACTGGAGGCAGCCGGGGTGAGTTTGAGTTTTCCAGGGCTCAGATACTTTCGACCTTTAGCTCAAAGACCACGGTTAGAGTCACTTGTAGCCTTGTTTCCTCCAACCTCAAATTCTCCACTCACCTTTTCTTAGACCTTCTTCCCTGCCCTTTAATCATTTTTATTGCTTTCCCCTGGATCATCTCTAGGTCTTGACATCTCTCTTAAGATGCAGAGGCCTCAAACCGGGTAAAGAATGCTAATGAGGAAGCGAGCAATGTGGAATCCATTAGGAGGATTAGTTCCTAGGCTTCCATGCGCTGCTCATTCATCTCAGCTTTAAAAGTCGTGTCCAGGAGGTTCACTCGCCTCCAGACCTGGGGTGCTGGATGACGCGCAGTGCTTTTGCTGCTGCCCTGCTCCTGCGTCTTCTGAAGCTCAGCCCTCCTGGGTTTAAGGCTTTTGCTCCTGATCAGTCTGCCTTGTATTGTATGCATCTGCTTTGGGGGAAGACTTTTTAAAAGATTTGCCTGGAACTTAATCTCACTTAATCTGCAAACTTCCCATTGCTTCATCAGACCCAGCAGGAAAAGTACTCGCAGAAGCCCTGTGCCTGGTGTGGTGGCCAGAAGACACAGCACGTGCTGCTGGGAGCCCCTGGCTCTGAGCAGGCTGTGCAGCTATTGGGCTGACCTGGACCCGTGCCGGGTGAGCTGCCTCACCCTACACGTATTCCGAGGTGCTGCTGCAGGAATGGTGTTTCATCAGTTCAGGCAGCAAAATTCAGCCATCTCTGGGACCACATGGCTGGTCTGGAACTGGCTGCCGTGGATTTGTGAAAAATAAGTGGTAAAAGGCTGCCCTTGGTACTTTTTTATTCTAGCCTTGGATGAAAACTAAAAGCATGGTTTTAAGTTGTAAATAAGGGAAGGCCTGTGTGTGTGGGTGAGGTGGGGGTGCTGCTTCATCTATTATACAGAGTTCTTCGGCCAAAGATGCTGCTTAGGGAAAGCAGACACTGACGGAGGTGGGAGACCTCCTGAACAGTTCTCTCAGGGGCTGGAGAATGGCCAGGTCAAGGATGAGTCTTGCCAAGTCAGGCTGATTGGAGGCAGAGACTGAGCTTAGGTTCTGCTGCTGCTGCTGCTGCTGAGTCGCTTTAGTTGTGTCCGACTCTGTGCAACCCCAGAGACGGCAGCCCACCAGGCTCCCCCGTCCCTGGGATTCTCCAGGCAAGAACACTGGAGTGGGTTGCCATTTCCTTCTCCAATGCAGGAAAGTGAAAAGTGAAAGGGAAGTCACTCAGTCGTGTCCTGATTCTTAACAACCCCATGGATTACAGCCTACCAGGCTCCTCTGCCCATGGGATTTTCCAGGCAAGAGTTCTGGAGTGGGGTACCATTGCCTTCTCCAGAGCTTAGGTTCAGGGCATGACAATTCAGTTCTGACCAGCACCTCTGGCCTCCTGCCACCTATGGGCCTTACAGTCTTTTCATCTATGTTTTTTTTTTTTTTTTAAAGGACAGGATATGCTTTACCTGCATATCTCTCAAGGTTGTTTATGAGGATAAGGCAAGACAGGGATCTTATAGGGCTGTGTCCATGCCAAAGAATTCTACACTAGGGAGCAAAGCTCATATACCAGTTCACATTAAGTTTGGTGGCACAAAACCTCTAAATAAAAAGGGCTTAAATACAATGCAAATGTCTCCTTCTCATGTAAAAGTGCAGAGGTATGTGTTTCTGGACAGGTTAAGCTTCCCAGACTACTTCCAATTTGGCTACATGTGGCTTCAGCCTCATTGTCCGATGTGGCTCCTAGGGCTCCAGCCATCACATCATGATTCCAGATGGTAAGATGATGGGAGGAGAGAAAGGAAAGAGTGGGTCTTTCTCATGAGAAGATTTCTTGGGAGTTTCACAGAAAACCTGTTTTCATCTTGTTGATTAGGACTTGGTCATCTGTCATACCTTGTAGTGAGAGTGACAAGAGAGGGGCATTTTGTCTGGACAGCATTGTGTCCAACTAGACCTTGCCATCCAGGGAGCAGAGGAGGATGGAGAAGCTAGTAGGATCTACCACAGATCATATCTTCTTAATAAAAGTTAGAACCTAATTACTACCCTTCATCTGGGACTTTCAGGCCCATTTCACCACCATGGGCAGAACACATGACCCCTCTGACTAGGTTTTCTCATCTCTGAAACAAGGGAATTCCCACACTCCAACTATTCAGGGAACACTTACATGGTGTGGCCATGCTCCTGTCTGGACACATATCCCTTGCCAGCGCTGGTGTCTACAGACCACCCCCTGATTTGTTCTCTTCCAGTGGACTTGTTTTGAATTTCTGTTTATTTTGGAAAGAAAACTTTGTATCAGTCCCACAACTGGAAAACTATTGTTATTTGCCATGAAGAGAAAATATGTGTTTTAAAAAAACAAGAAAGATAAAAACAAGGAAGTATGACAGCTCCCAAGGCTCAGGTCTGAGGCCTTGTCCCTACTGGTTGAAGCGAACCATCAGTATGTGGTGGGGAGTGTTAGAGAAACTGTATCTCCAAGCTGGAACTTTCTTCTTGTCCTAATGAGAAGGATTGAAAACTTCTTCTCTGTGTGATTTAATTTCTCTTGATGTCACCTGAGATCATCTCACTTTCCCTAGTGATATGGGCTTCATCCTTTAGGAGATATTCTATTCTATGATTCCTAAGTTTTTTTATCTTGCACCAAGAGTTTTTAAAAGACATGTACCCTCACGCTGATGGGTCCAAGTACTGATGTGCAGCCTCGGGGATTTTCCAAGGGAACTCAGGTCTCTGGGGTTGACCTAAGGTTCAGAGACCTAGGCGATGCCTTGAAGTTATCCTAACGTGACATTCGATGCCCTCAGAGGCCAGGTGGAGCCTGAGCTCAGCCCAGGGCAGCCAGGAGGCCAGGTGTGAAGGGGTTCTGCTAACTGTATGACCTGTTTGCATCGGACTTGTAGCCTAAGGGCAGGAAGAGGGCCCAGTTTGAAGGATAGGGGCTTCCTCTGAATGTGGAAGACCCCAGGGGCTGCTATTGCTGCAGCAAAACGCCATGCAGACCCTGGACTGCTGCCCCACCCCAGTGACTTTGTCTGTGTGGCCCCTGACAAAAGTCTCCAAACCTTGAAAAAACTGGAGTAAAGATGAGAGAAGTGTAAAGGAAGCTGGCTCTGTTTTTCTCACAGCACATTTCAAAGAGCCCTGGAAGCTGGGGAAGATCTTAATGGAGAGTCTATTTGGACAGTTTTCTTAAATTGTATCTTCTGAGGCTTCTTTTAACTTGTGCTGGGGAAATGCCTTGCTCTTTTATAGTGAAGGTAGCTGGTGGTCTCTGTCAAATTCAGTAGAACGGGAGGGTCCCGAAGGCCTTGGGCAAGGCTGTCTATTGCTGGTTAAAACCTGAGCTACCAACAAACCCAGATGCAGACCCAGGAGTCCTTTGAACTTGGGGCCTAGTGTGCCAGCTTAGCTGTCAGGGTCTAGGGGAAATCTCGCTGGAGTTCCTCCTTTGTATATGTGGGGCTGTTGGAACACTGTGTTCCTAAGAGGGAAAGTGATGGTGGGGTGATGACTGGCATTGAGGTGCAGCTGAGGACACTGCCTTATGGCACGTGAGAAATGACATCTGAGTGAAGGTGAGGTGGATCACTGTGAGTGGACAGGACTGGATTTGGGAGGATCCAAGCAGTCTTCACTGTCCTGCGGAGGGGAAGGCAGAGAAACGAGAGGAGGGGATTGTGGTGGGGGGAATGGGGCAGAGGCCAGGAGCCTATCTCATCAGAAGAGAAATCTGCGCACTTTCCGTGCAGAACACAGAGGCTGGGCCAGTGTGGTATCAGCTCTGTGTCACTCACAGTGCCCAGAGTGAGGGCCCATGTGTCTGGGAAAGGTTGGGTTAGACAAGGTCCCATATATAGCTCTCTTTAGCCTTAATTTGCTCATGGGCTCCCTGGATCTCTAAGGAATGGAGCATGAAACTTCAACCACAAAATCTGATTTTTCTCTCCCTGGGATAGCTAATAACCAGAGGCAACTGGGATAAAGCATTAGGTCACATCTGCAAAGACCCCATTTTACCACTCACTCATAGAAGCATCTGCTGAACACAACTCAGGGTCAAGACCAGGGATGGTACAAAATAGTTATAATCTTTAGGCTCAGAAATTCCCATTAGACTGGGAAAAACTGACTTTTAAACACCTAAAACCAAGTGAATACATGTAACTGCAGAACCATGTAAAATTCCAAGGACGTTCAAGGGCAGTGCGGAGGAAGCAGTTCGGCTCTGCCTGCAGGGACTGGCCTGAGATTCAGCAGAGGACCTACCAGGAGTGGGCATGGGCTTTACCCAAGAGGAAAGAAAGTGAAAGATGTATCTGACTCTTTGCCACCTCATGGACTCACGGACTTCTCCAAGACAGAATACTGGAGTGGGTAGCCTATCCCTTCTCTCTTCCCGATCCAGGAATCGAACCTGGGTCTCCTGCATTGCAGGTGGATTCTTTACCAACTGAGCTATCAGGGAAGCCCAAGAAGAAGGAGGGCCTTGGCAAAAGAAAGACAAGTGCACAGCCACACACCCTGGAGGCTGTGTGAGAATTTCAGTGTAGCTAAAGCTTATAGCAATATGAGGGCGGGGTGGGAAAAGATGCTGTATAGCTACACAGAATCAACTTCTAGGTGGGGTGAGTGCCATCTGACAGGTCAGCTGTTTCCCAAATGGACCCTACCAGCACCTTGAGATGAACAAAAGATATTCAAGGGAAAAAAAACCACCCTTGGGTCAAATGCACTTGAGGAAAACAGGAACTAAGTGCCCATCAGCAGATGAACGGATAAAGAAGACATGGTTTATATAGACAGTGAAATACTTCTCAGCCATAAAAATGAAATTTTGCATTTGCAGCAATGTGGATGGAGTTGGAGGGTATTATGCTAAGTGAAATGTGAGACAGAGAAATAAAAATCCTGTATCATCTAACTTATTTGTGGAATCCAAAAAATACAACAAACTAGTGACTACAACACAAAGAAGCAGACTCATATGTATAGAGAACAAACGTGGTTACCAGTGGGGAAAGGGTAGGGAATTAAAAGGTAAAAACTATTATGTATAAAATAAGCTACAAGGATATATTGCACAACATGCAGAAGATAGCCAATATTTTATAGCTATAAATGGAGAGTCCTGGTGGCTCAGACAGCAAAGAATATGCTTGTAATGTGGGAGACCCAGGTTTGATCCCTGGGTTGGGAAGATATCCTGGAGAAGGGAATGGCAACCCATTCCACTATTCTTGCCTGGAGAATTCCATGGACAGAGGAGCCTGGTGGGCTATCCATGGGATTGCAAAGAGCTGGACATGAATGAGCGACTAACACTTTCACATAAATGGAGGATAATCTTTAAAAATCATGAATCACTATATTGTTATAATCTGTCAGTTATATAATATCATATATCAATGAACCTTTAATTAAAAAAAATTTGAAAAAAGGTAGGTGGCCTTTTTGACCAGAGAACACTCAGACCATTAACTGAGTTGATATGCATTTTGAGTTTTTGAGGGTTGTTTATTGCAGTGCTGGCCGAGAACTCACTATCTGTGGAACGCTTGATGTTGTGATGTGATGGAAAATGTTGCTATGAGCTACAGAGAATTAAGAAGGGTTTTCAGCAGCAGATTGGCCTCGCTAGGTATTAGATCACTTTGGTAGCTGGTGTGAAGGATGCACTGGGGTTGGGATAGGAGGACTCAGGTGGAATACTTTCATGGTCTGACCCCAACATTTCCTTCTCTAGTCAATGTTCCCATCTCTCCATTCAGGAGAAACCTTCCAACATGTGGACTCCTGGGGTAATTTAACTGAATGTCGTCTATGGATAATTATGTTATCTCCCCTATTAGAGAATGAAATAATTGAGGGAAGATCTTTTGTCTTACTGTGCCCCGGTAGATACACTCTAAGTTTGGTCTATCCGGCTAAACTTCCCATAACCTTTCATGATTTTGGATTAAGAGTGGTCACACACTGCAAGGTAGAGCTCCGTGTCTGCCAAGAGCTCAGGGAGACGCAGCCATGCACAGGCTGCTTGTCGAGGATGGCGTTACAGGAGAGGTCACACTGGACTTGGAGGAAGGGTAAATTTTAGATGGAGTGAAGGGAGAGAGGCGAGCATGTGAGCAAGGTGGCAGGCCTGGAATGATCAGCACCTGCTCCTGAAACTGGGTGAACTGCAGCATGTAATAGGGTAAGGATTAGGGATCACAGAGCAGCCTGAGAGCTGGGGCTGGATGATGGAGGTTCTTGCCAGTGAGACAGAGGAGCTGATTTCTTATGACAGGTGGTCGTGTTCATCTCCAGATGTGCTTTTGAAGAATGGCTAGTGATTCACAGGCTGGTCCTCTAATGTGTTTTGCCTGAAGAATTTGATGTCTGTGGCAAAGAGAGAAGCCTGTCCATCAGAATCTGATGGACAGATTTTTCTCTGATACTAAGTACATGGCTAGATTACATTTCTGAGCCTCCATCCAAAGTAGCTATCAGCCACATGACCAAATTCTCTCTAGTGGAATCTGAACAAGAGTTCAACGCTGCTCTAGACTTTGGTCCTAATTAAAACAATGCCCTAGGGTTTGACAAAGAAAAAAAGGAAAGACTTGGAACCCCCAAATGACCAGGGGAGTCATAAGGCTCATTTGACTTTCACATGGGACAAGAATGTGAAAGTCAAACCAGAAGCTGTAAAGAACAGAAATTTGGAAACTACACATCACTACATAAATGTAAAATATTTGTTTAAGAATGTAGTTAAAAACTGGAGATATAATTCACATAACACAAAATTCATCATTTTAAAGTATACAATTCAGTGTTCTTCAGTATATTCACTATGCAACTATCACTATTATCTAATTTCAGAACATTTCATTATGCCAAAAAGAAAACTGGTACCTTAGCAGACACTCCCCATTTTCTCCTCCCTCCAGTCCCTGACAGTCACTAGTCTGCTTTCTATCTCTATGCACTTTCCTATTCTGGACACAGTGTATAAGTGGAATCAGACTTATGTGATCTTTAGTGTCTGACTTCTACTTAGCGTACTGTTTTAAAGGTTATCTATGTTGTAGCATCAGTAGTACTTCACTCCTGTTTATGGTTATATGCTAGTCCATCATATGGATATACCAGCTTTTGTTTATCGTTTATCAGTTGATGGATTTGGGCCTTATGACATCCATGGTTATTTCCACCTCTTGGGTATTATGAATAATGCTGTTGTGGATATTCATGTACAAGAATTTGTGTTGTGTTTTTATAACAAGTTTGTGTGTGTGTGTGTGTGTGTGTTANTTATGGTTATATGCTAGTCCATCATATGGATATACCAGCTTTTGTTTATCATTTATCAGTTGATGGATTTGGGCCTTATGACATCCATGGTTATTTCCACCTCTTGGGTATTATGAATAATGCTGTTGTGGATATTCATGTACAAGAATTTGTGTTGTGTTTTTATAACAAGTTTGTGTGTGTGTGTGTGTGTGTGTTATGTTTCGTGATGCAGGTCATGTTTTCATTCTCATGCTGGGTAACATTTTGAGGAATGCAGAGTGTTTTCCAAAGTGGCTTCCTCACTATATACTCAAGACATATAAGAGGGTTCAAATTTCTCTATGACCACACCAACACTAGCTATCATCTTTTTTTTAATTTAAAAAATTATGATAGATACCGTAGTAGGTGTGAAGTGGTATCTCCTTGTGGTTTTGATTTGTATTAATATCTTAATTATCAGTGATACTGAGCATTGCTTCATGTGCTTACTAATCATTTGCATATCTTCTTTGGACAAACGTCCATTCCAACCCTTTGCCCATTATTAAATTAGCTTTTCTATTTAGTTATTGATAAATTATGAGTTTTTAAAATATAAGAATTTTATGGATTCAGTTATTGCATTTGGGTCTTTGATCCTCAGTTTTGAGGTATTTTTTTGTGTGTGGTGTAAAGTAGGGGTCCAAGTCTATTCTTTTATATGGGAATATCCAGTTATGCAAGCACTATCTCTTTTTTAAAAAATTTTAATTGGAGTATACTTGCTTTTCAATGTTGTGTCAATTTCTACTGAACAGCAAAGTGAATCAGCTATATATACACATATAGCCCTTCTTTTTCGGATTTCCTTCCCATTTAGGTCACCACAGAGCACTGAGCAGAGTTCCCTGTGCTACACAGCAGGTTCTCATTATTTATCTATTTATGCATAGTATTAATACTGTGTATATTGTCAATCCCAATCTTCCAATTCACCATTGCTGCCGCCCCCCACACCTTCTGTTAAAAAGACCATTTTTTTCTACACTGAATGATCTTGACACCTTGTCAAAAATCAATTGACCATAGGTGTATGGGTTATTTCAGTATTCTCGATTCTGTTCCATTGACCTATATATCTTATCTTTTTCTAGTTTCTCACTGTCTTGATTACTGTTGTTTTGCAGTAGGTTTTGAAACTGGAGAGTCTGCCAACATTGCTTTCTTTTCAAAATTGTTTTACTCTTCTGGCTCCCTTTCATTTTGATCGGAATGTTATGATTTTGTCAATTGATGCAAAAAAGAAAGCTAGAATTTTGAAAGGGATTGCATTTAATATGTAGATAAAATAGGGAATATTGCCATCATAACAATATTTAGTCTTCTAATCAATAAATATTGGATGTATTTCCATTTTTAGATCTTCTCTTTAATTATTTTTGAGAATGTTTTGTAGTTTTTATTGTACAACTCTTGTATTTCATTCATTAAATTTATTTGTGACCCCATGGACTGCAGCCTGCCAGGCCCCTCTGTCCATGAGATTCTCCAGGCAAGAATACTGGAGTGGGTTGCCATTCCCTTCCCCAGGGGATCTTCCTGACCCAGGGACTGAACTTGTGTCTCCTGCATTGCAGGCAGATTCTTTACCATCTGGGCCAAGAGGGAAGCCCCTATTAAATTTGTTACTTATTATTAAATTTTGTTCTTTTTGCTGCTATTTTAGAACTGTTTTCTTATTTTCACTTTGGTTTGTTCATTTCTAATGTAGTACAATTGACTTTTGTATTTGATCTCATACCCTGGAACTTTGATAANCCTATTAAATTTGTTACTTATTATTAAATTTTGTTCTTTTTGCTGCTATTTTAGAACTGTTTTCTTATTTTCACTTTGGTTTGTTCATTTCTAATGTAGTACAATTGACTTTTGTATTTGATCTCATACCCTGGAACTTTGATAAACATATTTATTAACTCTAGTGTGTTTTTCAAAGGATTTTTAAAGGATTTTTCTATATTCAAGATCATGTCATCTGTTAACTGAGTTAGTTTCACATCTTCCTTTTTAATCTGAATTCATTTTATTGCGTTTGTTTTCCTAAGTTCCTTTAGCTAGAATTTCCAGTACAACATTAAATGGAAGTTGTTAGAGCAGATATCCTTGTCTTGCTGAAGTTTTCAGCTTTTTACCATTAAGTAAGATATATTAGTGGAGCCTGGTAGGCTGCAGTCCATGGGGTCACTACAAGTCGGACAAGACTGAGCTACTTCACTTTCACGCGTTGGAGAAGGAAAAGGCAACCCACTCCAGTGTTCTTGCCTGGAGAATCCCAGTGACGGGGGCGCCTGGCAGGCTGCCGTCTATGGGGTCGCACAGAGTCAGACACGACTGAAGNCTATACCTCTGTGTCTCTTTTGTTGTCTCACATACAGGGTCATCATTACTATCTTTCTAAATTCCATATATATGTGTAGACTGACAATTTTTAAACTGAAGTTGGTAAAATTATTTACTGAAGTCATAGTGGCAATGAATAACTGATTCAACCAATCTTGCAGAATTGTTGCAAGGATTGATATCTAGTCGCTCAGTCATATCCGACTCTTGCTACCCCATGGACTGTAGCCTGCCAGGCTCCTCTGTCCATTGGATTCTCCAGGCAAGAATACTGGAGTGGATTGCCATTTCCTTCAAGGATTAGCTGTATGTAAAAATTTCAAATTGTACTGAGTAGGTGTTCATTAAATGGGAACTGCTGCTACAAATTATGGCTCTTAGTACCTTCCCATAGTCATGAAGTGCATAGCTTCTCGAACATTTCATTTGATTTTCTGATATGAATATGTGTGTTGGGATTAAGTGTATCTTGTAACTGCTGTGAGTTTTGGTGAAACTGTTCTGTCTGTTATCTGGGTTTTGGCAGAGCTCAAAGACTCAGAAGGAAGAATCAGCCATGATGGGCTTCTAGGCATGGTAATGGCCACATGGACAAGCAAGGTTGGCTTGATGTGAGGCCTTAGCACATTCTAGAAATTATCATCAGTTCTGAAGTCCTTTGGAGGAGAAGGAGGCAAGTGAAAGGGCTTTCGGAATACAGTGAATGGGGTGGAAGCAGTTGATCAGGAGTGGCTAAAATGAACAGGTGGCCCACATAAATACCAGCTGTGCATTATGGCCAATTTCATTGCCAGTTTATAATGTTGTCCAGGTAATTTTACAACGGTTTTCTTTATTCTTGACATTGCTATAAATCTTGCTGTAAATTGCTTTAATGCAGCAGAAAAGCTATAAAATGAAAGGGGGAACTTCAAGGATCAGTTGATTGTAGTGGAATGGAAAGGAGGCTAAGAATGCCCAGAGGGAAAATAATGGAAAGCCACAGGGAAGAATTGAGGGACCAAATGTCTCATTATGTACTAGGATCTGTCCTCCCAAGGCAATTTAATTGCAAGAACAGATAGCACTTTTAGGATGAGTCCACTAGATGGCACCATCGAAAACATTTCTTAAAAGGCCCCTTTTTCCAATTACTTGGGACAATTTTAGCAAACCTGCTCTTTTCAGAGGAAGAAACAATAAGCTCCCCTGGTGGCTCAGACGGAAAAGAATCCACCTGCAGTGTGGGAGACCTGCGCTCAGTCCCTGGGTTGGGAAGATCCCAGAGAGGAGGGAATGGCAACCCACTCCAGTATTCTTGCCTCGAGAATCCCCATGGACAGAGGAAAGCCTGATGGGCTCCACCCCATGTGATCACAGAGAGTCGGACTCGACTGAGTGACTAGGCACAGCACAGAGCACAGCTGTTTTCAGAGGAGGAAACAATATTTGTTTGGTTTGGGATGGAGAATAATTGTTCGCCTATTATCTTATCCTACTTAGTGTGTGTGTGTGTGTGTGCATGTGTGATAGTTTTAAACAATGAAAAAAACTTTTCTCAAGAGACAACTTCAGCTCGGTTAGATTCTGGACAAGTCTGAGCTAAACATCTCAGCTTCAGGTATACAGTTTTATATCTTCTGTTTAATAACAGTATACTTTGTGCTTTCTTCTCGTTTCTTAGGCTAGGACTACACAAACCTATAACTCTACTTTTCTTGTTTGTGATCCCTGCCAAGAGCTAGGGGACACCACTAAACACCCCTACACCTCATCCTCCACATCCCTGACCTCTGACTCTGCCCGCATCTTTCCTTTCCCAAGCCTGGAACTCCTGGGAAACTCTCGTAGGAGAGGTTCATATGGTTCTTGAATTTATACACCAAACATAGCACAAATTGGAATCTGAGAAAACTGGGTCCATCCTGCCTCTTACTAGCTCACTTGTTATTTCAAGGGTTATTGCGAGGATGGGAGAGGATACTGTCTGCAAGGTCCTTAGCATACACCCTGGCACAGCCTTGGTATTCAGTGTACACAGAAATGGTTTTTTTTTTTTTAATTTTTTTTTTTAATGTACAAGTAGTAATGTCTTCAGCAGAAGCCCCCAAACAACTTCTTGTTATTCTTTGTTTCTGTTTTCCTCACTAATTTTTCCAAAAAATCAGGGAAGATGAGAGAAAACAGGAACTGAAATTTGGTATTAATTTCTCTTTATGGTACCAGAGGGGCTTCCCTGGTGGCTCAGACAGTGAAGAATCTGCCTGCATTGTGGAAGACCTGGGCTTGATCCCTGGGTCAGGAAGATCCCCTGGAGAAGGAAATGGCAACCTGCTCCAGTATTCTGGCCTGGAGAGTCCCATGGACAGAGGAGCCTGGAGGGCTGCAGTTCATGGGGTTGCAGAGTCGGACATGATGGAGCAACTAACACTTACTTCCTTACTGTGCCGGAGAAGGACCTGGCCTATCAGCTATGAGACAGACTGCTGTTTTGACACTGAATTTTTTGGTACGATGTTCAGTATTTTTTGTGATGAGACTAAATGCCTGCGCTGTTGACAGATTTAGAGGAAAATGGAGATGGACCCAGTTCCTGTCACTGTCTGGGAAGGACCAGAGCAGCTTGCAGACATAAGACCTGCAAGTTTCAGGTGAAAAGAGAGATGCCCTGGGCAGTTTTAATTTTCACTGTCCATTTCACTTGAATCACTTCTGTAAGGATGATTGATAGATGGAGGTGGGGAGCAAGGAGATGAGGTACCATTGAATACACAGAAATGGATGTTTTATCTCAGTGAGCCTTTGATAGCTGTTTTCCTGGAAAGCTGGAGTGAATGGATAGACTCTTCTAGCCAAGTTGTTTATCCCTCCCATCAAGTCTGGCCGTCTCCCCCTGCCCGCCGCCCGCCCCCCTCGGCCTCTCCCTGTAAAGCAGCTCTCAAATCTTATGTGCTTTCACTGAGGCATGAATTGGAGCAGGACTGATGGATACTGTTTGGAGGCATGCCAGACAGGAGCACTTGGCCTGGTCTGTCCCTGGAACCTCAAGTTCAAATTCCAGGGGACCTTAGGACTTCTAGAGTGCTCAGAAAACCAGAGCAATGGTCNCCATCCTGCCTCTTACTAGCTCACTTGTTATTTCAAGGGTTATTGCGAGGATGGGAGAGGATACTGTCTGCAAGGTCCTTAGCATACACCCTGGCACAGCCTTGGTATTCAGTGTACACAGAAATGGTTTTTTTTTTTTTTAATTTTTTTTTTTAATGTACAAGTAGTAATGTCTTCAGCAGAAGCCCCCAAACAACTTCTTGTTATTCTTTGTTTCTGTTTTCCTCACTAATTTTTCCAAAAAATCAGGGAAGATGAGAGAAAACAGGAACTGAAATTTGGTATTAATTTCTCTTTATGGTACCAGAGGGGCTTCCCTGGTGGCTCAGACAGTGAAGAATCTGCCTGCATTGTGGAAGACCTGGGCTTGATCCCTGGGTCAGGAAGATCCCCTGGAGAAGGAAATGGCAACCTGCTCCAGTATTCTGGCCTGGAGAGTCCCATGGACAGAGGAGCCTGGAGGGCTGCAGTTCATGGGGTTGCAGAGTCGGACATGATGGAGCAACTAACACTTACTTCCTTACTGTGCCGGAGAAGGACCTGGCCTATCAGCTATGAGACAGACTGCTGTTTTGACACTGAATTTTTTGGTACGATGTTCAGTATTTTTTGTGATGAGACTAAATGCCTGCGCTGTTGACAGATTTAGAGGAAAATGGAGATGGACCCAGTTCCTGTCACTGTCTGGGAAGGACCAGAGCAGCTTGCAGACATAAGACCTGCAAGTTTCAGGTGAAAAGAGAGATGCCCTGGGCAGTTTTAATTTTCACTGTCCATTTCACTTGAATCACTTCTGTAAGGATGATTGATAGATGGAGGTGGGGAGCAAGGAGATGAGGTACCATTGAATACACAGAAATGGATGTTTTATCTCAGTGAGCCTTTGATAGCTGTTTTCCTGGAAAGCTGGAGTGAATGGATATACTCTTCTAGCCAAGTTGTTTATCCCTCCCATCAAGTCTGGCCGTCTCCCCCTGCCCGCCGCCCGCCCCCCTCGGCCTCTCCCTGTAAAGCAGCTCTCAAATCTTATGTGCTTTCACTGAGGCATGAATTGGAGCAGGACTGATGGATACTGTTTGGAGGCATGCCAGACAGGAGCACTTG
Organism: Raphicerus campestris; assembly: GCA_006410735.1. NCBI lineage: Eukaryota > Metazoa > Chordata > Mammalia > Artiodactyla > Bovidae > Raphicerus > Raphicerus campestris. Next base: position 39,205 of record SJYW01034919.1, read on the forward strand.
GCCTGGTCTGTCCCTGGAACCTCAAGTTCAAATTCCAGGGGACCTTAGGACTTCTAGAGTGCTCAGAAAACCAGAGCAATGGTCTGAGAGCCTGAGGGCAGGGCAGGGAAGGCTCCCCTGTAAGGAGATGTTACACCCCAGGCAGGGCAGCTCCAGGGGCCCCTTTGCAATTTCAAATACTTGTAGGCCTGGTTGGTCACAAACATCCCTGCAGTGGCCCAGGGTCAGGGGGCAGAACTGGGTCTTGTTCAGACTGAAAGATAACAACTCTACTCTTCAAACAAACCTAGGCTGCTGCTGCGGGGCCTAAACTTTGATTACATCTTTTGTTTGGATTCCACAAATGCTTCCTGACTGCCTGACAGGTTTGCTGCTTACTATCTCATTTCCTCTTCCGAATTCCTGGGGTGGGAGTGGAGGGCAGAAGGGAGACCCTCTACCTATTTAGTTTGACTCCTTTCAGGCTGGAAGCAGGTGGGGTTCTCAGACTCTCTTTAACCGTCCTTAAGGACTGTAAGCAGAAGTCTCTGGATCCCGGTGGGCCGCAGAGCTGTGGAGGAGGAGACTGCAGAAGATATCCTGCCCAAGGCCACGTTGGTAAACACTGCTGGCTTGGGGTGTGTGTGTGTGTGGAGTGTCCATTACTTGCCCCAAATGAGGCAAGAGAGTTGTAAGCCGCAGTCCCCTGGGCCCCCCGTCCGGTGCTGGGTCCTAGTACTGGCTGCATGGTGGCCGGCCCCTGAGGTCTCCTCCACAGTCCTATGAGTAACATCCACGCTGGGGCCCAAGGCCACTCATTAAACTGAAGAGTCTCACCTTCAGGTAAGACAAAGGATAGATCTCAGTTTTGTGGGTCTGAATCTTATGCAATTGTGAGATTCTCTCTGAGAATAAGAATTCATAGTTACAGATGAATCAAATTGGGTATGAAAGAGAATGTGTAGAATACAAAATAAATTATAAGCTACAAACTTTTAAAGCTGGCAAATATTACAAATGTCACAAAAACCTCATACTTTATAATTATCTGTCTGACATACTCAGTAATTTTTTTCCCTAGATCTTCTGGCTGTATCCTCTTTAATGACAATTTTGTGATATTTTTTACGGATAACAAGGCAAGATAATTTAGTCCTTCCCGTGGCATGGTTAATTAAAAAAAGTTTGAGGGGGTGGCTTATTATTGAGAGTTTGGAAAGCTTCTTTTAGCTTCCCAAACAACTACTCTTAGAAACACAGATAAAAATCACTGATGATGTCGTGGAAATGTTTAAGATTGTTGTCAAATTTTAAAATATCTCAAGTTGCTTTCACATGAATATATGAGCTACGAGATTTGGAAGGATATTTCAGACCGGCTTCTTCTGGCCCTGTGATTTTCCTCCTCCCATCCTCTAGTTTTGGTGTTGGACATGCTGTGTAGCACAGGGCTGCATCTGGACCTCTAGCCTTGTGTCTGGATGTCGTGACACTGGAGGAGTCCACATGGTAGATGGAAGAGTAACCCCGGGAGCCAGGACACCACTAGGACAGTCCTTACTAACTCACCTCTACAAGGAAGTGACTGCAAATCACACACACATATTCCATGAAAACCAAACTAGATGTATCACCAACTTAACATCCTCTTAGCCTGGCCCCAAAACTACTCATGGCCACTACCCCACCACCGGACGTGATGGGAAGCATGCAGATGGAATGTCAATAGAAACACCCAGCCTTAACTGATAGGCAGTGAAAATACCTCACTTTTGAAAATTTCACCAAAACATATGGTTACACACCCCTATCAGAACCCCTTCCAGGGCCTCAGAGGGACCTGTGCAAATGAGACACTCTGAAGCTTCAACGTCATCAGCCTTTTGTTAGCTTCACCTCTGGATTCAAGGAAGGGCAGGTATTGCTTTTATCAAGTTCAAAGGGAATAAAGAGACAGTCAAGGCCTTGGGCTGGCTGTTCTCTGTCTCTGTAGCATGCATTTTCCAGTTCTTGTGATAAAAAATAGATTTAAATTATGTTCTAGGACAAAGATGAAAGGCATTTGCACTCTTGGCAGGCCCCACAACATCACTTCATCATCCAGTCCTAGGTGGGGAGAGCCTCTCTTTTCTAACAGGGGTGGGGCCCTCCAGCTCAGGAAGTCTTTAGAGCTCTGTACATCTGAGGATGACAGTGAAGGAAAGGAGAGGAAGGCAGCTTGCATTTACTGAGTGCTTGCTGTGTGCTAGATAGTGACTTTGTGTTTATCTGGTTACAACAAAGCTATATTAAATATTCTTAAGTGAAGTGAAGTGAAGTGAAGTCGCTCAGTCACGTCCGACCCTCAGCTACCCCATGGATTGCAGCCTTCCAGGCTCCTCTGTCCATGGGATTTTCCATTCAAGAGTGCTGGAGTGGATTGCCATTTCCTTCTCCAGGGAATCTTCCCGACACCAATTAGGTGTTAGACTTGTTGACACTCAGAAAAGTCATTTACTCAAGTGTTGAGCTGGTGAGCACACAACCAGGACTTAAACCTGGGTCTCTGTGACTTCCTAGCCCACGCCCTCTGGACTATTACCAGTATGGAAAAGGCTGCCAATTTCAACACATGCTCCATTTTGCACAAAATAACCATTGCCTCAGAAAAAAAATTGGATTTGTGCTGGAAGTGAACTTAATCTATGGACTGCTTTGGGGAGAATTGGCTTTTTTTTTTTTTTTTTTTTTGAGACTTCTTAACCTTGAATATGAATAATTTCTTTGGTAATTTAGATATTCTCTAGAAATCATTGTTCAAAAAACAATAGATGACTGTAAAATTCATAGAAGCTCGTAGTAGCACACACTCTTTTTAAAAAAATTTTAAATTTATTTATTTTAATTGGAAGCTAATTACTTTACAATATTGTATTGGTTTTGCCATATATCAACATGAATCCACCATGGGTGTACACGTGTTCCCCATCCTGAACCCCTCTCCCACCACCCTCCCCATACCATCCCTCTGGGTCATCCCAGTAACACACACTCTTAATAAAGGATTAATATTCAGCATACATAAAGGACTACTATAAACCCCAAAACCAATCAATCCAATTAAAAAAATAACAAAGGATATGAATAGACATTTCACAGAGATGGAAATAAAAAGTCAAAAAACCTATGAGGATAAGTTCAATCTTGTGGGTAGTTGAGAAAATAAAAAGGCCACCATGGAATACTTTTTGCCAATGACTTCTGAAAATTAAAAAAAAAATCTGTTAGGATCAAATGTTTGAATTATAAAGAACAGGAACATACACTCAGTTGATATAACAGTAAACTGACATAAATACTTTGAAAAACAGTATCTTATAAACTTGCCTGTAAGTTAATACTATGACCCAACAATTGTCGGTATACTTTGGAGATGCTCCTTCCCATGGGCACTCAAAAGGCATGTATCAGAACACTTTCAGCAGTTATTGTAGTAGGTAGTAGCCAAAATGAGAACAAATTAAATCTCCATCCACAAGAAAGTGTATAAGCAAAGAGAGAGTATATTCACGCAGAGGAATGTTTCATAGTTAAGAAAATGAACTAGCTAACGCTGCCCGCCAGCAGGTGATGATGAAGAACTTCCCCGGCAGCCCAGTGTTTAAGATCCTCTGCTTCCACAGCAGTGGGCTCAGGGTCAATCCCTGGTGACAAGACTGAAGGTCCTACACGTCAAGTGGCACAGCCAACAGGCAAACAAATGTCATGACGAGTGAAAATTACTTTCTCAGACTTTCCCAGTCAGATAAGATGATATCACTTTTATCAAGCTAACTACCAAAAAAGGCAAAAAAAAAGTATATCAGTTAGGAATACATGCACAATTAACAGCATTATTTTTTAAAAAAGCAAGAGAAGGAGAAGCACAGACTTAAGGGTGGTGGCTCCTTTTGAGTAGAGGTAGAGTCATGGGGTGGGAGGATACATGCGGGTTCCGTGTAGATTGGCCACGGCACCTTCTGAAGTTGGGTGGTGGAATCAGAGGTACCCACTTCACAATTATACTGCATAATTGTAACACAATCCTATCTGTTTTGTGAACTCTGAACAGGTGCATCCACAAAGCCCCCTGCTCCTGACACGTAATGACACTCTCCATAAATACCAACCATATCGGAAAAAGACAAGTGCTAGATACTGAGAAAAGTTTCCAGAGGTGGGAATTCTGTAACTGACCATGCGCGATGGTTGGAGTAGGTGGGGCCCTGAGAAGGAGGTCGCGCCACCCTTCAGGCACACATCTTCCCTTGATTCTGTTTCCAGTCCTCTGTCTTATACTGCTGACCATTTCCATGAACCTGGGTTTCTTTGTTTCTCTTTTTCTGGCGTGACTTCTCAGGCCTTGCAAGAGTTGGAGGGCAGCAGTTGCTGGATGGGGTTGGATGGGGTCCTGGGATCCACAGCCCCTCAATTTCAGGGTCAGAGAGGAGAGCCGTAGTGCTTCTGACTTCCCGCTTCCCAACGTGGGTATCTGAACTTCTCTTGAAGGTCTCAAGGCTCTGCTGGGCCGGCTTGTCCAGCTCCACTCAACACCCAGCTTCCAAGAGGGCTGTCCTTCCTCTCTCCTCTCCACTGTTGCTTTCTCTTGTTTTCTTTGTCCCTGACACTTGATCTCCTTAAAAATTCCCTTTCTGCCCATGCTAGTGGCATTTGGGGAAGTCACATTAGGTTCCACCCACCAGTCCCACTAGTGCAGAGTAACTCGTTTCGTTGGAATTTGCCTTTTCTAAGTGGAATAAGGAAGTTCCTATCTCTGGGTCTTTCGGGTGGTTGAGTTCTGTTGGTCCAGGCTTAGGAGGGAAGGAACGGCAAGGCCCCTCAACACGCTGCTGTTTCAGCTCATGCGGCTGCAGTCCCTCCCTGTGCGGTTCCCAGGGAGACTGCTGGGTTCTGCTGCTGCTGCTGCTGCTAAGTCACTTCAGTCATGTCCGACTCTGCGCGACCCCATAGACGGCAGCCCACCAGGCTCCCCCGTCCCCGGGATTCTCCAGGCAAGAACACTGGAGTGGTTGCCATTTCCCTCTCCAATGCATGAAAATGAAAAGTGAAAGTGAAATCGCTCAGTGTCCGACATTTCACGACCCCATGGACTGCAGCCCACCAGGCTCCTCTGTCCATGGAATTTTCCAGGCAAGAGTACTGGAGTGGGGTGCTGAGGACGCAGTTATGAAATGGTCACAGCATCACGGTTTTTACCACCGCCACCACTACTGCTGCTGCTTCTCTTTCCCCTTTTTTCCCTCCTTTGCTTTTTCTTTTTTTCAGCTTTAAACTTTAACATATTAATCATCAGTGTTAAATGTGCTCTCTAGTTTCACAGTCAGGAGGCGGATATAAAAACATGCTTATCAAAGGGATTACTTTATGTACCAATTTATCTCTTTTCAATGGATTCGTTGAATCTGTCTTGAAAGATTAAATTATTTGATTCCTTTACACTGAAAGGGGTGACACCTGGCTTCTCATGACAATGGCGTCCGGTCAAGTGGAACCTTCCGCGCGTGCCTGCTTCCTGCCCCTGCCCTGCGTTCCCCTCAAGTATCATCTGATTGATTAAACTTTGTAGCGCTGTCGACAAGCATAGAGCTCAAGTTAATTTAGAAAAGATCATGCCTAACCTGTCCATTCTTTTCCTATCCCCAAACATTCAAGACTCATACAAGCCATGAGTATATTATTTCAGCGGTCAGAGTAATGAAACATTTCAGCGGTCAGAGTAATGAAACCAATAACCAGGAGGTGCAGGTAATTCTAGATTATTGAAGATAAAGCACTTCAGCAGGGCATTTGAATGGGTGTGTGTGTGTGTGTTCAACCTCATATTTTAAAAGTGAACATCATTCAAATAAATTGTTTTAAATGACTGCTTTTATAATATATAATAAATACACTGGACAGTCAAATTAGAAATGCCCACTAAAGGGATAATTGTCAGTGCAATGGACAAGGTTAAAAAGAGGTGTACCTGTCATATCGTCTTTAGATTCTACATCTAGCCTCATGTTACTTTCCCAGTGACTGGCTTTGATCAAATTCTCCCATCTCCTTCTCACCTCAGTGCAACTGTCTTCATAATCAAGTTGCAAAGAGGAGCATCTAATTAAGATTACATTCAAACTGGAAATCTCCCTGTCCAGTGGGGAAAGATAATATTGTCACTCAGCCCTTGGGGTAGATAAAGCCAGTAAATGCTTTTCCCTGGGGGTAACATGATTGAAACAGGGCTCTGTCTGCCTTTGTAGAGACTCTAGCATCTTTGAAGAAAGATGGTTAGGCATGTTCCCAGGGAGTCAGGTAGAACGGCCTGAATTTTTCATGACCCTTTTCACTCTGTTTAGGAAACAGAGTTTAGATAGCCAAGCATGGTTCTATGCACTCTGACAAATGTACACAGTTGTGTAATAATCACATTATCCACCAAAGGACTTCTTTGTAGCCAATCCCTTTTTTCCTTTCCCGATAACCACTGACCTGTTTTGCCTTCTCCAGAATGTTGTGTAATTGGCATCATAGTATATAGTCTTTTGTAACTGGCTGCTCTTATACAGTATGCACGCTGCGTCTTAAGCTGCTTCAGCCGTGTATGACTCTTTGCAACCCCGTTGACTGTAGCCTGTGAAGCTCCTTTGTCCATGGGATTCTCCAGTCAAGAATACTGGGGTGGGTTTCCATGCCCTCCTTCAGGGGATCTTCCCGACCCAGGGATTGAACCCAGGTCTCCCGCATCTCGTTGGCAGGTAGGTTCTTTACCACTTCTAATATAATGCAATGTTAGTATAATGCTCCTGAAATTTATCCGTGTTCTTTCAGTACCTTAGTTTTTTCTTTAGGTTTTGCTTGTTTGTTTGTTTTGTTTTGGTGTTTTTTGTTTGTTTCTGAGTAGTATTTTATTGTCTGAATATACCACAGTTTATCCATTCACCAGCTGAGGGACATTTGGGTCATTTTTGATTTTTGGCAATTTCCAACTAAGCTTCTATGAACATGAGCATACAGGTTTTTGTATGGATGTGTTTTCATTTCTCTAGAGTAAATATCAGAAAGTGAGATTGCTAGGTCATTTGGTGGGCATCGGTTTACTTTAAAAGGAAAATGTGCTGTCCAAAATAGGTGTATCATTTCGCATCCCTGTCAGCACTAGGTATTGTGCAGAAGAGTTTCAGCTATTCCATGTACTCACCAGCTCTAGTTATGCTGTGTTAAAAAAATCATTCTAATAAGTGTGTAAAGTTATCTTAGTGTGGGCTTAATTTGCATTTCTTTTATGATGCTGTGGATCTCTTTAAATGCTTTTGGTCATATTTTTTCTTTGGAGTGTTGGTTTACATAAAGTATTTTTTTTTTGTAATTTAAAAATCATTTTTGTTTTATTTTTCTATTGAGCTTTGAGAAGTCTTGGCATATTTTGGATGTGAATCCAGATATGTGTTTTATAAATATTTTCTCCTAGTCTCTGCCTTTTTGGATATATTTTTTAGATTACTTTAATTTCATTGTTTATAATCAGTACTGTATGTCCACAGTTCAAAAGGTTTGAGACTCTACACAGTGAAAAAGAAGTCGCCTTCCCATAAATCCTAGCAATCCAATTCTTCTTCCCAGAAGCAATCACTCTTACTAGTGGTTCTTCTTTTCTTTCTTTCTTTCTTTCTGTTGTTTTGGAAAGAGGGAATTACACAATTACAAAAATATACCTTTTTTTTTTTTTTTTTTGCATCAGCACATGATAGTGTGTGATCCATATTGTTCTCTCTTGTTCTTCTCATTTATCAGTTCATCTTATCAGCCTTGCCTTATCCTTGTGTACAGAAGGCATCTCATTCTTTTTCATGGCTGGTCAGTTTTCCATTGTGTGTTCATACTGTGACTTGTTTAATTTGCCCCCTGTTGGTTTCTAATCTTTTATAATTGCAAACAGTGCAGCAGTGGATATCTTTGTACAGTAAGAACAGTCACTGGAGTGACTGAATTACAGGGCATATGCATTTTTAATGCTACTAGTTGTTTCATTTCCAGCACAGGGGTTGAGCCAGTGTAAATCCCCAGTAGCAGTACATGAGAACACTTGTTTCTCAACATCCTTTCCAATGTATGTCTTAAATATTCTTATTTTTGCCAAACTTATAATGAAAGCAGATGTGGTTTTAGTTTTAATTACATTCCTTTTATTATTAATGAGCTATCAATATCCATTGTAGTTCCTTGCTTGTGAGCTCTTTATGTATATATTTTGCCCAATTTATACTGAGTTTTTACCCTTTCCCTAATTGATTTAGAGTTCTTTGCAGATTAAGGAAATTAATGCCTTGCATTATGAATCGAAAAAAATTTATTCCTAGCTGCTTTTCTGGTGATTCCATTTGCAGCATTTTTTTTCCCTTGAAGAAAAGGTTCATTTTAAAAAACATCTAGGCTAAAGTGTATGAAGTGAATCAGTGATCAGAAAAGCTCCTAAAGAGTAGAGTCATCTTGGCACGCTGGTCTGTCTCCATTTACTGAGCATGTGTCACAAGTACTGCGTTACCAATAAGAGAGTGGGCAAACCCGTGGTAAATGTGAATGCCATTGTTTGAACATTCGAGGAAGTTAAGCTTCATAAATGCAGTGATTGGGCTTTCCAGGTGGCGCTAGTGGTGAAGAACCCACCTGCCAATGCTGGAGACATAAGAGAGGTGGGTTTGACCCCTGGGTCTGGAAGATCCTTTGGAGGAGGGCATGGAAACCCACTCCAGTATTCTTGCCTGGAGAATCCCATGGACAGGGAGGCTGGTGGGCTGTGGTCCATAGTGTCGCAAAGAGTCGTGCACAGCTAAAGCGACGTAGCATGCATGCAGTGACTGATTCTCAGGGTTGTGCCTCCCCTGGACCTGGGATGACTGGATTGAGGGCAGAGTGGCATCCGGCCAGTCCATGAGCCTTGCACTTTCACACTTTGGAGTGTTTGGTGCAGGGAAATCACCCATTGTGTGGGCTTCTACTGTGAAAGTTTGGGAACTCTTGGCTTGGCCTCAGGGGTGCTGCAGGCACTGAGCAGGTCACTGGAAAGAGGCAGAAGCGAACGAGGCCTGCTTCCCTGCTTCCGTGAGCAGCTGGAGGTGATGAGTGTGGACTGCAGCCCAGGGCGGACCCTCGGGGCAGACATCGGTGGAGAAAGTTTCCTTGACCAGTGTGTATGAGGAGAGGCCTTGTGTTGGGAGCAGGATGGGGTCAGGATAGGGAGTGAGCTGGGCCTCTTCTTGAGAGTGGAAAGCCAGAGAAAGAACTTCTGTGTGTAGACAAGCCCATCACTTTTAGGAACTGCCTTCAGAAGGCAGTTGATTGAAGACTCAACATTTCTTCCTTAAGTAGTTTTTCCTCAAATTCTGTCACACAAATTATTTACCTCCCCTGGGTGCACCAGACTTTGTTCTAAATGGGTCTTAGATCCAAAAGGTTTCCAAATGCTTTGAGCATGTTTAGCCTGACTCATAAAATAAGCACGTGTCTTGCCTGGTGGCAGGATGGGCCGCGAGCCCCTCACTTACGCTGAAAGGCCAGAGACTCATTCTCTGCTCGCTTTTCCTCAGCACCAAATACAGGCAAAGTCGTGGCTCATCATGCTTTAGGAAATAAAAAGTTAGATTTTTCTAGACTTGGACTGTAGTCCATAGAGAGGCTTTGCCAAACTTTTTTTAAAATTTAATTAAATTACAATATATACCCACATATAAGAGAAGCTCCTTCCCTCTTCTCCAGATCATCTTTTTGAAAGGAGGGAATTGCCCTCTACTCAGATCCTTCTGTTACAGGGCAGCCTCTTGAATACTGTGTTCTGAGCAGTAAGTATGATGTAAGAAAGACATAGTAGCTTTAACTGAGCTCAATCAATTCTAGTTGGGGGTGCCTGTAGAAGTCACCAGAAAGAAAGAGAGGGAAAGGGAAAGACTATTCATGCAGGAGTAGTAGTTATCCTTAGGGGAAAAGCGTCATTCTTCCAAGTTTTGTTAATCATAAATTAGCTTTTGAAAGATCCTTTAAAAAGAACTATTTTGTCAGATCACTACAGGAGAACTGGGGGAAAACAATTCCTGATGTTGTGCCACTAGATACTTAAAGCTTGGGATGAAGATTGGAGTAATCATATCATTTACAGACTTAGAAAATTTCATTTTCTTAACTCAGGAGGGAAGTTGATATTTCTGGAAAATGGTGTGTGATGACTCACAAGCAGTTTCTAGGGATGTTGAAGAAATGGATTTTGAAGCATGTGGCCAGTTTGAATAAAGTTATATGATAGTTAGCAAAAAGAGCTATCAATTGAAAAATAATACCTTATTCTGTGGTATGTGAGATTTAAATTATCTACGTACAGCTAAGTTATTTGACTTTGTAATCTGAACTATATATTACAAATTTATTTGCATCAGTTAAGAATGCTAAATTAAAATCACATTGGGAATATGAGGGTCCCCTTATATTCAGAAATTTACAGTAAAGGAGATGGAACACTTTTTTTTTTCAGTAACATTTACAGGTTAATAGAGAGTAGAATCAGAAGGGAAAGCCCAATTATGCTCTATATTTGCAGTCAGGGAAATGGAGGAAAAGGGCCTCAGTCAGAGAGAGCAGCTTTGGTGATGTTCCCAGAACACACTGATTTTTCAGCACATGCTAGATACATTACAGCTGTTATCTTTGTTGTTTTATGTTGGGAGTTTTTAAGCTTGATAATATTTTTAATATTAATTATTAATTATTTACTAATTAATTAATATTTTTAATGATTATTTGTTTATTCCATATTTTTGAATTCACCTACTTGCTAAAATTTAGTTCTAACCCAAATCAGTACTTGCCACATTGTCCAGGTCACTCGTGGACATGAAATGTGGGACGTAGACATTCCCAGCCAAGGTCAAACAAGGCTCTGTCTTCTGTTTCGGGTCTCACACTGTAAATAAGCTCCTTTTGAGATGTCTTTAGTCTCATTTTTGTGCCTTTTATTCAGCACTCAAGGATAGTGCTGAAGTGCTGACTGGTGTTCCTAAGCGCAAAAAGGCTATGATGCACATTTTGGAGAAAATATGTGTTGGATGAGCTTCACTCAGGCAGCTATGGAGCCACTGGTCATGGATTCAGTGCCAATGAGTCAACTACATATATTACATACGGTGTCTTTCAACAGAAACACACATAAAACAAGGTGGTATGTTGATTGGTTGATGGAAATGCTGTGACTAGAAGTTCACAGGAAACAAATCTTTTCATTTTCCCTTGGGCAATGGTTCAAGATGTGCTAATTCAGTGTTCATGGCCCGTTTAGAGAACATGGATACCACAGATCATGAGATGTGATGGGTCTGTGGCACATTCTGTTTGGTGCCATGAAAGAAAGTGAAAGTTAGTCACAGAGTCATGTCCTACCCTTTGTGATCCCAAGGACTATAACCCACCAGGCTCTTCTGTCCATGGGATTTCCCAGGCAAATTAATACTGGAGTGGATTACCATTTCCTTCTCCAGGGGATCTTCCTGACCCAGGGATCGAACTCAGGTCTCCTGCATTGCAGGCAGATTCTTTACCAACTGAAGCACTAGGGAAGCCCTTTATTGATATATCCATCCACATTTAACAATCAAGATTATTCTAAAACACAATTCTGGGGGTAATTTACCATCATAAAACTGGGATGAGTGGATTTTAATTTTTTACTTCAGGTCCAACAGGTAAGGAAATTAATGAGAGAAAATTCCGTCTGTGTGAGGGGAAAGGAGGGAAGCCAAGTGAGGTTTTCACATTTCCTCCAGATATTTGCCGGCATGCCGACAGCCAGCTCTAGTTGAAGTCATATTCATCTGGTCACTAAAACACCTTTCATCCACCTGTTTATGATGGGAAGGAAAGGGGGTGAAGAACTTAGGCAAAGTACAAAATCTACCCACATGGGCATTTCTGAAAGAGTATTCTGCCTGAGACAAGTTCCAGCAAGTGTTGGTAGGTGTTACCCATGGAGTGCAGCTCAAATTTGCCATCACTGTGAGACTCAAAGTGTAAGAAAGTCTTCTTACTTTCATTCCCCAAATCGAATCAAATGTGATGTACCTGTGAGGGAAGGCATTTAAGCACATTTATATTAGGGGTATCCTTGCCACACTGCAGAAGTTTTCAGGGGACTCACACATGTGGGAACACTTGGCAAAGGCTCTCAAAGCTTGCTGCACAGGAAACCCTGCGGCTGTGCTCCGCTCCAAGCCAGCGTGGCCCCTGCGGTGGAGGGGGTTGGGGGAGGCCAGGGCAGCTTCCTGTTGCAGTTGTTTCTTTCTTGCCTGAGGTTTGGCTGCAGGGGCATAGGGCGCATCCCTGAGCATCCACTGTGCCCTCCGCAGGACACAAACTCCAAACCACTGACTGTTTCTCTTTGGAAAATCTCTTTTTCCCAAGGTTAACTCCTCCTAACCCCAGAGACCATTCCATTTCTTGGATCAATTCATTTTTTTATTGCAAATATATTTGAACTTGACCTTAGGTCAAAGGAATGTCCTGAATCTCCAACATAAAGGTCTAGGATGGGGGAGGGGGACGGGCACAACCCTCTTTTATTTGTCCCTTTCATGGTCATGAAAATGTATCTCAATAAATTTCCTCTCATTCCTCTGCAAAACAAGTGAGGAGACGCTAAAAAGAAATCTGCCATAACAGTGGACTTACTTGTTTTGTAAATTCTCAGAGTGGTGGTTGTGCACTGTGAATCTCCAGGAGGGGGTTGGAGCCGGGAGTACATCTCAAATGTACTGAACTTTGCATCCCTTGGATATGGAACATTTCTGGTGGTTGGTGCTCAGTGATGGAGTGAGTTCTGAAGGCCCTGAAGCTGGCTGATGATGGATTTCCTCCTCTGGAGTGTTTTTCCTTAGCAGACAATGAAATCATTTATCCCAGGTCCACGCACCTGTGAAAGCACTCTTAGGGGAACCTATATCATCACTCACATTCCATGTGGTTCCAAATTTTCTGAATCTCTTGCAGCTCACAGGGCTTTGGTCTGACAGGTATGCAGTTTCCACCGTTTTGCCTCAAAGAGAGTCCCTTGCAGAACCTGAATCTTTCTGAAGTCCTCTTGGTGGCTGAGGGAGGCTGAAAGCCTGGCTTGGGACTAAGACAGTCTGGGCCATGGCTGCCAGCTTTCCCTTTGTGAGTCAGAGAAGGAGTTCAAGATAAGCCATAATGGAAAACATTATTAAAAGAATGGGCATGTGCGTGTGTGCATGGCTATCTGTCTTTCTCTTTGAGTCACTTTGCAGTACAGCAGAAATTGACATAATATTGTAAAGCAACTATTCAATTAAAAAGAAATCAGAGTTTCTTAATGACAAGGACAAATGAGACTAAAAGAGTGTGTAACACATTGTCAGTCAGTCAGTCAGTCATTCAGTTCAGTCGCTCAGTCGTGTCCGACTCTTTGCAACCCCATGAATCGCAGCACGCCAGGCCTCCCTGTTCATCACCATCTCTCAGAGTTCACTCAAACTCACGTCCATCGAGTCTGTGATGCCATCCAGCCATCTCATCCTCTGTCGTCCCCTTCTCCTCCTGCCCCCAATCCCTCCCAGCATCAGAGTCTTTTCCAATGAGTCAACTCTTCGCATCAGGTGGCCAAAGTACTGGAATTTCAGCCCTGTAGACAAGAAATAAATGTTTATTGTATTGAGGAAACTAAAAAGTGCTCTAAAAGATTAAACACACACACACACA
>SJYW01034919.1:64729-95264 GCA_006410735.1 Raphicerus campestris
GCACGTAGCAGGTGCTTACCAAGTGTTTGTGGAGGGAAATCTCAGGAGGGTTAGCCTCCTTTGCCCTCTCAAACTATCAAGGTCTTCAAAACCCAAGCTGAATTATTCCTCCCTGCTCCCAGTGACCTACCATCCCAGAAAGAAGTCACTGTTGTATCCTTTGAGCATCCCACGAGCTTTGCTGACTCAGACCAGTTACTGGAAGCACTCGGGTAATGTGAATCATCGAGGCATGGGCATATTGTAATTCCAGAGGGAGGATGGGAGAGGCAAGAGAAGGTAAGCTCGGAGAAAGGCTGTGTGATGTGTCAACAAGTCAGCCTTCTCTGGGGAAGGGGGTCTTCCCCTCAAGAGGCTGCTTATCTCAGTAGCTCTCCAGTAGCTAGTAAGTGTGCAATGACTCACTACAGCTGTGCGTGTCTGTGCTGATTCTGGGTCTTAGGAGAAGGCAGCAACCTTCCTGAAAGATAGGGCTCAAGAGAGAGTAAAACATATACTGCATTTGCTTATTCAATGCCATTCTTCCAGCTCAGCCAACCACTCCTCTGTTCCCAGGTGCCTCTGTCCCCTATGGGCAGAATCACTGCTGGTGGAAAGACGGCAGGCTAACCAGGGCTGCCCCAGCGTGGGGAGCATGGGGGGCCACGAGGCCGGTCTACGCCACAGCCCTCACTGTGCTGTCTCCACACCTGCTGTCCCCAGTCGAGATCAGCTCTCGGAAGAAAAGGAAGAGGCCTAGCTATGCTGTCCCCCACTGTTTCCTCCGCATCAGATTCCACCCGTAAGTGTTCCATAAAAGGTATGAAAGAGAGATCAGCCCTCTGAAGAAAAGGAAGGGGCTTAACTATCCTGTTCCCCACTGGATCTTCTGCATCAAATTCTGCCCACCTCATAGTAAGAGTTCCATAAACATTGGTTATTTAAATGAATCAAATTTTTACCATTTCTTCATTGGACTTTTTTTCAGATTTTTTTGTCCTTTACCCTGAATCCTAAATATTCGCTGATTCATCCTCATTTTCATCACCATTCCCACCCACATTTAACCCCTGTGACTATATCACATTCCACTTTCAAGTTAAAAGAAGTCTAACCAGCCCAACCAGGGGGTGGAAATTATCCCATAAGTTTAGACCTTGGAAGCTTGGTCCTCCCAAATAGGCAAGGTTTTCCAGTTAGAATTGAAAGAAGGTTTACTGTACCCGACAATGTTGTGGATTTGTTTCATGTATCTCGTCTTGTCCCTCCCTGTGAGAGAAGCATTTTTATTTCCATTATAGTTGGACCAAAAGAAAGCTGAGTGCTAAAGAATTGATGCTTTTGAACTGTGGTGTTGGAGAAGACTCTTGAGAGTCCCTTGGATTGCAACGAGATCCAACCAGTCCATCCTAAAGGAGATCAGTCCTGAATATTCTTTGGAAGGACTGATGCTGAAGCTGAAACTCCAATACTTTGGCTACGTGATGAGAAGAACTGACTCACTGGAAAAGACCCCATGTTGGGAAAGACTGAAGGTGGGAGAAGGTGACGACAGAGGATGAGATGGTTGGATGGCATCACTGACTCAATGGACGTGAGTTGAGCAAGCTCTGGGAGCTGGTGATGGACAGGAAAGCCTGGTGTGTAAAGAGTCAGACAGGACTGAGAGACTGAACTAGGCTGAACAGAGAAGGGAACTTAGATTTACCAAGATATGCCTTTTCCCCCAGGCCAGGCAGAGAGAGAGCAAGCAAGGATTCAAATTCAGGTCTGCCTGGTTCCTAAGCCCCTTCCCACAAGGGCGGGAGTGTCTCTTGGACGTTTTCCCGCCAATAATTTTAGCTTTAGGAGAAAGACTAGACACTATTTTTTGACCTTTCCAATTATCTTACAAGCCCAGTGTTAATCAGCTGAGTCAGAATTGATAACCTCAGAACTGCTTCTGCCCCAAACCATCTTCTGATGAAATGATAAAATTAGACTGCTAGGCTCATTAACAAGTGTAAAAACATTATATGAGTTCCAATGATACCTTTGCTTCTGGTCCATCCTACACCTTCCCCAAATAAGAAGGTAGCTAATTTGCAAAACCCTTGCTTCTGTGAAGCAGCTGTGAGAGTCACTGACATATATGATTAGCATAAAATTAATTCCTGTACGGGAAGCATTATTACCACCCCTAATGAGGTTTAGAAAGAGACTACTAGTGTATATGAAGGAAGGTGGATGCTGCATACCGCTTTCAGCTCCGGATGAAATGTGTGTGGGATGCAATTTTCAACACCAAGATTTATGGTTAGGAATCAGGTGTTTATGGCAACTTGTGTGAGGTAGGTATTTCTCAGTGATTTGAGACTTGGAACACTTTCTGACAATGTAAATGGGTCTCTTTGGTATATTTTTATGTTTTCCTTTCACAGGAAATTTCTGTGTGTGGAAGACAATTGTGACAACCTAAACCCCTTGAATTAAATGTCCTTTAACTGAACTATAAATTTTATCATTTGTTCTATTTATAATTCGAAATGGAAAAAGACAAGTAAGTTACAAAGGAAAACATTTGTTTCAGTCACAGAAAACTAGCCACCCATAACCCTTAAAGTTGTAGATAAAGAGAGTTAACTGAATTATGTATTTACTCTTAGGCTTTTTCTATGAATATAACTTTGTTATTTAGCTAAAATCATACAATATATCAAAATTTGCATCTCGTTTTCTCCATATACAATAATAATATACATGTTTTTCCTTACTAAAAATTCTTGATATGAATCATTTTAAGGTTTTCATAGTATTACACTTTGTCAATTTGCCATAATTTACTAAGCTGTAGTTTTTTAGTACTGGATTTTATGTAATTTATAGTTTTTTCACTTTTGTGAATGATGATGAGGTTTATTTCTTTGTACCTCTTGCTTTATTTTCACTTTAACTTGTTCCCATTGATTTCCTAGAAGAAGAATTACTTGATCAAAGCAAGCATTTGATAAATTTTAGGCTCTAGATAAATATTGATGAATAGACTTTCTGAATATAACTGCAGCCTAGCATTCTATCCAAGGAAAATATTCTTTAAAAATGAAGAAAACACTAAGACATTTTTAGGAAACCAAGACAATTTGTTGCCTTTAGGCTCACACTAAAAGAAGTGCTAAAGCATTTCCTGAAGAGAAGGAAGCACAAACATATAAGAATTAAAGATAAATGGGAAATGTAAATATGTAGATAAATCTAAATGAATATTGACTATACAGCATAATAATGATTTAAAACACCTGAGGAACAAATACATTAAAAAAAGTGAAGTAATAGAATTGAAATTGGCAAAGTTCTAGAATTATCTGGGAAGTGATCCAAGTACTGATTTGTTTTAGACTCCAACAAGTCAAGGATGTTTCTTATAACCACCATGTTACCATTAAAGGAAAACAAACCGTAGATAAGGGAGAAGGAACTGGAAAATAATTTTTAAATGTTTTTATCAGCTCAAAATGTTGCAAGAAAGGCATATAAAATAATGTAGAACAGGTACGACAAGAAATAATAGCTGAAACCCTAAATATTTCACTGCTAAATGTCCCTCATAGCTCAGTTGGTAAAGAATCCACTTGCAACACAGGAGACCCCAGTTCAGTTCCTGGGTCGGGAAGATCCCCTGGAGAAAGAAAGGCTACCCACTCCAGTATTCTGGCCTGCAAAGAGTCGGATATGACTGAGCAACTTTCAGTTTCACTATACTAAATGTAAATTAAGTCAATTAAAAAACAAAATATCTCAAAATGAGCAAATAAAACAAAGATGTACCTTGTGTAGAAGGACACAAAAGAACTAAAAGTACAGAAACTAATAAAAAGGAACATGGCCTAATTTTTTAAGACAAAATAGACTTTGAGGCAAAAGGCATTCCTGAAGATAATGAGGGACATTTCATAATAATAAAAATATCAATCAGCCAGAAAGAGTCAATACTTCTTAAACTGCATGCAGGCAATAATGTAGCATCAAAATATATAAAACAAAAAATACAAATTAAAATGGATAAACTCACAACCATATTGGCCAATTTTAACATGTTTTCTATAACTGATAGGTTAAGCAAATAAAACCAAATTATTAGTATATATAAAATCTGAGAAATATTTACCAACTGCACAAGCGACTTCTGAGTCACATTAATTTTAAAGGTAGATAGCAAAACTGATGCTGGGCCATATGTTGGGCTATATGTCAAATCTTAAAAAATTCCAGGTATTCTAATTATACAGTGAAATAAGGCTAGTAATCAATAATAATGGTACTGGAAAGCCACCAAATGGTTGGAAATAGGTCTAAATAATCTATGAACAAAGGTTAAATCATAATGAAAATTTAAAATAGTTTTAATTAAAATGAAAATACAAATATGGCATACTAAAATAAGTCAATTAAAAGTATGGTTGAAAGGAAAATCCATATATCAGAAAACAAGATATGCTGAGAATTAGTCATATATTTATTTTCTTAATTGTGCCCATCAGTTCATTTCGGTTCAGTTGCTCAGTTGTGTCTGACTCTTTGCAGTCCCCATGGACTGCACCATCCCACTCCCTGTCCATCACCAACTCCCAAAGTTTACTCAAACTTATGTCCATTGAGTTGGTGATGCCATCCAGCCACCTCATCCTCTGTCATCCCCTTCTCTTCCCGCCTTCAATCTTTCCCAGCATCAGGGTCTTTTCCAAGGGGTCAGTTCTTTGCATCAGGTGGCCAAAGTATTGGAGTTTCAGCTTCAGCATCAGTCCTTCCAATGAATATTCAGGACTGATTTCCTTTAGGATGGACTGGTTGGATTGTACCCATTCCAGGAAGTTAAAAAGAGTANTGTCAGGGAAAGAACTCTGCTAAACACTAATCTTATTAGAGTAGGGCTCTACCCTTATGGGTGGCTGTGCTGCCTAATGGATAAGGTATCTGACCTTGGATCCGAAGTTTGCAGGTTTGAGTCTTGACCTGGCTGCAAAGGGTCAGTTACAATTTTGCTTGCCAGGCGGTGCAGTAGTAAAGAATCTGCCTCCAACCTTATGGCTCCATTTAACCTTCATTACTTCCATACTCCAAACACAGGCACACTGCAGGGTAAGCTTCAACATAAGACTTATGGAGAGACACAACTCAGCCCGTAGCACTACCTTTTCTCCAATTCAGCAGGGGCCTCTGACCTATAGCTTTGTAACAGGGTCTGCCTTTCCAGAAAGTCCATGTAGGTAGTTGAGGAAGCAATGTTAATTTCCCTCAAATTATTCAACCTCACGGCTTTGCTTGAATTAGTTGTCTGTAAGTCAAAACTAATATGAATATGATTCTCTAGGGATTGGACAGGTCTGGGGATGAAGAGCTAGCCCCTCAGGGATTAAATATGTGAGGAACTAGAGGGCAAGGGCTTCTGGAGAAAGAGCCCATCACGTGGAAAGCAAGAGTGGAGACGAATAAGGCTGACGGACTCTCGGGACACAGTTCAGGGCAGATGGACAGGAAGAAGGAGGTTCGGGCTGGGGAAATTCCCTCCGCATCTGGGGAGGGGAGACTGTGAAGAGACAGAGGCTGAAGGAGGGGAAGTTCATGCAGTTTCTAGAACCCCAGGAGCAGAGGCGATTGTAGCTGGTGGCACGTGTCCTCCAGAGAGAGCATAGCCAGTTCCTGACCTGGACTCAGTGTTAACCTGAGGCTGGCTGCTTGGGTCTCCCTTGTCTGTCCTGATGCCCTCAGGAAGTGCAAGTGCAGGACCCGTCACAGCAAAGAGCCCGAGGAAGCCTGGGAGCCTGGCTCACCTCTGCAGAGACTCCTTCTGGGGACCCTCTGAGGAGGGATCAGGATGTTGGTTCTCTAAGTCCTGCAATAGCAGCTGGGCCAGAGGCGGGAAAGCGCTCCAAGTTTAGTGATCCCATTCATGCCCTCTGTTGCTGTGGTCACTTGTGGGTGGGGACTGCAGGCACAAACACACCATAGTCGTTCTCTTTTCTGCATTACTTTGGCCTAGAGAGAGATGGCAATCAGCATTGCCATGGTGATTGTGTAAGGAGCAGCTGTCCCTGGAACATTTTCCCTTTAGTGGAGTTGGTGAGATGAAGCCTGCTCACATAAGAGCGTCAATGAGTTAAAAGTCAGTGTGGGATTTGGGAGCCCCTCTGTAACATCTGCGGTGGTAGAGGACACGCTGTTGATGTAATTAGCATCATATGAGCCCGTAGATTTTGCCTAAGCAAATACTTTCTCCTGCTTTCCCAGGGCTGCCATCCAGGCACTCAGGGAAGCCTGGAGGGTAAAGGACCGATCCTGCCCCCTCCAGGGATTGCGGGGAGTCTCAACAATGACATTGGTTCCCAGAGGTGTCTCTTTGTTACTGAACTGAAGGGGAGGGGGCTGTGGTTTAAAGATAAAATGAAAAAATCATAGTGTTAAAGATGAATCAGGTGGAGGGCTGCAGTGAGAGTTGGTTGGCTCAAGGAGGACCTGGGAGGGTTCCTGAAGCAGGCACGGGTCCTGGGAGGTCATGGCCCAATGACGCTATAAACTCATGACCCATCCCCGCAGCACCTGTCTGCCCCCACCTTTGGGCACTGAGCTCTATTGCTCATCTTTGTATCCTTAGAGCCCAGAGTGGTGCCTGGCACATGGGAGACATTTATCAAATATTTGTGGAATAAGTGAATAACAAAAATATAACTTTGTTTTCAGAGCTCACTGTGGTCCCCAAGATGGATAAATAAATGAATAACTAAATATAGACATTCATTCTTCCCTTCACTTGTTCTTTTAATCATTTAAAAAATATTTAGGGGATAGATAACATTTGCATGTAACACAGCACCTTGCAGATGTAACACATTTGGTAAAACCTTTTAAATTATATTGTAATTTTTTTCTTATTTATTTATTTTAATTGGAGGCTAATTACTTTACAGCATTGTAGTGGTTTTTGCCATACATTCACATGAATCAGCCATGAGTGTACACGTATTCCCCATCCTGAACCCCCTCCCACCTCCCTCCCCATCTCATCCCTCAGGGTCATCCCAATGCCCTGAGCACGCTGTCTCATGTATCGAACCTGGACTGGTGATCTGTTTCACATATGATAATATACATGTTTCAATGCTATTCTCTCAAATCATTAAATTATATTGTAAATTTATTTTGATTGAAAAATCCAAATACAGCCTGAAAGACAGTCTCCTTTCTACATTCATATATCAATATTCTTCCCGTTTCCCATCTATACACACACACTCACACACACACACACACACACTCTTTTTTGAATCATTCTTTTGAAATAGGGTAATATCTCCAGAAAAGTCTTATTCAGAAAAGTCAAGTTCAAATTTAGAAGTTCAGCTTGATTAAAGGCCTACCATGTGCTGATTTGCTCTGAGAACGGGGTGTAGCCTAAAAGGGAATTGGTGGATATCTTCTGCAAGTGCAGGCTCCGCAGAGACTGCATTTGATCCAATCAATGGTTCGGGGCGGGGTCGGGGGAGGGTAAGGTCCGGAGAAGGAAGTCAGCAGCCGATAAAGACAGGAAGAGGGGCACATTCAGACCCCTGCCCTGCTAAGGATGGCACAGAATTCTGAAAACCCAGGAGAGATGGTGGGGAAGACCTGATGCTGCAAAACCACCGAGAGTGGAAAGCTGGAGAGAACGTGTGTATGTGTTGTAATTTCTTGTTAAACCCACGCTCTGGCTCATGGCAAAGGACCACCTCCCAGGAGTGGTCTGGAGGTGCAGGAGGAGGAGGTGAGCAAGCCGGCAGAGGGGGTGCTAAGACACCAGGGACTGGTTATTTGTAAGGTTGAAGGAGACAGGGAGTCCAAAATCGAAGATAACTCTGGGCTATCGGAACTGTGTGCCCAGAAAGTCAGTGGCCCCTTCACAGATGCAGAGAGGCCAGGAGGATGGAGGGAGGCGAGTTAGAGAGGAGGGTGGCTGCTGTGATGAGAACACCAACTTTGTGATGGTGTGGAGGGTGTGGAAGGAGGGTCATCACTGAGTTTGGACTGGGAATCTTCTCCGAGAGCTGAAAGCTGAAGCAGAGGAGTCTTGAGGTCCCTGAAGAAGGAGGGTCAGAGCAGAAATGGCATTTGGAGGAGCTGAGCGTATAAAGGCTAAGAACACACTTGGGAGCCAAGCAGGCCTGACGATGACTGGGAACTTCCCTGGAGCTCCGTGTTCTTAAGCCTGGGGCTTCTCAGTTTCCACACCTGCAAAATCAAAGAATGCAGGAAAATCGCTTAGGCCAGTGCCTGGCACCCAGAACGCATCCATGTTAGATGTAATTATTAAGGGGCCAGATCCAAAGCTGGGCAAACGTGGACCAGACAAAGGCCCTTCATGCCATAACTAAGACCTGACACCACCTAATAAATAAATAAAATTTAAATATTTTTTAAAATGAAAACCGTTTCCCTCCTGAAAAAATGAAGGTGTTGGGCCCTTACTTTTCACTAGTAGTTAGCAGAAGAGAGGACAGTCCAGTATTTTCAAGCAACATGTTCCCTTCAGGGACCTGGAGACCAAGCATTCCAGTGCACTTGGAACTTTGATGGATCCCACAGCCTCTTGGTGCCCACAGATCTCCAGGGCAGCTCAGGAGATGCCCTTTCTGTCTACCGCTCAGTTGCTGGGTCCATGTGGAGTAACTTCAGATGCCATACCAGTGCCTGGGCACAGTTACTAATTTAGGTATCCTATGTATCCTCATTATCATTTAATACATTATCAAAATTAGGAAGGGAAAAAAAATGTCTTCAGAGCAGACTTATACCCATTGGGTATTAGTTCTACAATTTGCTCAGCTGTTAGGTTAAAATCTCCCAAATGTTTTGGCTCTGGTACTGAGGTCTATTTCAGGGCANTCCGCAGAGACTGCATTTGATCCAATCGATGGTGCGGGGCGGGGTCGGGGGAGGGTAAGGTCCGGAGAAGGAAGTCAGCAGCCAATAAAGACAGGAAGAGGGGCACATTCAGACCCTTGCCCTGCTAAGGATGGCACAGAATTCTGAAAACCCAGGAGAGATGGTGGGGAAGACCTGATGCTGCAAAACCACCGAGAGCGGAAAGCTGGAGAGAACGTGTGTATGTGTTGTAATTTCTTGTTAAACCCACGCTCTGGCTCATGGCAAAGGACCACCTCCCAGGAGTGGTCTGGAGGTGCAGGAGGAGGAGGTGAGCAAGCCGGTAGAGGGGGTGCTAAGACACCAGGGACTGGTTATTTGTAAGGTTGAAGGAGACAGGGAGTCCAAAATCGACGATAACTCTGGGCTTTCGGAGCTGTGTGCCCAGAAAGTCAGTGGCCCCTTCACAGATGCAGAGAGGTCGGGAGGATGGAGGGAGGCGAGTTAGAGAGGAGGGTGGCTGCTGTGATGAGAACACCAACTTTGTGATGGTGTGGAGGGTGTGGAAGGAGGGTCATCACTGAGTTTGGACTGGGAATCTTCTCCGAGAGCTGAAAGCTGAAGCTGAGGAGTCTTCAGGTCCCTGAAGAAGGAGGGTCAGAGCAGAAATGGCATTTGGAGGAGCTGAGCGTATAAAGGCTAAGAACACACTTGGGAGCCAAGCAGACCTGACGATGACTGGGAACTTCCCTGGAGCTCCGTGTTCTTAAGCCTGGGGCTACTCAGTTTCCACACCTGCAAAATCAAAGAATGCAGGAAAATCGCTTAGGCCAGTGCCTGGCACCCAGAACGCATCCATGTTAGATGTAATTATTAAGGGGCCAGATCCAAAGCTGGGCAAACGTGGACCAGACAAAGGCCCTTCATGCCATAACTAAGACCTGACACCACCTAATAAATAAATAAAATTTAAATATTTTTTAAAATGAAAACCGTTTCCCTCCTGAAAAAATGAAGGTGTTGGGCCCTTACTTTTCACTAGTAGTTAGCAGAAGAGAGGACAGTCCAGTATTTTCAAGCAACATGTTCCCTTCAGGGACCTGGAGACCAAGCATTCCAGTGCACTTGGAACTTTGATGGATCCCACAGCCTCTTGGTGCCCACAGATCTCCAGGGCAGCTCAGGAGATGCCCTTTCTGTCTACCGCTCAGTTGCTGGGTCCATGTGGAGTAACTTCAGATGCCATACCAGTGCCTGGGCACAGTTACTAATTTAGGTATCCTATGTATCCTCATTATCATTTAATACATTATCAAAATTAGGAAGGGAAAAAAAATGTCTTCAGAGCAGACTTATACCCATTGGGTATTAGTTCTACAATTTGCTCAGCTGTTAGGTTAAAATCTCCCAAATGTTTTGGCTCTGGTACTGAGGTCTATTTCAGGGCAACTGTGTGTTGTTCCATCAAGTTCTAGCCAAAGGAATCAATGGGAAATGAGCTGAACAACTTCTGGGACCCTTTCAAACCACATTATGGACAGTTTTTAGAGCTGGAGACTGGGAAGAAAAAACTGAAAGTATAGGAAGAATGAAATCATATTTTAATTGAATTGCTGCAATGTACTAGTAAGGCTAGTTAAGCATATAATTAATTGTTGTAACTATAGCAACAGGATTAGCTGGAACTATTAGAGTGGCACCAGGGGTTCATGAGAGACTCTTAAAAAGACAAGTGGTGGAGATTGCAGAAAATAATTCATTCTCCTCCAGTAGCTCTCAAGAGGGCCTCACACTATTTAGCAAACCCCAGATAAATCTATTTAATAATATTTTGTTAGATTCATGCAGCTTTTCATATCCCAAAGGGCCCCAAGGTTCTTCTTAAGCCATGAAAACAAATAGAGATTTGGGAATAATGTATTGGGCCAGATTTTCCCAGTGCTTAAACAACTCCCTGGTGGTTTGTTCTGCACCTCTGGAAGCCCCATTACCTTGAGGATACACAGAAGCAGTAATTTGCTAAGTGGCATCCCCACAGGACTGGGGCCTGAAGCACCAACAGAGTGTAAACTCAGGTGGGGGCAGAAAAGGCTCCAGAGATAGTACTTTTATTTATTTATACCCTACCTCATTCCAAAAACGCCTCAAGAAGGCTTACAAATTACACAGAGTATACCAGGATAAAATAAACACAGGAGGAAACCCAAAGCAGGGGCAAAACATAGTAGGAAAGGAAAAATTAGATGTTTGGGAATGTTGGCACAAGAAGTGCACACAGCAGTCTCCAGTTTCCTGGTCTGTGTGTGCTAAGTCACTTCAATCATGTCTGACTCCTAGAGACCCTATGGACCCTGGCCCTGCAGTATGTTCTGTCCATGAGATTCTCCAGGCAAGAACATTGGAGTGGGTTGCCAGGCCCTCCTCCAGGGAATCTTCCTGACCCAGGAATTGAACCCACATCTTTTATGTCTCCTGCATTGGCAGGCAGGTTCTTTACCACTAGTTTGGGAAGCACAAACTCCTGCAGAAGCAGGAAAAATTTCCATTGTTCCTCCTACTAACTGAAACAGAGGAAAACAGAATCCACTTCTGGAAATAGATGGTTGGTGCTAAGGCCTCACAGGGCGCTTCCCCAGTGGCTCAGCAGGTAAAGAATCAGCCTGCAATGCAGGATACACAGGAGATGTGGGTGTGAACTCTGGGTCGGGAAGATCCCCTGGAGAAGGGCATGACAACCCACTCCAGTATTCTTGCCTGGAGAATCCAATGGACAGAGGAACCTGGTGGGCTATGGTCCATGGGATCACAAAGAGTCGGACATGACGGAAGTGATTGAGTGTGCCTACATGCAAGACCTCACAGAAATCTTCTCTTTGCCTTTAAGAATCTACTCTTTGGTGTAAATACTCTCCAGCCCCTCTGCTGGAAGGAGGTAAAAGGGGGTCCCTGTAAAGGTGTACTTCCTCAGAGGAACCACTTTGGGCTATATTTGGGTGGATAACTATGGATTGTTCATCTAACCTCATTCCAGGCATCTACCCTTGTAGGGAAAAATACTCCAACTGTAAATGTTTTGTGGAATTCCAACTTGATCTACAGTTAAAATTTAGCCTTTAGAGCAGAAGTAGCAATTGGTGGCCCGCAAGGCAGGTGTAGCCCACAAACACATTTCATCCTGCTCAGTGGGGAGCTTCGCTTTCAAGCCCAGATTTCTAGTTTCTCCTAAAAAGCTGGAAGACCTGTGATGCTGGTCCACCATCTGACTGCTGCTGAGCAGAGCAGAGACTGACTTCCTTGGACAGGACGGCATTCCCCAGTGCCCACAAGTCCCCACTATGTGCAATGTCATACAACTTGTGGCATGAGCTGTTATAACAGCCTCTACCTCTTACATTACCTGCCTAGGTTCTCTTGATGAAGATAAAAGAGGAGAGTGAAAAAGCTGACTTAAAACTCAACATTCAAAAAACTTAGATAAAGACATCCAGTCCCATAACTTCATGACAAATTAATGAGGAAGCAAAGTGTTAGGTAGTTAGGAAAAAGGAGTCCAAAATGGCAGTGGCTAAAAGACAAAGAAAGGAAAAACCTGCAAAAATGGAAAAAAAGAAAATCTGAGGACTGGAGTGAGAACTTCAGGTGAAGCAAATAGCCCTCCTGGCTAGCCCAAATTACACAGGACAGGCTCAGGGGGAGGAGAAAAAACTTATAAAAAGAGGAGCCAGAATTAAGCTTCTGAGTTGGCCTGCCCTCATGTCTCAAGAATGTATTTTCCATTGCTTGCCAAATAAAACTGAGCTATAACTGAGCTGTAACACTGGTATGCCATTTAAATTGAGCTGTAACTAAACTGTAACGCTGGTCTGCTTTTCAAATTTTTGCTGCAGCAAGACAAAACTGAGGAAATTACACACTCCCCCAACATATCTGGCACTGTGTCTCAGATTTAACCTGGCTGAAAAAACCTCAGCTTGTCCCCCTGCAAGTCGGAGGCCAGGCACAGCAGAAGCCCAGCTTGGCAAAAGCTCATATAGTGAAAGCTGAACATGAAGAAAATCCAGTGCAGTGGAAGTGACAAGAAGCCCAGTGTGCTGGAAACCGGGACAGCAAAGACAAACTTGCAGAAAGCTCATGCAACTCAGTTTCAGATTCCAGAAGGCCTCCAGTTAAGGTAGGAGGTCCTCGGCCCTATGGCTGGAAGGACACATGGCTAAAAATATCTTAATTCCTTTACAATCTCTCATTTCTTGTTTCCTCGAACCCCCTGGGAATAGGTGAGCAGCAGTGGGTGCAACTGAGGGACTCTGACAGGGGCTACTACCCAGCGTATCCTGAAGGCTCTACGATCTGCTATGCCTTAGTAGCTGTCACCCAAGCAAGTGAGGATTCTTCTGTCCTTAATCTTCTTTGTGCAAAGATCGGGCCAATGAAAACTGTGAGCACAGGTCAGGTATTTAGCAAATTTTCTGGCAGGTTATGAAGGGGATTCTTTGGCATATTTTTTTCCCACTGCCTTTTCCTCCCATCCTTCGGCTCCTCTCTCCATATATGCCACTGCTTACAAAGTATTGGGCAGGCCATCACATTTCTGAAAGTTGTATTTGAAATTGTTTACCTAAAATTGGGACTCAAACCCACGTGGCAAGGACTCTGCTATGCTAAGTCACTCAGTCATATCCTACTGAGACTTGAGCCCAGCCAAAACCCATGGTACCTGGTTTTAGGACCTAATGAAGCTCAGTTCTTGATATCTCATTGCAAAAAATTCAGTGAGAGACACAGAAATAGGTAAGAGGTAGACTGTTCAGATTCAGAGAAAAGCACAGTCCACAGAGTGTGTGCCATCGCAGAGGGTGTATGCGGTGGCCATGAAATGTGGTGTGGTTAGTTTTTGTGAGCTGGGTAATTTCATATGCTAATGAGTGGGAGGATCATTCCAACAGTTGGGAAACCACCCATTCCTTGGTGTTTCAGTAGTGCCTTGGAAATGTCAGGGAGCCTCGGGGTATGCATTTAGCTTGCAGACTGAGGATCAAGGTTTAGTTGAGTTTGACTTGTCTGCCATCTTGGACCCATCTGACTTTAATTGGTTTATGTTATGCCCTTGGGCTACGTTATTCTGTCAAAAGTCGTGCCCTGCCCTCTTCTCTCCTGTTTCATGCTCTTTTCCTGAGCCCCATCTGGGCCTACAATGTTGCCTCTACAATCTTCTGGGGGGACAACCAGAAAATAGCTGGCCCTTGGGAGGGAAATACTGTATAATATCCACTCCCTCTAGATAGTCAGGCCTTCATCTTCCATGTTTCCTACAACATGTGCAACAACAGCATCTCTCAGTGAACCCCCTAGGGTGGGTGATGGGCACACTAAATACTCTTAATGCCCCTAACAGGACCAGATAACCCACTCCTTTGTCATTACTTCTGTTATTACCTAGAGTGGGTCTATGACAAGGAAATCTCTACTGTTGGAGACGCTCTCAGCTGCACTTAAGGAGGACTAGGGGAGGAAATCAATGACTTAGTGTCCCTCAGAGGAATAAGAGGATAAGGCTATGGCTGTTTCACCAGGCTCCTGGTCTCAGGGCACAGGCTTGGATTGCTCTACATCGTGGTGTCTAGTCCCATCCATGGTGGACAAATCAGCAATGAGTTAAGATTAGAACCCCTAATCCTACCCAGCACTGGTCACACTGGAGACCCTGGGGATGCCCAACTCCAGCCGGGAGTCCCAGGAGGTTGACCTTCCTCGACCTGCCTAGGGATCTGGTTCTGGGGAGGTTGTCACACCTCAACCTACTTGGGGATCCACCAGTCCAGGGGTCCCAGGAGGTCTACATGCCTTGATCTGCCCAGGGGCCCAATTCTCAGGAGGCCAACCTGCCTCAACCTACCTGGAGATTTGATCTTCAGCAGGGTGTCATGCCTCCACCTGCCCAGGGATCTGCACCCTGACCCAGGGATGCCCAGCTCTCAGGCTGCAACAGTACTGGGTAGGATAAGCTTCAGGAAGACTCACCCTTAAGGAAGTCCACCCTTAGGAAGTCCACCCCTTAAGGAAGTCTATAAAAATAGAAGGAGGCCTATTCATTTTTTCTTTTTCTCCATGTCATCACTGTCTTTCAGATGGGAAATAACTAATCTACTTCCCGACAGATGCCCTTGAGATGCATCCTTGATAACTAAGCTGTTGGATTCTTTTAACTCTAAGGAGAAGTTGCTTACATTTTTTGCTACTGAATGGCCACGGTGTCCTTTGGGGGATAAGAAACACTGGCCTGAGGATGGGAGTCTAAATTACAGCACCATCCTGCAACTAGACTTATTCTTCAAAATGCAAGGGAAATGGACAGAGATCTCCTATGTCCAAATTTCCTTCCAACTAAGAGATGTGAAGAAACTCTGTCTTAAGTATGGGTTTGTTGTATGCCCTAAACATGAGCCTCCTTGGCAATTGGCGTTAGGCATAGACAAACAAGAAAAAGAAGCCCCCCATGAAGGCCCACTCTTATGGCTCCTGAGTTGCTTGGTGCTCCTTCCTCATGGGCCAAACATGCCCCTATATCCAGGAGCACCCCCTCCACAAAATCCAACTCAAGTATGTCCCTTAGTTGAAACTGGAGGAGAATTTGGACCAACCTGGGTCCATAAGCCCTTTTCCCTCTTAGAACTAAGACAGATCAAACAAGACCTGGAAAGGTATACAGATGATCCAGGCAAATATATAGATAGAAACATTCCAACACATTACTTTGGCCTTTGACTTGACACAGAAGGACATCATGATCATATTTAGTCAAACTTTCCTGACCCTGAGTATGCTAGAGTCTTAAAAGAAGCCCAAAGGTATGCTNGTGAGAGACACAGAAATAGGTAAGAGGTAGATTGTTCAGATTCAGAGAGAAGCACAGTCCGCAGAGTGTGTGCCATCACAGAGGGTGTATGCGGTGGCCATGAAATGTGGTGTGGTTAGTTTTTGTGAGCTGGGTAATTTCATATGCTAATGAGTGGGAGGATCATTCCAACAGTTGGGAAACCACCCATTCCTTGGTGTTTCAGTAGTGCCTTGGAAATGTCAGGGAGCCTCGGGGTATGCATTTAGCTTGCAGACTGAGGATCAAGGTTTAGTTGAGTTTGACTTGTCTGCCATCTTGGACCCATCTGACTTTAATTGGTTTATGTTATGCCCTTGGGCTACGTTATTCTGTCAAAAGTCGTGCCCTGCCCTCTTCTCTCCTGTTTCATGCTCTTTTCCTGAGCCCCATCTGGGCCTACAATGTTGCCTCTACAATCTTCTGGGGGGACAACCAGAAAATAGCTGGCCCTTGGGAGGGAAATACTGTATAATATCCACTCCCTCTAGATAGTCAGGCCTTCATCTTCCATGTTTCCTACAACATGTGCAACAACAGCATCTCTCAGTGAACCCCCTAGGGTGGGTGATGGGCACACTAAATACTCTTAATGCCCCTAACAGGACCAGATAACCCACTCCTTTGTCATTACTTCTGTTATTACCTAGAGTGGGTCTATGACAAGGAAATCTCTACTGTTGGAGACGCTCTCAGCTGCACTTAAGGAGGACTAGGGGAGGAAATCAATGACTTAGTGTCCCTCAGAGGAATAAGAGGATAAGGCTATGGCTGTTTCACCAGGCTCCTGGTCTCAGGGCACAGGCTTGGATTGCTCTACATCGTGGTGTCTAGTCCCATCCATGGTGGACAAATCAGCAATGAGTTAAGATTAGAACCCCTAATCCTACCCAGCACTGGTCACACTGGAGACCCTGGGGATGCCCAACTCCAGCCGGGAGTCCCAGGAGGTTGACCTTCCTCGACCTGCCTAGGGATCTGGTTCTGGGGAGGTTGTCACACCTCAACCTACTTGGGGATCCACCAGTCCAGGGGTCCCAGGAGGTCTACATGCCTTGATCTGCCCAGGGGCCCAATTCTCAGGAGGCCAACCTGCCTCAACCTACCTGGAGATTTGATCTTCAGCAGGGTGTCATGCCTCCACCTGCCCGGGGATCTGCACCCTGACCCAGGGATGCCCAGCTCTCAGGCTGCAACAGTACTGGGTAGGATAAGCTTCAGGAAGACTCACCCCTAAGGAAGTCCACCCTTAGGAAGTCCACCCCTTAAGGAAGTCTATAAAAATAGAAGGAGGCCTATTCATTTTTTCTTTTTCTCCATGTCATCACTGTCTTTCAGATGGGAAATAACTAATCTACTTCCCGACAGATGCCCTTGAGATGCATCCTTGATAACTAAGCTGTTGGATTCTTTTAACTCTAAGGAGAAGTTGCTTACATTTTTTGCTACTGAATGGCCACGGTGTCCTTTGGGGGATAAGAAACACTGGCCTGAGGATGGGAGTCTAAATTACAGCACCATCCTGCAACTAGACTTATTCTTCAAAATGCAAGGGAAATGGACAGAGATCTCCTATGTCCAAATTTCCTTCCAACTAAGAGATGTGAAGAAACTCTGTCTTAAGTATGGGTTTGTTGTATGCCCTAAACATGAGCCTCCTTGGCAATTGGTGTTAGGCATAGACAAACAAGAAAAAGAAGCCCCCCATGAAGGCCCACTCTTATGGCTCCTGAGTTGCTTGGTGCTCCTTCCTCATGGGCCAAACATGCCCCTATATCCAGGAGCACCCCCTCCACAAAATCCAACTCAAGTATGTCCCTTAGTTGAAACTGGAGGAGAATTTGGACCAACCTGGGTCCATAAGCCCTTTTCCCTCTTAGAACTAAGACAGATCAAACAAGACCTGGAAAGGTATACAGATGATCCAGGCAAATATATAGATAGAAACATTCCAACACATTACTTTGGCCTTTGACTTGACACAGAAGGACATCATGATCATATTTAGTCAAACTTTCCTGACCCTGAGTATGCTAGAGTCTTAAAAGAAGCCCAAAGGTATGCTATGGGGCTTCGCATGTCAACTGATAAATACCCAGTGGGGGAAACTGCAGTCCCCTCCTCAGATCCTAATTGGAAATNTTTCCTGACCCTGAGTATGCTAGAGTCTTAAAAGAAGCCCAAAGGTATGCTATGGGGCTTCGCATGTCAACTGATAAATACCCAGTGGGGAAAACTGCAGTCCCCTCCTCAGATCCTAATTGGAAATATAATAACCATGAGCATATCTGGGAAAGGAATCATTTTCTGATCTGTGTAAAAGTAAGACTAAAGGCAGCCCAGCAAAAAATAATCAGCTGTGCCCGGGTCTCAGCAATAACCCAGCAGCCCAATGAGAACCCCATTGCCTTTCTGGAAAGACTGAAAGAAACCTCCAGAAGTTTACCAATCTGGACTTAGAGTCTTATGAGCAACAGGTGATTTTAAAGGACAAATTCCTGTCCTAATTGCATCAAACATCAGGATGAAGTTACAATAGCTACAGCAGCAGGACCCTGCTGCCTCTTTAAATGAGATCGTCCAGACAGCCACCAATGCATTTTATAACAGAGAACAGGAGAGGGAGGCCAAGGCTCAGGAAAGGGAGAAAGGAAAGAGATAAGTCATGCCCAGATGCTGGCTGCCATCCAGGGATGCCCTAAGGCAAACCCCGAATCCTTAAAGAACAGGCATGAAGCAAATACCTAATCTGTAGACAGGAGGGACATTGTGCCAGAGTGTCCAAATCTTGACAAGTCTCCTAAAACGGCTTGCTACAAATGCCAACAATTGGGACACTGGGTGGCACTCTGCCCTCGGGATCCAAGAGTCTCAAGGTCAAGTGCCAAGCCTTCCCTCACAATGGTTCAACAGGACTGAAGTGGCCTGCTTTAGCCAGCATGCCTGGCGCAGATAACCATGGGGCTGGAGCCAAGTGTACAGCTGGATGCTGCCGGTAAATCCAAGAATTTCTTAGTTGACACAGGGACTACTACTCTGTCCTGACCTCCTACTCAACAGCCTTTTCCTTCCAAACCTGTATCATTTTGGGTGCCACAGGAAAAACAATTATAAAAAGATTCATCCANTTTATAACAATATTGTATATATTATCAATATATATTATATATGTTTAGTCTTCACCTAAGTGAAGATGACAAATGTGAGCAAAATATCAGTAAAAACTGATATTTTATACTGTATTTAACTGTATTTAAATATATAGCTGAATTCATTGGAAAAGACCCTGGTCCTGGGAAGGATTGAAGGCAGGAGGAGCATGGGATGACAGGATGAGACGGTTGGATGGCAGCACCAACTCCATGGACATGAGTCTGAGCAAACTCCAGGAGATGGTGAAGGATGGGGAAGCCTGGCGTGCTGCAGTCCATGGGTCAGAAAGAGACATGACTGAATAAACAGCAACAAACTATATTTAAAAGACAAGCAAACAGCTCATACTGGGAGGTTGTTTCTCTAATGCGTAAAGTAGTCAGAGCATAATTTTAAAAATTCCAAGAAATAGTAAATAAATTTCTGACCCGATCAGATTGGAAATATAGACAAAATCCCANAAGACAAGCAAACAGCTCATACTGGGAGGTTGTTTCTCTAATGCGTAAAGTAGTCAGAGCATAATTTTAAAAATTCCAAGAAATAGTAAATAAATTTCTGACCCGATCAGATTGGAAATATAGACAAAATCCCAAAGGGGTAATATAAAAAAAAATTAAAGGCTTTACTCAGAGCTTATTTACTCGTATATTTAAAATAGCAAGAATGAGCTGGGCATCTGTTGTCACAATCACAATAAAATTGTGGAGGATCGTAGAGGAGATAAGACATTCGTGCTTTCTTTTTTGGAGGGAGAGTGCAGTGTCTTCCTACCAGTGGGAGAGGAGATTCACTTAAGGAGAGCGTGAAAAGCAAAGCGTGTGGGACTAAGAGACGTAGCTACATGCCACATCAATATCACTTGGGTAAGAACAAAATAATTAGAATTAGCATCCACGAAAATAAATTTACAAGATTTTGTTTGCTTTCTTTACCAAGGCAGAAAAGTATGAAATGATTTTAGGAAGATTTCCCTCAAATCTTTTTATAATTTGAAAGTAAAATTGGAGTGAACAATAGAAAGTAATTTCTAAATTTCTAACTGGAAATTTCTAGTAAAGGAGCTTCTCACTCCCACAGGATTACAAGGCTCATTTCGCCTATAATTTCTAGGTAAACAAGGAAGCTTAAAGTTTCTCCCTGTCCCCCCTACCCCGGCCCCGGCCTGAGCTGCCGCCACAATGTCTTGCAAAGTGACTGAAGGCATGTTTTGGAAGCACCTTGCTACCAGCTGCAGTGGCTGAATGAATAAACTGGATTGTTCTTGGCAAGACATAGGCTCCAGAGGCTGCGTCTACATCAGGAGGCTCTTTTGCAAGTTCTGAACTCAGAGCTGAGCCTGCAGGGAGATTGTAGCTTGATTTCTGTGAGTGTCAATGAGGTCACTGGCCTTTAGCAATCACCTGAGAGAGACAAGTCATTAGCAGAAGGGATTTCCAAAGAGACAAGGAAGTAGGGAGACAGCATCTCTGAAACTAAACTAAAAAGAAAGTGCTGTATCATATGAAAATACAAATAATATTAGTAAAAAACATATTACAGAATTCTCAGTGTTTTGATGTGTGGCCTCTACCAGTCTGTTTTTCTTTATATAGTATCTACATAATTATTTTGTGTATGTATGTGTGTGATGCATATTACAATTCTATCTTTTTAACAACACATTTTGGACTTTCTTCCATGTTATTAGATATTATTCTATATCGTGGTCTTGAATGGTTATGTAGCATGCCAGTGTAATCATGTATCAGGGCTTATTTAACCAAGTGCCTCTTTTGAAAACTTGGTTATTGTCTTTTTAAGGGTTTTAGTTTTATTGCTGTGACAAACAACTCAATGGTAAAGGACTTGTGCTAATGAGTAAGAGGGGGTTTTATTCTTGCTCCTGTTCCTGTCTGTCTAGACCTTTGCAATGGGTGAACTGTCCTCAGTCATTTGTGGGTTGGAGTTTTCTATTCTGGTGATCCCTGAAGGATGGCCAATTCTGTCCCTTCTCTTCTATTAAGATGAAAGTTAAAGAGAACTTGAGATTTGGGAATGGAGATTAGAGAAAGCCCCAGTTCCCTCTAAGAATCTGAACCAACAGCGGCTCTGTGCAGGTTCAAAAGTCATGTCATCTCAGAGGCTACAACCTTTAACAGGGTGGCTTGACAATCTCAAAGATAAACACTTAAGTAAAGAAATTAAGCAATTGGAAAGAAGAAATAAACCAGGGGCTAGGTTCTGAGTGGGTCTATTGACTCCTCACTCTATGCCACAAAAAAATGCCTAAGAGGTTTCCCATATCAATGCCAAAGGATGANGAGGTTGTTTCTCTAATGCGTAAAGTAGTCAGAGCATAATTTTAAAAATTCCAAGAAATAGTAAATAAATTTCTGACCCGATCAGATTGGAAATATAGACAAAATCCCAAAGGGGTAATATAAAAAAAAATTAAAGGCTTTACTCAGAGCTTATTTACTCATATATTTAAAATAGCAAGAATGAGCTGGGCATCTGTTGTCACAATCACAATAAAATTGTGGAGGATCGTAGAGGAGATAAGACATTCGTGCTTTCTTTTTTGGAGGGAGAGTGCAGTGTCTTCCTACCAGTGGGAGAGGAGATTCACTTAAGGAGAGCGTGAAAAGCAAAGCGTGTGGGACTAAGAGACGTAGCTACATGCCACATCAATATCACTTGGGTAAGAACAAAATAATTAGAATTAGCATCCACGAAAATAAATTTACAAGATTTTGTTTGCTTTCTTTACCAAGGCAGAAAAGTATGAAATGATTTTAGGAAGATTTCCCTCAAATCTTTTTATAATTTGAAAGTAAAATTGGAGTGAACAATAGAAAGTAATTTCTAAATTTCTAACTGGAAATTTCTAGTAAAGGAGCTTCTCACTCCCACAGGATTACAAGGCTCATTTCGCCTATAATTTCTAGGTAAACAAGGAAGCTTAAAGTTTCTCCCTGTCCCCCCTACCCCGGCCCCGGCCTGAGCTGCCGCCACAATGTCTTGCAAAGTGACTGAAGGCATGTTTTGGAAGCACCTTGCTACCAGCTGCAGTGGCTGAATGAATAAACTGGATTGTTCTTGGCAAGACATAGGCTCCAGAGGCTGCGTCTACATCAGGAGGCTCTTTTGCAAGTTCTGAACTCAGAGCTGAGCCTGCAGGGAGATTGTAGCTTGATTTCTGTGAGT
The DNA here is from genome assembly GCA_006410735.1 of Raphicerus campestris. Classification (NCBI taxonomy): domain Eukaryota; kingdom Metazoa; phylum Chordata; class Mammalia; order Artiodactyla; family Bovidae; genus Raphicerus; species Raphicerus campestris. The sequence continues at coordinate 86,793 of SJYW01034919.1, forward strand.
GTCAATGAGGTCACTGGCCTTTAGCAATCACCTGAGAGAGACAAGTCATTAGCAGAAGGGATTTCCAAAGAGACAAGGAAGTAGGGAGACAGCATCTCTGAAACTAAACTAAAAAGAAAGTGCTGTATCATATGAAAATACAAATAATATTAGTAAAAAACATATTACAGAATTCTCAGTGTTTTGATGTGTGGCCTCTACCAGTCTGTTTTTCTTTATATAGTATCTACATAATTATTTTGTGTATGTATGTGTGTGATGCATATTACAATTCTATCTTTTTAACAACACATTTTGGACTTTCTTCCATGTTATTAGATATTCTTCTATATCGTGGTCTTGAATGGTTATGTAGCATGCCAGTGTAATCATGTATCAGGGCTTATTTAACCAAGTGCCTCTTTTGAAAACTTGGTTATTGTCTTTTTAAGGGTTTTAGTTTTATTGCTGTGACAAACAACTCAATGGTAAAGGACTTGTGCTAATGAGTAAGAGGGGGTTTTATTCTTGCTCCTGTTCCTGTTTGTCTAGACCTTTGCAATGGGTGAACTGTCCTCAGTCATTTGTGGGTTGGAGTTTTCTATTCTGGTGATCCCTGAAGGATGGCCAATTCTGTCCCTTCTCTTCTATTAAGATGAAAGTTAAAGAGAACTTGAGATTTGGGAATGGAGATTAGAGAAAGCCCCAGTTCCCTCTAAGAATCTGAACCAACAGCGGCTCTGTGCAGGTTCAAAAGTCATGTCATCTCAGAGGCTACAACCTTTAACAGGGTGGCTTGACAATCTCAAAGATAAACACTTAAGTAAAGAAATTAAGCAATTGGAAAGAAGAAATAAACCAGGGGCTAGGTTCTGAGTGGGTCTATTGACTCCTCACTCTATGCCACAAAAAAATGCCTAAGAGGTTTCCCATATCAATGCCAAAGGATGACACCATGTTCTTGAGCTGCAACAGCCTAGGACTGTTGGCAAGTATTGGGAGAGGAGGCTAAGGAGGGTAGGGGTGGGGAGGTGGGGAAGGGTGGGTGGTTACTCTGGTCATGACATTGATCACAGGAGGAATGCCTTGATTTCCCATCACCATAGATACTCCTCCAGGCGTTGTGTTAACCAGTCTCAGAAGCAGGGCAGAGGGAGCTTTGTAATCATTTCCTCCTGAATTTTCAGTGCTGTCATCAAATCTTGCAGCTGATGCTCATAGTATGCTGCTACCCCTGGGAAGAGACTGTTCATTTTTACCCCCAGTTACTTGCATCCTGAAAGAATACATCCAGCTCTCTGAAGGGAGAACTGTAGTAGATCCCTTGAGTGAGGAATCAGACTTTTGGGGAAAATTTGTGCTGCACATAATTCCAAGCAGTAGCATGCTGGTAAACGTTAAACAATAAGCTCCAAAACAGAAACACTGATAGGAAGCCTTTGCCCATTTCCATTGTGTCAGTGCTCTCAGTGTGGCTAATTTTCAAGCAATCATTTGTGGTGTCATGGATATGGAGTTGAGAAGAGCTGCATACAGGTGGATGTTCATAGCTGGCCTGGAGTTTTCTCTAGTGCAACCAGATATGGGGTGGATGGGGAGCAATGTACTGGAGAAATTCCCTCCTTTGGCCATAGGTACCTGAGGAAATCTCCCTGTCTCCACTTCAGCACCCCACCAGCCACATCTGACCATTCTTGGTGAAGATCCTTTGTCAGGGATATCCACTGCTGAAGTCTCATTTCTCAGGCAGCCCTGCCTTCAATTCCCCACCATCCCTTGGCCTGCACCACTCACACCTTCCTATTCTCTGGGAACTTGGCCAGAATAGAGGAGGGTGTTGTAACAGGCTCTGGCTGCTCCTCCTTCTGCCCCCACTGCTTAAAGGGAAACTGAAAGTTCCTCTCTCTCAGAGGAAGCAGAGGACAAATTGAGAAAGCAGCAGCAACATATATACACTATCCTGTGTGAAACAGATAAGTAGTGGCAAGCTGCTGCGTAGCAAAGGGAGCCCCGCCTGGTTCTCTGTGATGACCTGGAAGGGTGGGATGGTGTGGGGGAGGATCAAGACCAAGGGGACATACACATAATTATGACTGATTTATGCTGGTGTATGGCAGAGACCACCACAATATGAGAAAGCAATTATCCTCCAATAAAAAGATGAGTAAATAAAAATTTTAAAAAGAGGAAAAAAGAACACTTGCATCTCATTTCTGCAAGGCCACCTGAGCCCAGCTGCTTCCCAAGTTATTTCAAGATCATGCACTTATAGCCCTTCCCTTTAAATACCTTTATTCTGCCTCCATGATTAATTATAAAACTGATTATTCTCCAAGAGCCAGCTGTCTTTTGGATATCTTCTCTGTCTGTCCCAGGATAGAATTAAAGCCTCCCCCATCTCCCATACTCCCATATAATTGTGGAGCTACCTCATCTTTTGAATGTGTAGAATGGGATTTCAATTATTTGCTTATTACTTGTTTCCAGTCTCAGGCTATGCGCTTCTAGAAGACAGATCCCAATCTTCTCCATCTTCAGCCTTCAGTGTCTGGCATGTGATCAGCCCTCCAAACATATTTGTCAAAGTCATACATGAATCAATAAGGGAACCAAAGTCTAGAGTCATCAGAAAACAGGGTGCTTGCAAAAACACTTTTGGTTATAGTTTCCTGAATATATATTTCAAAATGGTTTAAATAATTAGGGGTAATAATTATTGACAAGAAAGTTCAGAGGTAGAGCAGTTCCAGAGGTGGGACCAGTCAGGGTCTCAGGAATGTCCTCAAGGAGTCCACTGTCCTCTTCTGCCTTTCTTGGCATTTTGATTTTTGGGAAAAGATAGCGAGAGAGCTGTATATGGCAGCAAGAAGGTTGCAGAGGCTCCAGGCATCACATCCATACATAAAGCACAGAAAGGCTCTCTTTCTTGTGTCTTAAAAGAAATTTCCCAGAAATTCTTTTTCTCTTTTCCCCATAAGCAGATTTCCTCTTGTGTGGTAAGGGAACTGCAATGATTGATTTGAACTAAGGAAAAAGTTCTCTTAAAGTTCATGGCCAGCCGGGGTTCTGGAGGTGGGATGTGGATGATAATCTGGTAGACACCACCAGTTGCCACACATAGAGTCAACTGAAGTAAAGTATTGAATTGTGATTCATATGACCAAACTGCATGCATCCCACATGTACAATGATGGCTGAACACTAGAAAACCTGATGTAATTTATGACACCAATTGTAAGAGAAAAAAAATGTTCATTTTTAACAGATTCAGAGGAAGCTTGGGATAAAATTCAATACCTACTCATGACTTTTAATAAGATTTAGTAAATTTATTAAAAGAAACACATAAAACAGAGCAAATATGTTTAATGATTAAACTTACAGATATCACAAAAATATGCTCAGAACTAATGTTTTATGCAAGATTTTTCTATAGAGCATAGCCGAGTACAAGAGAGAAATAAACTGCATGAGTGTGAAAGAAGAAAAGTCTATTATTATTTACAGAGGACATGATTATCTTCATAAAAACTTAGACTCTTCAGACAAATTATTAGTACTAATGAAAGTTTGAAATATTACTGGAAAAGAGATAAATTTCTATAAAATCAGTCACAAAGGTACAGGTTAGCAACAGTGAAAAAGAAAAGCTCTCCAAAAAGAAGTATTACAGCAACAAAATATATAAGTTTCTTAGGAATAAATTTAATAAGAACTAAGAATGATATTTTGGAGAAGGAAATGGCAACCCACTCCGGTATTCTTGCCTGGAGAATCCCAGGGACAGAAGAGCCTGGTGGGCTGCTGTCTATGGGGTCACAAGAGTCGGACATGACTGAAGCGAATTAGCAGCAGCAACATCAGCAAAAATGATATTTATGGAGAAAATAAAACTTATTATTCAAATATATTTTAACAGAGTCAAATCAATGAGGGAGATAAATTCTATTTGTTCATAGAGAAACCAAAATGTCACAAAAAGTTTTACACTTCCCCAAATAATCTAAAAATCCAATATAACTCCAAACAACATATCAGAAAATTTTATGAAAATTGACAAGGCCAACACATAATTGCTCTGTTTCAAGACAGTTTTGAAGAGAACTAACTAGGGCAGAGAGGTGATATCTGACCAGAAATCGAGACTTATTCTGAAACTATGGTAATTTGACCAGTGTGCAATCGGCAAAAGTCAGATATACAGAGCAGTGGAAGAAATAAATGACCCCAGTAACTATCTAATGCTTAAACAGAAATTTAATAGATGAGAGGGTTGTATTGTAAATCAGTGTCAAAAGAACAGTCCATTTAACAAATCTGTTGGAGCAATTGGTTATCTATTAAGGAAAGAAATGAAATTTATCCTTACCTCACACCATATGTGAAAATCAACCTAATAACAATAAAGATATAAAATATGAGAATATTGATTTTTTGATAAAATATTTAATAAAACATCTTTGTGATCTTGTGGTAGGGCAGGAATTTTTTTAAAGATACAAAGAGGATTAACATAAAGATGTCTGATAAATTCAACTTGATTAAAATTACGGGAAGACTGTGTTTCAAGGCTGAAGGGAACAAAGGGTGGGGGAGAAAACCATAGACAAGGATAAGGTGTAAAGATGTTTGCAATACATTGCAACATACATACAACATATACAATACAACATATAAAGAACACACAACATATACAACATATAAAGAACATTTAAACTTGAATGACAAGAAAACAAATAATCATATTAGGGAAATGAGCAAATGATATAAACAGATAATTTGTAAAAAAAAACAAAAACCCAAATGAGCCTTAAAGAAAAAATAATTAACCTCATCATAATCAGGAAATGCAAAGTTAAAGAAGCTGGGCTTCTTAGTGGCTCAGCTGGTAAAGAATCTGCCTGCAATGTGGGAGACCTGGGTTCAATCCCCGGGTTGGAAAGATTCCCCTGGAGAAGGGAATGGCTGCCCACTCCACTATTTTGGTCTGGAGAATTTCATGGACTGTATAGTCCATGGGGAAGCAAAGTCGGACCTGATTGAGTGACTTTCACAAAGTTAAAGGACAGTTAGATTGGCATCAGATTGACAAAGACTGAAAACTGAAAATACTAAGTGTTGATAAGAATGCGGAGAAAGAGGAAGTCATACTTTGCACGTAGAGGTTGTATACAACCAGTTTGTAGAGCAGTTTAGTCACATGAAATAAAGATGAAAATGAACATACCCTGTGATCCAGCAATCCTATTTCTAGGAAACATTCAAAAAAAATTTCACATATGTGCCTGAGGAGACACAAGGAAAATAGAAAGGGCATGGAAATAGAAAATATATGAATGCATTCAGTGATAGAATGACAGAATGAGATGTAAGAACATGCATAGCAGCTTCAAATGTGAAAGCAAAAAATTAGAAATTTCTTCAGTATTAACAAGAGGATGGTGCATTACCTAAAGTATGTTTGTGTAGTAAAGTACTATCCAACAGTGTTGATAAATGACCTGGAACTATATGCATCAACCTGGACAATTCTTTTTATTTTTCCTTTGAGGCTGAATTCATTTTAAAATTTTTAAATTAAGTTCAGTTTGGTTCAGTTGTTCAGCTGTGTCTGACTCGTTGTGACCCTGTGGACTACAGCACCCCAGGCCTCCCTGTCCATCACCAACTCCTGGAGTTCACTCAAACTCATGTCCACTGAATTGCTGATGCCATCCAACCATCTCATCCTTTGTAGTCCCCTTCTGCTTCCACCTTCAGTCTTTCCCAGCATCAGGGTCTATTCCAATGAGTCAGCTCTTTGCATCAGGTGGCCAAAGTATTGGAGTTTCAGCTTCAGCATCGGTCCTTCCAATGAATATTCAGGATTGATTTCCTTTAGGATGAACTAGTTGGATCTCCTTGCAGTCCAAGGGACTCTCAAACCATTAATTCTTTGGCTCAGCTTTCTTTATAGTCCAAATCTCACATATGAAAGAGCCATTTCCTAGGCAGGTTGATAAGAAGTCTAGGGGTCCCCAAGGAGAGAGGGGTCTGGAATTCTCAAGGAGGAAGAAAGGACAAATTTTTTCTTTCCGTTTCTTCATTCTTTAGGATCATATAACAATAATGTATCCTGCCTGAGGACAGTCTCTGGATTAAACCTTCTGGCTAATTCTGTTATCTTAAAATGTAAATTATGGGAGTAAGTCTGGTGAGGTCTTTACAACCTCCAGACATTCTTTGGATACATTGGAGAGTATATAACTTCATTGCTAACACTAGTAAGGGGATACTCTTTCTGACCCTTTCTGATGCCTATGTCAGAAGCTTTCTCTACCTCTTTTATACTTTAATAAAACTTTATTACACAAAAGCTCTGAGTGATCAAGCCTCATCTCTGGCCCCAGATTGAATTCTCCTCCAGGGGCCAAGAATCCCAGTGTCTTCATGTGATTCAACAACAACCTTTCACATCCATACATGACTACTGGAAAAACCATAGCCTTGACTAAATGGACCTTTGTTGGCAAAGTAATGTCCCTGCTTTTTAATAAGCTATCTAGCTTGGTCATAACTTTCCTTCCAAGGAGTAAGCTTTTTTTATTTTCATGGCTGCAGTCACCATCTCTAGTGATTTTGGAGCCCCAAAAGATAAAGTCTGTCACTGTTTCCACTGTTTCCCCATCTATTTGCCACGAAGTGATGGGACGAGATGCCATGATAGTAGTTTTCTGAATGTTGAGTTTTAAGCCAACTTTTTCACTCTCCTCTGTAACTTTCATCAAGAGGCTCTTTAGTTTTTCTTCGCTTTGCGCCATTAGTGTGGTGTTATCTGCATATCTGAGGTTATAAAGTTGAATTAAATTAAAATGAAACTTGTGAACAATGTCACCAATGTACTATTTACATAGCCTGCAGTTGTGCAAAATGATACTCTCAGTATTGCTTAGTTGTGCAGGATTGTGGAGGCCCAGGTATGATGGGCATCCCCAGGAGGAATCAGATGGGGAACACAGACTGACTCAAGGTGTGTTAGTGCAGTTCTATTTCTTAAGCTGGAAGGCAGATACCCTTGCATTTATTATATTATTTTCTCCATAATTTTATATGTCAGAAATATTTCACAATATTTTTCTCAAAGATCAAAAAGTGAAAGTGAAAGTGAAGTCACTCAGTCCTGTCCAACTCTTTGCTACTCTATGAACTGTCGCCTACCAGGCTTCTCTGTCCATGGAATTTTCCAGGCAAGAATACTGGAGTGGGCTGCCATTTCCTTCTCCAGGGTATTGAAAGAAAGACGCAGCTCTCTAGTAACTGTAAAGAAACACCGGCGAGTTGATGAACACACTTTCTTTCATGTGTATCACTGAAGCTCACAGGAAATGTCTTCCTATGACCTGAGAAGGTGCCACTCTAACATCCTGTGCTATATGGGGCATCTCCCACAGAAGTATTAATGTGAACAATGTGCTTTGGAGCACATTTTAAAAATTGCAAGTTAGTTAAATGCTTGTATAAAAATCTGAAATGCTTTCCAAGGAATATGATTCTCTCCCTACATTGTGAGTCACTCAGTTCTGCCTGGAAATATTAGGGAATGCAGGCTAAAGGCTGACTCAAATGCTTTTGTCAATTGTTACCCAGTATGTGTGTTTCCTCCCTTGATTTCTCAAGTCTTCTGGATCATCTGATCACAGTTGTTAGTAGAGCGTGAGTTCCTTGTTTCAGCCTCACCTGGTTCTGCAATCCAACTCACATTAGTGGACTTGGGAAACAAGAAACTTTTTACCAGGGAGAACCAAGGACTGCCTTTGAGAGGTCAGATGCCCCAATGCAGTTTTCTCAACCACTTGATGCTGTTTGTAGCTGGCTGTGAAGGGATGGCTTTGGGTCAGCTTGTGGTCAGTAAGAGCTAGACCAGTTCTTTCTTCCTGAGAAAGGCTGCTCAGCCAGACTCGGGAAAGACAGCCCCCAGACTGTGGGCTTAACAGTCCAACTCTGCCCTGTGCCATTTTAGAGACCTGGGCTGAGTCAATTATCTTCCTTGAGCCTCTGATTCTTCATCTGAAAAGTAGTATGTTTTTAACGTTAAACTAAACAATATCTGATAAATCTAGCCCACATGAAAGATGTTCACTGAGATTCCTAGCCCAGTGAAGACTCTTCCAGTCCCCCTGAAACACTTTCTGATTCTCTTCTGACTATGTGAAAATGATCCTTTTAAATTTAGTCCTTAAGGCATTCAGTTCAGTTCAGTTCAGTCGCTCAGTCGTGTCCAACTCTTCGTGACCCCATGAATCGCAGCACGCCAGGCCTCCCTGTTCATCACCATCTCTCGGAGTTCACTCAGACTCACGTCCATCGACTCCGTGATGCCATCCAGCCATCTAATCTTCAGTCGTCCCCTTCTCCTCCTGCCCCCAATCCCTCCCAGCATCAGAGTCTTTTCCAATGAGTCAACTCTTCTCATGAGGTGGCCAAAGTACTGGAGCTTCAGCTTTAGCATCATTC
>SJYW01034919.1:96225-120880 GCA_006410735.1 Raphicerus campestris
ATAATATGTAATATAATATTTAGTATAATATATTAATTGTATAGAATATCATATATAAATATGTTATATTATTGTGTATTATATATTATATTTTTATTTATGTATTATATATTACTTTATAATAGTTTATATACTGTATATATTATATATTTTATATAATATATATAATATACACTACATAACATATTTATTATATAATATATTATATATTTATAACAATATTGTATATATTATCAATATATATTATATATGTTTAGTCTTCACCTAAGTGAAGATGACAAATGTGAGCAAAATATCAGTAAAAACTGATATTTTATACTGTATTTAACTGTATTTAAATATATAGCTGAATTCATTGGAAAAGACCCTGGTCCTGGGAAGGATTGAAGGCAGGAGGAGCATGGGATGACAGGATGAGACGGTTGGATGGCAGCACCAACTCCATGGACATGAGTCTGAGCAAACTCCAGGAGATGGTGAAGGATGGGGAAGCCTGGCGTGCTGCAGTCCATGGGTCAGAAAGAGACATGACTGAATAAACAGCAACAAACTATATTTAAAAGACAAGCAAACAGCTCATACTGGGAGGTTGTTTCTCTAATGCGTAAAGTAGTCAGAGCATAATTTTAAAAATTCCAAGAAATAGTAAATAAATTTCTGACCCGATCAGATTGGAAATATAGACAAAATCCCAAAGGGGTAATATAAAAAAAAATTAAAGGCTTTACTCAGAGCTTATTTACTCATATATTTAAAATAGCAAGAATGAGCTGGGCATCTGTTGTCACAATCACAATAAAATTGTGGAGGATCGTAGAGGAGATAAGACATTCGTGCTTTCTTTTTTGGAGGGAGAGTGCAGTGTCTTCCTACCAGTGGGAGAGGAGATTCACTTAAGGAGAGCGTGAAAAGCAAAGCGTGTGGGACTAAGAGACGTAGCTACATGCCACATCAATATCACTTGGGTAAGAACAAAATAATTAGAATTAGCATCCACGAAAATAAATTTACAAGATTTTGTTTGCTTTCTTTACCAAGGCAGAAAAGTATGAAATGATTTTAGGAAGATTTCCCTCAAATCTTTTTATAATTTGAAAGTAAAATTGGAGTGAACAATAGAAAGTAATTTCTAAATTTCTAACTGGAAATTTCTAGTAAAGGAGCTTCTCACTCCCACAGGATTACAAGGCTCATTTCGCCTATAATTTCTAGGTAAACAAGGAAGCTTAAAGTTTCTCCCTGTCCCCCCTACCCCGGCCCCGGCCTGAGCTGCCGCCACAATGTCTTGCAAAGTGACTGAAGGCATGTTTTGGAAGCACCTTGCTACCAGCTGCAGTGGCTGAATGAATAAACTGGATTGTTCTTGGCAAGACATAGGCTCCAGAGGCTGCGTCTACATCAGGAGGCTCTTTTGCAAGTTCTGAACTCAGAGCTGAGCCTGCAGGGAGATTGTAGCTTGATTTCTGTGAGTGTCAATGAGGTCACTGGCCTTTAGCAATCACCTGAGAGAGACAAGTCATTAGCAGAAGGGATTTCCAAAGAGACAAGGAAGTAGGGAGACAGCATCTCTGAAACTAAACTAAAAAGAAAGTGCTGTATCATATGAAAATACAAATAATATTAGTAAAAAACATATTACAGAATTCTCAGTGTTTTGATGTGTGGCCTCTACCAGTCTGTTTTTCTTTATATAGTATCTACATAATTATTTTGTGTATGTATGTGTGTGATGCATATTACAATTCTATCTTTTTAACAACACATTTTGGACTTTCTTCCATGTTATTAGATATTATTCTATATCGTGGTCTTGAATGGTTATGTAGCATGCCAGTGTAATCATGTATCAGGGCTTATTTAACCAAGTGCCTCTTTTGAAAACTTGGTTATTGTCTTTTTAAGGGTTTTAGTTTTATTGCTGTGACAAACAACTCAGTGGTAAAGGACTTGTGCTAATGAGTAAGAGGGGGTTTTATTCTTGCTCCTGTTCCTGTCTGTCTAGACCTTTGCAATGGGTGAACTGTCCTCAGTCATTTGTGGGTTGGAGTTTTCTATAGATGTGTATAAGAGAAAGCAATATATGTTATCTTAATATATTTTCTATATAATATAACATAAATATATGTAATATAATATTTAGTATAATATATTAATTGTATAGAATATCATATATAAATATGTTATATTATTGTGTATTATATATTATATTTTTATTTATGTATTATATATTACTTTATAATAGTTTATATACTGTATATATTATATATTTTATATAATATATATAATATACACTACATAACATATTTATTATATAATATATTATATATTTATAACAATATTGTATATATTATCAATATATATTATATATGTTTAGTCTTCACCTAAGTGAAGATGACAAATGTGAGCAAAATATCAGTAAAAACTGATATTTTATACTGTATTTAACTGTATTTAAATATATAGCTGAATTCATTGGAAAAGACCCTGGTCCTGGGAAGGATTGAAGGCAGGAGGAGCATGGGATGACAGGATGAGACGGTTGGATGGCAGCACCAACTCCATGGACATGAGTCTGAGCAAACTCCAGGAGATGGTGAAGGATGGGGAAGCCTGGCGTGCTGCAGTCCATGGGTCAGAAAGAGACATGACTGAATAAACAGCAACAAACTATATTTAAAAGACAAGCAAACAGCTCATACTGGGAGGTTGTTTCTCTAATGCGTAAAGTAGTCAGAGCATAATTTTAAAAATTCCAAGAAATAGTAAATAAATTTCTGACCCGATCAGATTGGAAATATAGACAAAATCCCAAAGGGGTAATATAAAAAAAAATTAAAGGCTTTACTCAGAGCTTATTTACTCATATATTTAAAATAGCAAGAATGAGCTGGGCATCTGTTGTCACAATCACAATAAAATTGTGGAGGATCGTAGAGGAGATAAGACATTCGTGCTTTCTTTTTTGGAGGGAGAGTGCAGTGTCTTCCTACCAGTGGGAGAGGAGATTCACTTAAGGAGAGCGTGAAAAGCAAAGCGTGTGGGACTAAGAGACGTAGCTACATGCCACATCAATATCACTTGGGTAAGAACAAAATAATTAGAATTAGCATCCACGAAAATAAATTTACAAGATTTTGTTTGCTTTCTTTACCAAGGCAGAAAAGTATGAAATGATTTTAGGAAGATTTCCCTCAAATCTTTTTATAATTTGAAAGTAAAATTGGAGTGAACAATAGAAAGTAATTTCTAAATTTCTAACTGGAAATTTCTAGTAAAGGAGCTTCTCACTCCCACAGGATTACAAGGCTCATTTCGCCTATAATTTCTAGGTAAACAAGGAAGCTTAAAGTTTCTCCCTGTCCCCCCTACCCCGGCCCCGGCCTGAGCTGCCGCCACAATGTCTTGCAAAGTGACTGAAGGCATGTTTTGGAAGCACCTTGCTACCAGCTGCAGTGGCTGAATGAATAAACTGGATTGTTCTTGGCAAGACATAGGCTCCAGAGGCTGCGTCTACATCAGGAGGCTCTTTTGCAAGTTCTGAACTCAGAGCTGAGCCTGCAGGGAGATTGTAGCTTGATTTCTGTGAGTGTCAATGAGGTCACTGGCCTTTAGCAATCACCTGAGAGAGACAAGTCATTAGCAGAAGGGATTTCCAAAGAGACAAGGAAGTAGGGAGACAGCATCTCTGAAACTAAACTAAAAAGAAAGTGCTGTATCATATGAAAATACAAATAATATTAGTAAAAAACATATTACAGAATTCTCAGTGTTTTGATGTGTGGCCTCTACCAGTCTGTTTTTCTTTATATAGTATCTACATAATTATTTTGTGTATGTATGTGTGTGATGCATATTACAATTCTATCTTTTTAACAACACATTTTGGACTTTCTTCCATGTTATTAGATATTCTTCTATATCGTGGTCTTGAATGGTTATGTAGCATGCCAGTGTAATCATGTATCAGGGCTTATTTAACCAAGTGCCTCTTTTGAAAACTTGGTTATTGTCTTTTTAAGGGTTTTAGTTTTATTGCTGTGACAAACAACTCAATGGTAAAGGACTTGTGCTAATGAGTAAGAGGGGGTTTTATTCTTGCTCCTGTTCCTGTTTGTCTAGACCTTTGCAATGGGTGAACTGTCCTCAGTCATTTGTGGGTTGGAGTTTTCTATTCTGGTGATCCCTGAAGGATGGCCAATTCTGTCCCTTCTCTTCTATTAAGATGAAAGTTAAAGAGAACTTGAGATTTGGGAATGGAGATTAGAGAAAGCCCCAGTTCCCTCTAAGAATCTGAACCAACAGCGGCTCTGTGCAGGTTCAAAAGTCATGTCATCTCAGAGGCTACAACCTTTAACAGGGTGGCTTGACAATCTCAAAGATAAACACTTAAGTAAAGAAATTAAGCAATTGGAAAGAAGAAATAAACCAGGGGCTAGGTTCTGAGTGGGTCTATTGACTCCTCACTCTATGCCACAAAAAAATGCCTAAGAGGTTTCCCATATCAATGCCAAAGGATGACACCATGTTCTTGAGCTGCAACAGCCTAGGACTGTTGGCAAGTATTGGGAGAGGAGGCTAAGGAGGGTAGGGGTGGGGAGGTGGGGAAGGGTGGGTGGTTACTCTGGTCATGACATTGATCACAGGAGGAATGCCTTGATTTCCCATCACCATAGATACTCCTCCAGGCGTTGTGTTAACCAGTCTCAGAAGCAGGGCAGAGGGAGCTTTGTAATCATTTCCTCCTGAATTTTCAGTGCTGTCATCAAATCTTGCAGCTGATGCTCATAGTATGCTGCTACCCCTGGGAAGAGACTGTTCATTTTTACCCCCAGTTACTTGCATCCTGAAAGAATACATCCAGCTCTCTGAAGGGAGAACTGTAGTAGATCCCTTGAGTGAGGAATCAGACTTTTGGGGAAAATTTGTGCTGCACATAATTCCAAGCAGTAGCATGCTGGTAAACGTTAAACAATAAGCTCCAAAACAGAAACACTGATAGGAAGCCTTTGCCCATTTCCATTGTGTCAGTGCTCTCAGTGTGGCTAATTTTCAAGCAATCATTTGTGGTGTCATGGATATGGAGTTGAGAAGAGCTGCATACAGGTGGATGTTCATAGCTGGCCTGGAGTTTTCTCTAGTGCAACCAGATATGGGGTGGATGGGGAGCAATGTACTGGAGAAATTCCCTCCTTTGGCCATAGGTACCTGAGGAAATCTCCCTGTCTCCACTTCAGCACCCCACCAGCCACATCTGACCATTCTTGGTGAAGATCCTTTGTCAGGGATATCCACTGCTGAAGTCTCATTTCTCAGGCAGCCCTGCCTTCAATTCCCCACCATCCCTTGGCCTGCACCACTCACACCTTCCTATTCTCTGGGAACTTGGCCAGAATAGAGGAGGGTGTTGTAACAGGCTCTGGCTGCTCCTCCTTCTGCCCCCACTGCTTAAAGGGAAACTGAAAGTTCCTCTCTCTCAGAGGAAGCAGAGGACAAATTGAGAAAGCAGCAGCAACATATATACACTATCCTGTGTGAAACAGATAAGTAGTGGCAAGCTGCTGCGTAGCAAAGGGAGCCCCGCCTGGTTCTCTGTGATGACCTGGAAGGGTGGGATGGTGTGGGGGAGGATCAAGACCAAGGGGACATACACATAATTATGACTGATTTATGCTGGTGTATGGCAGAGACCACCACAATATGAGAAAGCAATTATCCTCCAATAAAAAGATGAGTAAATAAAAATTTTAAAAAGAGGAAAAAAGAACACTTGCATCTCATTTCTGCAAGGCCACCTGAGCCCAGCTGCTTCCCAAGTTATTTCAAGATCATGCACTTATAGCCCTTCCCTTTAAATACCTTTATTCTGCCTCCATGATTAATTATAAAACTGATTATTCTCCAAGAGCCAGCTGTCTTTTGGATATCTTCTCTGTCTGTCCCAGGATAGAATTAAAGCCTCCCCCATCTCCCATACTCCCATATAATTGTGGAGCTACCTCATCTTTTGAATGTGTAGAATGGGATTTCAATTATTTGCTTATTACTTGTTTCCAGTCTCAGGCTATGCGCTTCTAGAAGACAGATCCCAATCTTCTCCATCTTCAGCCTTCAGTGTCTGGCATGTGATCAGCCCTCCAAACATATTTGTCAAAGTCATACATGAATCAATAAGGGAACCAAAGTCTAGAGTCATCAGAAAACAGGGTGCTTGCAAAAACACTTTTGGTTATAGTTTCCTGAATATATATTTCAAAATGGTTTAAATAATTAGGGGTAATAATTATTGACAAGAAAGTTCAGAGGTAGAGCAGTTCCAGAGGTGGGACCAGTCAGGGTCTCAGGAATGTCCTCAAGGAGTCCACTGTCCTCTTCTGCCTTTCTTGGCATTTTGATTTTTGGGAAAAGATAGCGAGAGAGCTGTATATGGCAGCAAGAAGGTTGCAGAGGCTCCAGGCATCACATCCATACATAAAGCACAGAAAGGCTCTCTTTCTTGTGTCTTAAAAGAAATTTCCCAGAAATTCTTTTTCTCTTTTCCCCATAAGCAGATTTCCTCTTGTGTGGTAAGGGAACTGCAATGATTGATTTGAACTAAGGAAAAAGTTCTCTTAAAGTTCATGGCCAGCCGGGGTTCTGGAGGTGGGATGTGGATGATAATCTGGTAGACACCACCAGTTGCCACACATAGAGTCAACTGAAGTAAAGTATTGAATTGTGATTCATATGACCAAACTGCATGCATCCCACATGTACAATGATGGCTGAACACTAGAAAACCTGATGTAATTTATGACACCAATTGTAAGAGAAAAAAAATGTTCATTTTTAACAGATTCAGAGGAAGCTTGGGATAAAATTCAATACCTACTCATGACTTTTAATAAGATTTAGTAAATTTATTAAAAGAAACACATAAAACAGAGCAAATATGTTTAATGATTAAACTTACAGATATCACAAAAATATGCTCAGAACTAATGTTTTATGCAAGATTTTTCTATAGAGCATAGCCGAGTACAAGAGAGAAATAAACTGCATGAGTGTGAAAGAAGAAAAGTCTATTATTATTTACAGAGGACATGATTATCTTCATAAAAACTTAGACTCTTCAGACAAATTATTAGTACTAATGAAAGTTTGAAATATTACTGGAAAAGAGATAAATTTCTATAAAATCAGTCACAAAGGTACAGGTTAGCAACAGTGAAAAAGAAAAGCTCTCCAAAAAGAAGTATTACAGCAACAAAATATATAAGTTTCTTAGGAATAAATTTAATAAGAACTAAGAATGATATTTTGGAGAAGGAAATGGCAACCCACTCCGGTATTCTTGCCTGGAGAATCCCAGGGACAGAAGAGCCTGGTGGGCTGCTGTCTATGGGGTCACAAGAGTCGGACATGACTGAAGCGAATTAGCAGCAGCAACATCAGCAAAAATGATATTTATGGAGAAAATAAAAATTATTATTCAAATATATTTTAACAGAGTCAAATCAATGAGGGAGATAAATTCTATTTGTTCATAGAGAAACCAAAATGTCACAAAAAGTTTTACACTTCCCCAAATAATCTAAAAATCCAATATAACTCCAAACAACATATCAGAAAATTTTATGAAAATTGACAAGGCCAACACATAATTGCTCTGTTTCAAGACAGTTTTGAAGAGAACTAACTAGGGCAGAGAGGTGATATCTGACCAGAAATCGAGACTTATTCTGAAACTATGGTAATTTGACCAGTGTGCAATCGGCAAAAGTCAGATATACAGAGCAGTGGAAGAAATAAATGACCCCAGTAACTATCTAATGCTTAAACAGAAATTTAATAGATGAGAGGGTTGTATTGTAAATCAGTGTCAAAAGAACAGTCCATTTAACAAATCTGTTGGAGCAATTGGTTATCTATTAAGGAAAGAAATGAAATTTATCCTTACCTCACACCATATGTGAAAATCAACCTAATAACAATAAAGATATAAAATATGAGAATATTGATTTTTTGATAAAATATTTAATAAAACATCTTTGTGATCTTGTGGTAGGGCAGGAATTTTTTTAAAGATACAAAGAGGATTAACATAAAGATGTCTGATAAATTCAACTTGATTAAAATTACGGGAAGACTGTGTTTCAAGGCTGAAGGGAACAAAGGGTGGGGGAGAAAACCATAGACAAGGATAAGGTGTAAAGATGTTTGCAATACATTGCAACATACATACAACATATACAATACAACATATAAAGAACACACAACATATACAACATATAAAGAACATTTAAACTTGAATGACAAGAAAACAAATAATCATATTAGGGAAATGAGCAAATGATATAAACAGATAATTTGTAAAAAAAAACAAAAACCCAAATGAGCCTTAAAGAAAAAATAATTAACCTCATCATAATCAGGAAATGCAAAGTTAAAGAAGCTGGGCTTCTTAGTGGCTCAGCTGGTAAAGAATCTGCCTGCAATGTGGGAGACCTGGGTTCAATCCCCGGGTTGGAAAGATTCCCCTGGAGAAGGGAATGGCTGCCCACTCCACTATTTTGGTCTGGAGAATTTCATGGACTGTATAGTCCATGGGGAAGCAAAGTCGGACCTGATTGAGTGACTTTCACAAAGTTAAAGGACAGTTAGATTGGCATCAGATTGACAAAGACTGAAAACTGAAAATACTAAGTGTTGATAAGAATGCGGAGAAAGAGGAAGTCATACTTTGCACGTAGAGGTTGTATACAACCAGTTTGTAGAGCAGTTTAGTCACATGAAATAAAGATGAAAATGAACATACCCTGTGATCCAGCAATCCTATTTCTAGGAAACATTCAAAAAAAATTTCACATATGTGCCTGAGGAGACACAAGGAAAATAGAAAGGGCATGGAAATAGAAAATATATGAATGCATTCAGTGATAGAATGACAGAATGAGATGTAAGAACATGCATAGCAGCTTCAAATGTGAAAGCAAAAAATTAGAAATTTCTTCAGTATTAACAAGAGGATGGTGCATTACCTAAAGTATGTTTGTGTAGTAAAGTACTATCCAACAGTGTTGATAAATGACCTGGAACTATATGCATCAACCTGGACAATTCTTTTTATTTTTCCTTTGAGGCTGAATTCATTTTAAAATTTTTAAATTAAGTTCAGTTTGGTTCAGTTGTTCAGCTGTGTCTGACTCGTTGTGACCCTGTGGACTACAGCACCCCAGGCCTCCCTGTCCATCACCAACTCCTGGAGTTCACTCAAACTCATGTCCACTGAATTGCTGATGCCATCCAACCATCTCATCCTTTGTAGTCCCCTTCTGCTTCCACCTTCAGTCTTTCCCAGCATCAGGGTCTATTCCAATGAGTCAGCTCTTTGCATCAGGTGGCCAAAGTATTGGAGTTTCAGCTTCGGCATCGGTCCTTCCAATGAATATTCAGGATTGATTTCCTTTAGGATGAACTAGTTGGATCTCCTTGCAGTCCAAGGGACTCTCAAACCATTAATTCTTTGGCTCAGCTTTCTTTATAGTCCAAATCTCACATATGAAAGAGCCATTTCCTAGGCAGGTTGATAAGAAGTCTAGGGGTCCCCAAGGAGAGAGGGGTCTGGAATTCTCAAGGAGGAAGAAAGGACAAATTTTTTCTTTCCGTTTCTTCATTCTTTAGGATCATATAACAATAATGTATCCTGCCTGAGGACAGTCTCTGGATTAAACCTTCTGGCTAATTCTGTTATCTTAAAATGTAAATTATGGGAGTAAGTCTGGTGAGGTCTTTACAACCTCCAGACATTCTTTGGATACATTGGAGAGTATATAACTTCATTGCTAACACTAGTAAGGGGATACTCTTTCTGACCCTTTCTGATGCCTATGTCAGAAGCTTTCTCTACCTCTTTTATACTTTAATAAAACTTTATTACACAAAAGCTCTGAGTGATCAAGCCTCGTCTCTGGCCCCAGATTGAATTCTCCTCCAGGGGCCAAGAATCCCAGTGTCTTCATGTGATTCAACAACAACCTTTCACATCCATACATGACTACTGGAAAAACCATAGCCTTGACTAAATGGACCTTTGTTGGCAAAGTAATGTCCCTGCTTTTTAATAAGCTATCTAGCTTAGTCATAACTTTCCTTCCAAGGAGTAAGCATTTTTTATTTTCATGGCTGCAGTCACCATCTCTAGTGATTTTGGAGCCCCAAAAGATAAAGTCTGTCACTGTTTCCACTGTTTCCCCATCTATTTGCCACGAAGTGATGGGACGAGATGCCATGATAGTAGTTTTCTGAATGTTGAGTTTTAAGCCAACTTTTTCACTCTCCTCTGTAACTTTCATCAAGAGGCTCTTTAGTTTTTCTTCGCTTTGCGCCATTAGTGTGGTGTTATCTGCATATCTGAGGTTATAAAGTTGAATTAAATTAAAATGAAACTTGTGAACAATGTCACCAATGTACTATTTACATAGCCTGCAGTTGTGCAAAATGATACTCTCAGTATTGCTTAGTTGTGCAGGATTGTGGAGGCCCAGGTATGATGGGCATCCCCAGGAGGAATCAGATGGGGAACACAGACTGACTCAAGGTGTGTTAGTGCAGTTCTATTTCTTAAGCTGGAAGGCAGATACCCTTGCATTTATTATATTATTTTCTCCATAATTTTATATGTCAGAAATATTTCACAATATTTTTCTCAAAGATCAAAAAGTGAAAGTGAAAGTGAAGTCACTCAGTCCTGTCCAACTCTTTGCTACTCTATGAACTGTCGCCTACCAGGCTTCTCTGTCCATGGAATTTTCCAGGCAAGAATACTGGAGTGGGCTGCCATTTCCTTCTCCAGGGTATTGAAAGAAAGACGCAGCTCTCTAGTAACTGTAAAGAAACACCGGCGAGTTGATGAACACACTTTCTTTCATGTGTATCACTGAAGCTCACAGGAAATGTCTTCCTATGACCTGAGAAGGTGCCACTCTAACATCCTGTGCTATATGGGGCATCTCCCACAGAAGTATTAATGTGAACAATGTGCTTTGGAGCACATTTTAAAAATTGCAAGTTAGTTAAATGCTTGTATAAAAATCTGAAATGCTTTCCAAGGAATATGATTCTCTCCCTACATTGTGAGTCACTCAGTTCTGCCTGGAAATATTAGGGAATGCAGGCTAAAGGCTGACTCAAATGCTTTTGTCAATTGTTACCCAGTATGTGTGTTTCCTCCCTTGATTTCTCAAGTCTTCTGGATCATCTGATCACAGTTGTTAGTAGAGCGTGAGTTCCTTGTTTCAGCCTCACCTGGTTCTGCAATCCAACTCACATTAGTGGACTTGGGAAACAAGAAACTTTTTACCAGGGAGAACCAAGGACTGCCTTTGAGAGGTCAGATGCCCCAATGCAGTTTTCTCAACCACTTGATGCTGTTTGTAGCTGGCTGTGAAGGGATGGCTTTGGGTCAGCTTGTGGTCAGTAAGAGCTAGACCAGTTCTTTCTTCCTGAGAAAGGCTGCTCAGCCAGACTCGGGAAAGACAGCCCCCAGACTGTGGGCTTAACAGTCCAACTCTGCCCTGTGCCATTTTAGAGACCTGGGCTGAGTCAATTATCTTCCTTGAGCCTCTGATTCTTCATCTGAAAAGTAGTATGTTTTTAACGTTAAACTAAACAATATCTGATAAATCTAGCCCACATGAAAGATGTTCACTGAGATTCCTAGCCCAGTGAAGACTCTTCCAGTCCCCCTGAAACACTTTCTGATTCTCTTCTGACTATGTGAAAATGATCCTTTTAAATTTAGTCCTTAAGGCATTCAGTTCAGTTCAGTTCAGTCGCTCAGTCGTGTCCAACTCTTCGTGACCCCATGAATCGCAGCACGCCAGGCCTCCCTGTTCATCACCATCTCTCGGAGTTCACTCAGACTCACGTCCATCGACTCCGTGATGCCATCCAGCCATCTAATCTTCANGAGCATTCTTTGGCATTGCCTTTCTTTGGAATTGGAATGAAAACTGACCTTTTCCAGTCCTGTGGCCACTGCTGATTTTAAGGCATTAGTATAAGTGAACTTGTAGGTTTGCTTAAACCTACATGTCTGGAACAACAACAAAACCAGTCTATGAATGAGAGACTTCAAATTATAGCACTCTGTAAGTGTGGTACGCTCGTGGTTCATGAGAAGGTTTTCAATGGTGTGCTTTTATATGCTGAAATTAATGACATTGTTTGCTTTTCCTTGGACTCATCTTTATAGTTGCCTCCCGGTGGAGAATGGATGTGAAGCGTTCAGCCTAGCACACAGTAGGTCCTCAGTGGGTGGGGGTACTGTTATTAATGCTCTTTTCTCTAATCAGCATTGCTCCTTGTGGGAACAGTGACACAGCAAAATGCTAGAGATCTGCACTGGTGACTGTGGCATCGTGCTATTGGGTTGTGTGGGGGTGGGGGCAGACTGCAGGCAATGAGGCACTCAGTCCATCACTTCTCCCCACCAATTTTCCAAGAGTTGAGAAAGTAAGACCAATCACCTTCTCATGAAATAGTGTGTGTGGTGAAGTGATGAAGTCTGGACTGTGCAATGGGAGGCCCACGGTGGAGACGGACTTCCTGCTCAGTGGCTCAGGCAAGCTGGTGGGATTCCTATCCTTGGATCTCCTAGAGTGATCTGTGAGGTCTCTAAGGTCCATTGCTGTGTCCTCAGAGCTTACCCTTTTGTCCCAAGCAACCTCACCCCCTGCATCACCCTTTCTTGTACTGCGTCATGTTAGTATCATTGTCAGTCGCCTTCACATTGTCAAAAGGTTCACAGCCTTCTGATGGATGATGTAATCACCATGTAATCCCTATACCCTGTTTCCAGCAAGGGATGACTCAGAAAGAAACTTCACTTTGAACACATCGTTAGGTTTTGCTTCAGGCTTTCCCCCACGGAAGAGAGCAATGCAGTCCTGGCTCCCAAGCTCTGCCATTCACCTGCATCGTTTCCTATAATACAAGGCTGGGTCCTGTGAAATGGATGGGCGGGTGTTGTAACAGCTGTAGGACCAGCTTCTCAGCTGGGAGTCTGCATAGTGCCTGCTAATCAGAGGAAGGGAACTTGATTTAAATAACTCGTCCAATGAACTTGAATTCTTTTTTCCTGGAGGCAAATCTTGAAATCCAGAATCCCAGTGTATATGTACTATCTTTTCTGACAAAATTAAGAGCTTGTATTTATGTTAAAAAGTGGATTGTATCTCCCCTTTTTTATATTTATATTTGAAAATTTATACTTCCAGAATAGGAGCTACCTCGGTGGCTCAGCCGTTAAAGAATCTGCCTGCAATGCAGGAGACGCAGGTTTGACCCCTGGGTCGGGAAGACCCCTTGAAGGAGGGCATGGCAACTCCCTTCAGTATTCTTGCCTGGAGAATACTATGGACAGAGGAGCCTGGTGTCGCAAAGAGTCAGACAAGAGAGAAGTGACTGAGCACACACATACGACAATATCTTTGGGTAGTGAGGTCAAGATTCTTTATTATATTGTAGGAAGACTTCTAAGATGACTGAACTTTCTTCAGTCCTTCTTAAAGAAGTGTATGCCCTAGTAGCTCAGCTGATAAAGAATCTGCCTGCAATGCAGGAGACCCTGGTTTGATTCTTGGGTTGGGAAGATCCCCTGGAGAAGGAATAGGATACACACTCCAGTATTCTTGGGTTCCCCTGGTGGCTAAGATGGTGAAGAATCCACCTGCAATAAAGAATCTGCCTGCAGTGTGGGAGACCTGGGTTTGATCCCGGGGTTGGGAAGATCCCCTGGAGGGGAGCATGGCAACCTAGAGAATCCCATGGACAGAGGAGCTTGGAGGGCTCAGTGGAGTCCATGGAGTCACAGTCAGACATGACTGAGCGACTAAGCACAGCACAGCACAATGAGAGCTCATCAATCTTTTTCCAGGAAGGGTCTATTTGTTTAAAGATGTCTATTGACCAGAGAGAGATAGCCATATTGGAGAAAATCAGGAGAATAGGTATGTATTAGTGTTGTCTGGCTACTGGGCAGATCCACTTGCTCTACTATGCTGGCTTAAGAATGAGTCTGAAGCCAAAATTTTAAGCCTTCATCTGTGGTCCTGCTTCTTAAGAATGAAGACCAAAATTTTATATGCGACCAATTCTCTTCTCTCAAGACTGTGTGATTTTTATTTTGTCTCTAATAGTTTTGCTGAAAGAACATCCCTTAAATATCTTAACTGAAACCATGTTTATTGGAAGGGAAGTCTTTTCTGGTTTAGCAAAGTTAGGGTGCTGATTGTGAAGGCTTTAAGTGTTCTCAGGGAATTTCCAGTCCATTCCTCTCTGCCCTCTTCATGGCTACCTCTGCCTGACCCCAGTCCTGGAGGGTAATCAGGACAGGAACTAAGCTCTGCAGCTGAGAACACATGTCAAGCTAGAACGCTTGACCCCAGAAACCTCTGTCATTTCTTTCTCCAGGTGAGTTGCTGAGTTTCTGCAGAACTGGAAGGCGACCTTTCATGATGACCCTGAGGGCTATGTAAGTCTCCTATCCCAGAATGTTATAAAGTGACAAAGGGCATTAGATTCCATTGTTGGCTGAACTTGAGGCAACAGGAAAAGTCAGTACATGCCTCTACCAATGAAAGTTTGAGTTTGGTATCACAAATTATGGGGAGAGAAAAGAAAAAGATCAGTGGAATAGAGTAGCTTTATCATTTTACTTTTAAATAAGGCCTCTGTCGTACTTACAATATCAATTGGACTTGTCATCACAAGCATTTAGAATGGCAGATTGCAACCTCTCAGTGTGTGTGTGTGTGTGTGTGTGTGTGTGTGTGTATGTGTTAAATGTCATCCTGATTTCTTATGATGGGGAAAACAATTTTTCAAAGTTAAATATAGAATTACCACATAACCCAGCAATTCAGTCTTTGGAAATTTTAAGAAGAACTGAAAGTAGGATTTTAAATTGATATTTGTACACCCTTGAAAAGGTACTGTGCACAGTAACGCTACTATTATTTATAGAAGCATTATTCACAATAGTCAAAAGGCCCATCAGGCAAATGCCCATCAGTGGATGAACAGATAAACAAAATGTGGTGTATACATAGAATGCGACATTAAGTCATAAAATGGAATGATGTACTGATACATGCATGCTGCAAAGAATGCGCCTGAAAACATTATGGTAAGAGAAAGATGTTAGACATAAAGGGCAATATATTATATGATTCCATTTATATAAAGTACCCAGAACAGACAAATCTACAACTGCAGAAAGTGTATTAATGACTACCAGGAGCTAGGTAAAGGGAAGATGGGGAATGCCTACTTTTTTTTAACTCTATGACTATCAGAGATTTACTACTTTTGACACATACATAAATTTTTATATTCTTTATATACATTTCCACTATGGTTTATCTCAGGATATTGAACAGAGCTCCCTACTNCAAAGAATGCGCCTGAAAACATTATGGTAAGAGAAAGATGTTAGACATAAAGGGCAATATATTATATGATTCCATTTATATAAAGTACCCAGAACAGACAAATCTACAACTGCAGAAAGTGTATTAATGACTACCAGGAGCTAGGTAAAGGGAAGATGGGGAATGCCTACTTTTTTTTAACTCTATGACTATCAGAGATTTACTACTTTTGACACATACATAAATTTTTATATTCTTTATATACATTTCCACTATGGTTTATCTCAGGATATTGAACAGAGCTCCCTACTGTTATACAGTAGGACCTTGTTGCTTATGTAATCGTTTACATCTGCTAACCCCAACCTCTCACTTCATCCCTCCGCCACCCCCACCCCCTTGGCAACCACAAATCTGTTCTCTATGTCTGTGAGTCTGTATCTGTTTCATAGATAGGCTTATTTGTGTCATATTTTACTAATAGATTCCACATATAAGTGATATCATAAGGTATTTGTCTTTCTGACTTACTTCACTTAGTATGACAACAAAAATATGGAATGTTTCAGGAATTTGCATGTCATCTTTGTGCAGGGGCCATGCTAATCTTCCCTGTATTGTTCCAATTTTAGTATATGTGCTGGCAAAGTGAACTTGGGTATGACTACTTAATGGGCAGACAGTTCCCCTTGGGGGTGACAAATATGTTTTGAAACTAAATAGAGGTCATTGTTGTAGGACATTGGGAGTGTCCTGAATACCACTGAATTGTATACTTTAAAATAGTTAATTTTATGTTATCTGAATTTGACCTGGTGTTGGAGAAGACTCTTGAGAGTCCCTTGGACTGCAAGGAGATCCAACCAGTCCATTCTGAAGGAGATCAACCCTGGGATTTCTTTGGAAGGAATGATGCTAAAGCTGAAACTCCAGTACTTTGGCCACCTCATGCGAAGAGTTGACTCACTGGAAAAGACTTTGATGCTGGGAGAGATTGGGGGCAGGAGGAGAAAGGGACGACCGAGGATGAGATGGCTGGATGGCATCACGGACTCGATGGACGTGAGTCTGAGTGAACTCTGGGAGATGGTGATGGACAGGGAGGCCTGGTGTGCTGCGATTCATGGGCTCGCAAAGAGTCAGACACGACTGAGCGACTGAACTGAACTGAAAAAAATAATCTATGGTGGAATTTCAAGAATCCAAGAGGAGAGCTTTAAAAACAAGTCAGAATACATTTCTTACACACTATACACACACATATAGACACACACACAGGTGTGGATACAGAAGTCCCAGTGCAGGAACTGTTAACATATATTGGCCAGGTATGATGGTTAATTTTGTGTCAACTTGACTGAGCCAGAGGTGCTCAGATATTTGGTTAAACATTAATATGGGTATTTCTGTGAGAGTGTTTTTCATGAAATTAATATTTAAAATCAGTAGATTGTGTAAAGCAGATTTCCTCCCCGATGGCGGTGGGCCTTGATCAATCATCTGAAGGTCTGAATAGAACAAAAAGAAAGGCTGACTGTCCTGAGTAAGAGACAATTTCTTCTGCCTGACTGCACTCAAGCTGGGACCTTGACCTTGGCTTGCCATCAGAAATGCTCCATCCACTCTCGTGAGTCTGCATCCTGCAGAATCACTCTGTAGGTCTTGGGACTTGCCATTCTCCATAAGTGTATAAGCTGATTCTATGTAATAACTCTCTTTACATTTGTATCTCTATCTATCTATCACCTCCTTTCCTATCTATCTCTCCTATGAGTTCTCTGGAATCAGTGCAGAGAACCCTAACACACCAGTTTACCTGGTTTCTGACCCAGTGACACCTCTTTTTGTTTCCTTTCCTATACAATGTCCTATTGTCTGCTTGACTTTACTTCAAGTAGCCTCACACTGAATGGTCAACAAAATTACATACCCAACTTGAAATTACAATTTTTTCAGAAAATAAAGCTAACAACTCTACTATTCTTTTGACTGAAAGTTAATTTTACCAAGTGTGAAAATGTCACCAAATCATGTTTCTGTGTCTGTCTTTACAAGAGCAAAGGTGTTGTTTAATTGTGCATTTTCTGACATAGATATGTTATGAAACAGTTTATAAATCCCATTCACTTTGATGGTTATAACTAATTGAAGCTGTGAAATACATGTAGGGCCAGCCCTCTGGAGTGTTCCTCATTCAGTTTCCATAGACATTTCTGAGATGATCAGTATAGCTAAGTCAGAGTCCACAATATTATGACTTAAATTATTGTCTGAAAAAAGAAGTCTTTCCCTAAAGAAAATAATAAAAGGTCAGACACTGATAGAAGTCCATATGGAGAGATCATTGTGGATTAGCACAGTGACATAGTGGATACAGTTTCAGAGAAGAGGTGGTGCTTCATCTGGGGGGTGAGGGGAGGAAAGAGGGGAAGGAAAGATAAGAAGCATCTATTGACTCCTTACAATAAGCTCTCATTAATTCTCATGAAAGCCTTGTTAAGAACACAACATCACTCTACTGTGGAGATGAGTAAGCCATGGTTTCAGCCTGCAAACTCTGGGGACAGAAAGCAGATGTCTCAGCTGTGACAGCTGGAGCTCTAGGCATGTCCGGGTGGTGAGGGGTGTAGCACCACCGGGTGCTGTCTGCCGGACAGTGGGCAAGAATCCCAGAAGTGTGTGTCTGCGTGCCTTCCTCCAAGAGTCTTGCACTGGCATCTCATCACCTCATGCCTGATTCAAGGAAGACAGGGCTGGAAAAAGAAGTGAGAAAACACAGAGTCACTGAGTCCTCCAGAAGATATTCAGCGAGTAAGGAAGCATTCTCGGAAGGGGCAGCCACGTGGCACCCAGGGTTGAAGGCAGGGGATTGAGCAGTGTGTGCAGTATGTCACTTCACAGAAGCCCCATCAGGCATTCCCCTGGGATGCTGAAGCAGAAGTAGGAAGTGTCAATTGTTAGGCAAAATGTTTTCCAGAGATGCTGAGAATTCTGAGCAAAAGCTCAGGAAAAGGGCACTCAAAAGTCCTGCCCTAGTGATGGGGGCTGAGTCAGATACCTGCTGCACCCTGTCCTGCCTCACTACAGTGACCTGTAGGTACCATTCTTGGGGTCAGGCTCTCAGCTTCATGAAGGGGAAGCACTACCGGATTCTAAGAAATACGCTCAGAAAGAGTGGACAAGTAGACCAATGCTACGGAATACAATTCAGAAAGCAATCGGTGAATGGTTGCAACTTTAATGTATACTGAAAGTGGACTTCCAAGCCAGCATGTAATGAATGGTGTTGAAATAATTCAGTATCCAAATCTAATTAATCAAAATAGAATTAAAGTAAAGTTAGTCCACTCTCTCATACCCTGAAAACAAAATTCTAGACAAATCAAACTCCTAAACAACTAAAACTTCACAAAAGCTTTAGAAGAACAGTAGAATATATTTCTAACCTTGAGAGTGGGAAAAGGATTTTATAAGAAAGTAACTGCAAAAGCAAATGACTCCATGTTACAATTATATCAGGGACACATATCAAACTCTCAGTGGCCCCACTGAAACCATTTCCTTGGTTTGAGTAAACAAAGACATGTCAATTCTCTCTCTTCACAGATACGAGGTCCAACAACTTTCAGTGAAAACCATCACTCACCACCTAATATTTTCAAAATCCTTCTATGCCCTAGACATGGTCCATGCATGATATCCACTGANTCTCCACAGATACGAGGTCCAACAACTTTCAGTGAAAACCATCACTCACCACCTAATATTTTCAAAATCCTTCTATGCCCTAGACATGGTCCATGCATGATATCCACTGATGTCCTCCACACTGATCTTATATCTCACATTGGACTAGAGCATCTTGGGGCCACAGAAAAGCCAAGATTAAATAACTTCTTAAAAACATTTCTATGTGTGCATGAGTGTGCTCATGTGTGTGTATATGTGGGTGAGCTCATGTGTACACACAGGCATATGTCTGATGACACTTCAAATTGATAGCAGTAGTCATCCCGGAGAGGGCAGTTGAGGAGAGTGGTGAGTGGTCAATGGGACTTCAACTTTGTCTGTATTGTTTCCACTTTTATAGTGACAATATATTCATGGATTACTCGGGTAATTAAAACTAAATGAAATTAACTATTCTCTAATCTGTGCTGATTGAGTTTCTGCAACTTAATTTCCATCTGCCAATGAAATAAATCTGAAACCTTTCATCTGGGTTAATAGCCTAACTGAATGTGCTGCTTTGCTGGAAGAAAACCAAATTGTGAGGTACTATTCAGAGCTCTGTGCTGCGGATTGCTCATATGGTCCAGCATCTGTCTCTTGCTGCTCCCTCTTTCTAGATATGGACTCAGTGTGTAATATACATTTGCCCTGGTACTTTGACTTCCCGGCCCAGCTGACCTAAAGGCATCAGCAACAAAGCCAGCAACTTCCTCCCTTTCAAACAGGAGAGAATACACAACCACTTGGTCCATTTCCAGCTGGAAGCAAAGCGTGGTAGGTAGGGTATTTATTCCTACTGCGAAATGAAAATAGGTCTCTATTTGGCTTCTCCAAATAAGCTGAAAAACCACTTTTCTGGTGTGCAGATAGCATCCTGGGGATATTTTGGTAAAGTGGCAGTCATAAAATGAACAAGGAGATTAGTCTTCACGTGTAATGGTACGCTGGCTGGAGGCACACAAAGCAAGGCATGGCAGTAAAGTCACAGGCCCCGAGCTTCTCCAGGTGTTTCCTCCGGGCAGTTCCCCATCCTGCATGAATAACCCCTTAGCGATGCCCGCTTGGTGTGCTATAACCATTTCAAGGTGCTACTATACTGTCCTTGGCTCATTTTATGTCTATCACATGCCCACGATGGTTGGTTATGGGCTTTGGAGCAGAAACAGCCTTTTTTTTTTTTTCCTCCCACAGAAAGCTCAGAGTAGAGTTCAGCAAGGCAGATGCCTAAGCCAGCGTTACAGCAGAGAGAATGCCCTGGAGAAGGAAACACAGGAGCTGCGGGAGGGCAGAGCACTCGCGAGAGGTGTAAGCGAGCAGTGNTGTCTATCACATGCCCACGATGGTTGGTTATGGGCTTTGGAGCATAAACAGGCTTTTTTTTTTTTTTTTTTCCTCCCACAGAAAGCTCAGAGTAGAGTTCAGCAAGGCACATGCCTAAGCCAGCGTTACAGCAGAGAGAATGCCCTGGAGAAGGAAACACAGGAGCTGCGGGAGGGAAGAGCACTCGCGAGAGGTGTAAGCGAGCAGCGCTGCTTTGGGAAGAGGAAGTGGTGCATGCGAAGGCACCGAGGCATGGAATTGCATCTTGGGTCTTGAGCAACATAAGTTACTGGGACAGGACATGAGCAGAGTGGAAGCTATGGGCAAATCAGGGAGCCGGGTGGTCTTGACCTGAAAACAAGGAGATTCAGTAGATTCTAATCAAGGAGGGGACTTCAACATACCTGCCCTGCAGGATAAAGAAACAATTGGAAAGAAGCAAGAGTGGAGACCGGGAGAACAGTAAGAAGCTATCCGAGCCATCTGCAGGAGTGAGGCAGCTCTAAGACAAAGGTCGTGGAAAAAAAGGAAGATGTACCTGAAGTGTCCTTTTCTTTCTCTCATAACAGAGACGCTGATGTGTGCCAAGTCGTTTCAGTCATGTCTGACTCTTTGTGACCCTATGGACTGTGGCCTACCAGGCTCCTCTGTCCATGTGATTTTTCAGGCAAGAATACTGAAGTGGGTTGCCATTTCCTCCTCCAGGGGATCTTCCCAAACCAGGGATCCAACCCACGGATCCAACCCACATCTCCTACACTGGCAGGTGGGTTCTTTACCACTGAGCCACCAGGGAAGCCCCAGCACAGACTGGAGAAAAAGACAAATTCATACTGAAGGAGTGATACCCTGGATCCTGCATACATAAAGCTAACTAGCAAGCACTACATTTATTGAAAAGAGGAGGTGAGGTTGCCTAAGAACTATCGAATGGACAGAATGAGGAAGGAGCTGGCTAGAGAATATCTTACACCATAAAATAAATGTATTGGGATGACTAGGTGTTCCCCTGAAGATGAACAAAACATTGGATTCGCACTTTGTACTTTACAGCAAATCCAAGATATATTAAAATGTTAAAAGCCAAAGAGTGAAATTATAAAAGTATTATGTCTATGTTCGATACAGGATACAGGATGCTTGGGGCTGGTGCACGGGGATGATCCAGAGAGATGATACGGAGTGGGAGGTGGGAGGGGGTTTCAGGATTGGGACCTCGTGTAAACCTGGGGCAGATTCATGTCAATGTATGGCAAAACCAATACAGTATTGTAAAGTAGAATAAAGTAAAAATAAAATTAAAAATAAAATAAAAGTTAGAGCAAAAAAAAAAAAGAAAGAAAGAAAGAAAGAAACTGCAGAGGAAATTTTAAATGTAACCTTGGGATATGAAAGATCTTTTTGAGTATGCCTCAAAAATATGAATCCCCAAATTAAAATGGTGATAAAGTTAATAAGAAGATCTTCTTAAGTGAATAATGCAAAGAAATACAGGAAAACAATAGAATGGGAAAGACAAGAGATCTCTTCAGGAAAATTGGAAATATCAAGGGAACATTTCACACAAGAATGGGAATGATAAAGGACAGAAATGGTAAGGATCTAACNACAGTTCTTCTGTGTATTCTTGCCATCTCTTCTTAATATCTTTTGCTTCTGTTAGGTCCAGACCATTTCTGTCCTTTATTGAGCCCATCTTTGCATGAAATGTTGCCTTGGTATCTCTAGTTTTCTTGAAGAGTTCTCTAGTCTTTCTCATTCTGTTCTTTCCCTCTATTTCTTTGCATGAACACTAAATCCTTTTAAATATAAAACTCGTTATTAATAATCATAAGAATCATAGATATAGATGATATTGCCAACATTATCAACTTGAAAATCATTTGAAAATTCTAAAATAACAACAATTTTTCAGTGGCAGTAGTGACATTACCAACAAAAATCTTGCAGTAGTGTTCAATAGCCTCAGTCTAAAACTGAAGCATAAGACTTTTAAAAATGACTTTTACCTTTATTTTTTTCCCCTTAATCCCCACTTTTGACTTTAGAGAGATCTTTTTAAAATTTATACTACTTGTGATAAAGAAGCATTTAATTCAAAGTGAAGTTCCCTTCAGTTAGTCCTTTCATTTTCAAAAGGGAACTTTCCAGGTGGCTCAGTGGAAAAGAATCCGCCTGCTGGAGACATAGGATACATGGGTTTGATCCCCGGGTTGGGAAGATCCTCTGGAGAAGCAAATGGCAACTCACTCCAGTATTCTTGCCTGGAAAATCCCCATGGATGGAGGAGCTTGGTGGCCTACAATTGACGGCATCACAAAAGAGTTGTATACAACCTAGAGACTAAACACACACATAATAAAATACAGTAATTTTAATAGAGTCTATAAAATGATCCAATGTTTCTGATCAGCTAGCTACTTTCCAGATTTGCATATGCATAAAAAGATGCCTGTAGGGACCTACTCTGGTGCCCCAGTGGTTAGCACTCCACACTTCCAATGTCAGGGGCTTAAGTTTAATCCCTGCCTGGGAAACTAAGATCTCATACTCCTTTCAGTCTGGCAAGAAAAAAAAAATGCCTGTAGTAATAATAACAATAGTGTGTGCTAAGTCACTTCAGTCATGTCCGACTCTGTGCAACCTATGGACTGCAGCCCGCCATCCTCCTCTTCTATGGGATTCTCCAGGCAAGTGTATTGGAGTGGGTTGCCATGACCTCCTCCAGGGGATCTTCCTAACCCAGGGATTGAACCCTTGTCTCTTTACTGCTAGCACCACCTGGGTAGCCCAATAACATAATACTAAGAGCAGTAATATTTATTATTTCGTGTATGTCAAGCAAAATTCCAGGTGTTTTACGTGGCTTAGCTCATGTATATCAATCCTGTCGTGAAGGTACTACCGTTATTATCATCACCACTTACAAATGAGGAGACTGAGACACAGTTGTGTCCATGGACAAACGTAAATGGACCAGGAAGCATCTGAAAGTCTCAAACTTGAGCGGCTTCCTTATAATTAGTAGTAGTAGTGAAGTCGCTCAGTCGTGTTCGACTCTTTGCGACCCCATGGATTGCAGTCTGCCAGGCTCCTCTGTCCATGGAATTCTCCAGGCAAGAAGAGTGGGTAGCCATTGCCTTCTCCAGGGGATCTTCCCAACCCAGGGATTGAACCCAGGTCTCCTGCACTGCAGGCAGATTCTTTACCATCTGAGCTGCCAGGGAAGCTTCAGAATACTGGATTGGGTAGCCTGTCTCTTCTCCAGGGAATCTTCTCAACCCAGGGATCAAACTGGGGTCTCCTGCACTACAGGTGAATTCTTTACCAGCTGAGCTACCAGGGAAGCCCATGACATCACTTATGTAAATGGACGGTATTTGCACATAACCTATACACACCCTTTCATGTACTTTGAATCATTTCTAGATTACTATTACTGCTTATTACAACTTAATAAATGCAATGTAAGTAGTTTCAGGGTGTGGTGAATTTTAAGGTGTGCTTTGTGGAACTTTCTGGACTTGTTTTTAGTGAATATTTTCCATCTGTGATTGGTTGAATCCTCAGAGTGGAGTCCTTGGTTAAGGAGGGCTGACTCTTTACAAAGTAGTATATGAGCTCTTCAATTAGCTCAGTATCAAATGGGAGGCAGAAGTATGCAGTGACCAAGAGCTCCGGCCCTGGAGCTAGACTGCTGTGGGTGAAAGGTTCAGCCTCCCACTAATAAAGCTTTATAAGCTAGCTTTTAGTATCCCTGTCTGTAGAGCGGGAACATTGTAGAGTGGTGTGCTGTGGCTGTACCAACGAGTTGTTGAAAGGGTTAAACAATTTAGTATGTGCAGAATACACAGAACAGTAGTACTTGCCACACCGTGTGCCTTCAGTAAATCTGCACTATTACAGTCACTTCCACTTGACAGATGAGGAATCTGGGGATCAGATTCCCTAAGGCCTTAGGCCAAGTCTTGGGGTCTCAGTAGGATGACCTGGTTGAAAACTATCACTTAATATGTCCTGTACATGCCTCTTGATATCAGTGACTTTCATCAGAAAGATCTGTAATATGTGTTTACTAGCCTTATACATATTTAAACAAATAATAAACATATCAGTACTTTCATCATATGAAAGTGGCTGGATGGATTATCAAGAAATTTGGGAATATACATTTACTCAAAATACAGGCTATC
>SJYW01034919.1:133860-146380 GCA_006410735.1 Raphicerus campestris
GGGCTCCAAAATCACTGCAGATGGTGACTGCAGCCATGAAATTAAAAGACGTTTACTCCTTGGAAGAAAAGTTACGACCAACCTAGATAGCATATTCAAAAGCAGAGACATTACTTTGCCAACTAACGTCTGTCTAGTCAAGGCTATGTATTTTCCAGTAGTCATGTATGGATGTGAGAGTTGGACTGTGAAGAAGGCTGAGCACCGAAGAATTGATGCTTTTGAACTGTGGTGTTGGAGAAGACTCTTGAGAGTTCCTTGGACTGCAAGGAGATCCAACCAGTCCATTCTGAAGATCAGCCCTGGTATTTCTTTGGAAGGAATGATGCTAAAGCTGAAACTCCAGTACTTTGGCCACCTCATGCTAAGAGTTGACTCATTGGAAAAGACTCTGATGCTGGGGGGGATTGGGGGCAGGAGGAGAAGGGGACTACAGAGGATGAGATGGCTGGATGGCATCACTGACTCAACGGACCTGAATCTGAGTGAACTCCGGGAGTTGGTGATGGACAGGGAGGCCTGGCGTGCTGTGATTCATAGGGTCGCAAAGAGTCGGACACGACTGAGAGACTGAACTAAACTGTAGTGGGCAACACTAGCTGCTAATAGGCTGGTTTAAACTAAGAGGTTTTGTACGTGCAGGAACAGCAGTCAAGATGAGGAGGGGGATGCCTATGCCTGACCTTTACACGGACAGGCATGATTAAGCAGGTTTGCAGGTGCTGGGTAATTGCAAAGAGCAGGACAAGGGTGAGTGAAATAAACTCCAGTTTCTAGTATTGCAAATCCCCACTTTCTAAGACTATGTGACCTACACGATCTAGATTTTGCAAGGGGCAAGCTGAGTTACAGAGGAAGAATGAGCAGGAGGTTATGTAAAATTTTAACTTTTTCTCCTCATCTTCAGGTTACACAGCCTTTGATCTTACAACGAGGTCAAGTGGAACTGGGCCTGGAGTCTAAGTTTAAGATGATAAATAACTTCTTTCTGGAACACAGCGCCTGTCTTGAGCACAACAAAGGGAGACCAACCTTCTGGTCTTTTGAGAGCATGAGCAAAACATTTGCACTGCGTTTCCTCTAGCTGTCTGGCCGTTGATGGGTGGCTTTCTGTTCCTCGGTTCGTGTGCTCTGTGGTCTGCTGTGCCTCCTGGCCACGTGGGGCAATTGATGTGCACTCACTGCATTCATCCAGCACGCACCACCCAGAGCCTTTCAGAGGCTCCTAGGTGGCAGGAGTCTTTCCGAGACTGTGTCTGAGTGACGGAGGTGGAAATAAGACATCCTTGGTCTCTGATTGTTATTACTTTCCCCTTTCTCCTTAAGCCTCCTGGCAGATGGCAAGTGAGGGAGCTGCCCAGAGCAGCTCTCTTAGGAAGGGGACATGGATAGTTTGCGGGTGTAAGTAGCAGCCCACTGCTGAGAATCCCCAAAGGATGGCCTAGAAAGTAGCAAGGAAAGCACACCTGTGGTCTCAAGACCCTCATGCACAAATGCACAGGAACACATGTGCACACACACATACACACGCATTTTTAATTCTTTGGTAACCTCACTCCTAAGCAAAGTCTGTCCTTAGAGACAAATGAAGGGATGACCCCTTTTTGCGGTAACCCCCTTAGACAAATACGAGAATTATTTTCATCTTTGTCGGCTCCAGGGCTGTAAGAAGGAGGTGAAAACTGAGTCAGGGAGAACTGGGCGCGAGATTGATTTCCAAAGTGGCTCTTAGGCCAGGAGGTTCATGCAGCCCCGACACATTTTGAAGTTTCTTATCTCTTTGAATAAAAGATGATAATCTTGGAGAGGAGGGACAGGTGGGAGGGAGGGCATGATGAACATTGTCAGCAAAAGTGAAGCCTCTTAGTGATTTTACCACTTTGTGAAGTTCCAGAAAGAGTTCAATTAATTTTCTTATGCTAGGCAAGAGGAGAATTGGTTAGCATAAACCACTGCATTATTGGTTTTGATCATTTGTTCTCATCAGTTCTTCATGCTCACGCTGGATATTCTAGGGGAAAGCTGAAGCACTGCTTTGCTTCTCTTCCATCCGGGTGGAGGACTGGGCCCCGTGTGGATTTTAAACTCCACAACCCCAGGCATGAAAGACTCTTTGATACGCGGCCCAGCAGTGCCAGTACACTCCCCTCCGTGGGGTCTCGCTCTGCTTATTTCTGTTCACGGTTTGTCTGTGCACAATGACATTATCTTGAAAACGAGGGGGTGAATTGGGCTCCATCAGGCACAGACCACTGGTGGTTTTCATTCACTGGAGCCTCCTTTGTGGAAGAAAGGACTTCTCAATTCTTATCACTCAAACATATCATTTAGAGTAGCCAATGCTGAATTTTTTTTCCTTTCCCATGATTTTGCTAAAGACTTTGTTTTCCTCACAAACAAAGGAGATTTAAATCAGGAAGGGTCCTCTGTCTTAACAAAATACTGAGAAGCTACTTCCTGCTAGAGTCATTCTCTCCTAGGGAATTTCCCAGACGCCTCCCTTGGGTTTTTATTAAGAGCCAGAAGTCTGTCTACCTTCTCCCAGTGCAGCCCTGGGCAAAGCGTAATGGTGCTGTCTGATTTAGCCCAACAAAGAGCAATCGCCCTTTTAACTCTGTTGTCCTTCAGAGAGAGAACAGGCTCCGTGGAAATCAGTAGGAATTGTTGGGGGAGGGGTGGTCGAATTGGTTTTAAGTTACAGGGAAATTGTACGTGTGGCGGGGCCAAGGAGACCAACAATCGTTCCAACCTATTCCAGACCCATGGACCTGGCCTCCTTCCCAGCACATTGCTGGGAAAGTTTCCATTCATCCTTGCTCCCTGCTCCGAGCATCTGGGGAATTCCCAGAAAGTTTTGAAGCAGAATGACTTGTGTGACTGCAGAGTCTTCAACTTTAGCTCTGAGAAACTCCAGCCTTTGTGCAGAGCCAAACTGGGTGAAGAGTGAGGGCCCTCACGGAGGCACACCGCGGCAGCTGGAGAAGACGTGCTGCTGCGAGAGTCAGCACAGATTTGATGATCTGGCTCTGAAGACGATTCAGAAAGAGAGGTTGCAAAACCGTGTGTAAGCAATGTGAGTGGGCCTGCAGCAACTCTGAAGGTCACAGCCTTCACTGTATTTATGCAGTGTTCATTTTTCAAAAAAATCAGCTTTAATTCTTTTTCCTTTTAATCAATGCTGCTGCTGCTGCTGCTGCTAAGTCGCTTCAGTCGTGTCCGACTCTGTGCGACCCCATAGACGGCAGCCCACCAGGCTCCCCTATCCCTGGGACTCTCCAGGCATGAGCAACAAAACTTTTATTACATTTTTACTGAAGTATGGTTGATTTTCGGGCTTCCCTGGTGGCTCAGCAGTGAAGAATCCACTGCAGTGCAGGAGTGGCAGGAGATGCAGGCTCAAGCAGGACCTTATTGCTTATCCATCTGATACACTAGAGTTTGCGTCTACCAATCCCGAGCTCCCAGTCTCTCCCTCCCCTAGGCAATCACAAGGCTGTCTCTATGTTTGTGAGTCTTGTTCTGTTTCATAGACAGGTTCATTTGCGTCATAGTTTAGATTCTACATATAGATGATGTTATGTGGTATCTGTCTTTGTATTTCTGATTTACTTAGCCTGTATGATCATCTCTAGGTCCATTCAAGTTGCTGCAAATGGCAGTGTTTTATTTTTTATGTCTAAGTAATATTCCATTGTGTATATATACCACATCTTCTTTATCCNATTTCTGATTTACTTAGCCTGTATGATCATCTCTAGGTCCATTCAAGTTGCTGCAAATGGCAGTGTTTTATTTTTTATGTCTAAGTAATATTCCATTGTGTATATATACCACATCTTCTTTATCCCTTCATCTGTCGATGGACATCTAGGTTTTTTCCATGTCCTGGCTATTGTAAATAGTGCTCTTATTAACATTCATGTGCATGCATCTTTTCAAGTTATAGTTTTGTCTGGTACATGCCCAGGAGTGGGATTGCTGGATCATATGGTAACTCTGTGCTTAGTTTTCTGAAGAACCACCATACTGTTCTCCACAGTGACTGCATCAGTTTACATTCCCGCCAAGCGTAGGAGGGTTCCCTTTTCTCCAGTCTCCCTCCAGCATTTGTTATTTGTAGGCTTTTTAATGATGACCATTCTGACCTCTGTGAGGTGATACCTTTACATTTTTCTAATAATTAGTGACGATGAGCATCTTTTTGTGTGCTTTTTGGCCGTAACAACAGACCTTTTTTGAGTACCTGCTCTGAGCCTAGAAATGGGGTAGGCACTAGAAAAGTAAAGAAGAATTCAGCAGTCACCGTCTCAAGCAGCAGACACAAGAATGCGCTCGTGTGTACACAGTGCGGTCAACACTGTACCCAAGGAGTGTCCTTTTTGGGGATGGGAGGGGGGCACAGGAGTTATAGTTCAGCTTCTTCCTCTAGAGAGGAGAGCAGGGCAGAAGTGGATGGGAATAAAGATCACTACTCCACCAGCCTGGAGAAGGAAATGGCAACCCACTCCAGTACTCTTGCCTGGAAAATTCCATGGGTGGAGGGGCCTGGTGGGCTATAGTCTATAGGGTTGCAAAGAGTCAGACACGACTGAGCGACTAACACACACCCCCTCCACCAGCCCAACTGTTGACCTGATAATGATCATAGCCTTTGTATGCAGCTCTTGTGAGACTCCATGTCCTTAGAACAAAGGTTGAGTGCATTCAGGGGAAAGCTAAGTGTCCGGACTGTCCAGCCTGAGAAGAGATGGGTCAGTTACAGAGTCCAGTCTGGGAAGAAGGAGACCTCAGACTCAGCACCCAACTCCACTGTGAAGACCTTGAAAGAGCCAGTCTTACCCTAGACCCTTTTATCCACCCTCTGGCCCTTTGTCCTGCTAGGAGTCTGAGAATCCCAGTGCCAGNTTGTGTATATATACCACATCTTCTTTATCCCTTCATCTGTCGACGGACATCTAGGTTTTTTCCATGTCCTGGCTATTGTAAATAGTGCTCTTATTAACATTCATGTGCATGCATCTTTTCAAGTTATAGTTTTGTCTGGTACATGCCCAGGAGTGGGATTGCTGGATCATATGGTAACTCTGTGCTTAGTTTTCTGAAGAACCACCATACTGTTCTCCACAGTGACTGCATCAGTTTACATTCCCGCCAAGCGTAGGAGGGTTCCCTTTTCTCCAGTCTCCCTCCAGCATTTGTTATTTGTAGGCTTTTTAATGATGACCATTCTGACCTCTGTGAGGTGATACCTTTACATTTTTCTAATAATTAGTGACGATGAGCATCTTTTTGTGTGCTTTTTGGCCGTAACAACAGACCTTTTTTGAGTACCTGCTCTGAGCCTAGAAATGGGGTAGGCACTAGAAAAGTAAAGAAGAATTCAGCAGTCACCGTCTCAAGCAGCAGACACAAGAATGCGCTCGTGTGTACACAGTGCGGTCAACACTGTACCCAAGGAGTGTCCTTTTTGGGGATGGGAGGGGGGCACAGGAGTTATAGTTCAGCTTCTTCCTCTAGAGAGGAGAGCAGGGCAGAAGTGGATGGGAATAAAGATCACTACTCCACCAGCCTGGAGAAGGAAATGGCAACCCACTCCAGTACTCTTGCCTGGAAAATTCCATGGGTGGAGGGGCCTGGTGGGCTATAGTCTATAGGGTTGCAAAGAGTCAGACACGACTGAGCGACTAACACACACCCCCTCCACCAGCCCAACTGTTGACCTGATAATGATCATAGCCTTTGTATGCAGCTCTTGTGAGACTCCATGTCCTTAGAACAAAGGTTGAGTGCATTCAGGGGAAAGCTAAGTGTCCGGACTGTCCAGCCTGAGAAGAGATGGGTCAGTTACAGAGTCCAGTCTGGGAAGAAGGAGACCTCAGACTCAGCACCCAACTCCACTGTGAAGACCTTGAAAGAGCCAGTCTTACCCTAGACCCTTTTATCCACCCTCTGGCCCTTTGTCCTGCTAGGAGTCTGAGAATCCCAGTGCCAGTCAAGACATGGTCCTGAGCTCTGTCTTAAAGAAGGAAAGGCAAACAGCTGAGTGCCCAGTGAAGGCAGCTCTCAGGGGGAGGCATCAGGGCCAAGAGGGGCCTGGGGCTCGGTGAGGCTTAGATAACACTTGTATCTGCTTTGTTCCACACCTTCCCCCTATGGTCATAAGGTGAAGTGAAAGAAGCTAAGAGTGTATGGTGGGAAAACTGGAAACAGTTTGAATGCCCAACAGTAGCATACTGGCTAAGTTAATTACTGCACACTCTAAGTCTGGACTATTATTTCAGCATAGTGACTGAAAAGGCTGAGTTCCCAATGGGGTCTCAATTACATCTAAACTCATAATGTAAATGAACCAAATACAAAGGTATTAATTTATCTGAACGTGGAATTTATTGACTTTGTTTTACTTTCTCTGTACGATCTGAGTTGACATAGACAATAGAAGTTATTCAACTTTTTGAAGATTAACAAATCCTCCAAACCAAGTACCAAAGAATGCTCTGATCTTGCAGATGACCTCTGGAGATTAGATTTCCCCAAAATTTGTGTCTTCCCTCCTTCCCCCGACCACGTTCTTATCACTTCCTGGCTAGATCATGAACCAGAAAAAAGATGCACAAGCTGCAAACCAAACCAACTGGAAATGAACCCACATCAGCCATCTGGTGTCCTTCAGGTGTCTCTTCCCAGCTCCTTCATAGAGGGCCTGGGCCCTTTAAGAATACTCATCCCACAAATATTTGTTGAACAAGTGCTATATTCCAGACACGGCTCTGAGCATGGACAACATACTTGCCCTAATTTTCACCTTTTCCTCCCTCTACTGAATAGCATCTATCTCCTCTTTGAGGTTCACTTTCCCATAGTCTACATGGTTGGGGAGGGAGGAGGAAGGAGATAAAACTAATACCAGCTGAGCGTCCACTATTATCTCATTTACTCCTCTTAATAACTACATGAGGAATTTATAGAAGGGGAAACAAGCTCAGAGAGGCCAAGCAATTTGTAAAAGTCACACAGCAATTGAGGAGACCAGCATGGCCACATTCTTGCTTTTCTTAAGGCATTATCCTGACACTTTGAAAAAGTGTAGAACAGTTCCAGTTCCTTTATTCCAGACTCAGGTTTGTATTCCATTAGCTTTAGTAACACATCCAGACATAAGAACTCTCCAGAATTTTGGGTCATCAGATTTAAAGAGGATTGTTACCATTCTTGATTCAAACGGTTTTTAATTCCCATAGACAACAAAATAGAACTAAGAAATTCCTATACTTTATTTTTTAAATTTCCTCTTTCATTAGACCTCATCAGCCAGTCACATTCCATAAAATGCTGGAGATTATTTTCTCTCAGAAATTCCATAAGCTGATCTGACTTACAGGGACACGAGGTCCTGCTTACCTCCGGAGGCACAGCCAGCTCATCAGCGGCCTTCCTGCTTCTCTCCAGGGTACTCTCCTTGATTTCTTTCGCTCTCTGGGACTCGCCAAGCACCTCCGCAGCTTTGAACTTTGCACCCGCACTTCCGGTCAGGAGCGCTCTCCCGGCTAGCCGCCAGGGGCTGACTTCTCATCACTCCCATGTTGCTCTCACACTATTCTTTCCCAGAGGCCTTCCCTCTGGAAGCCCGCGAGAATGTCTCCAAACTGGACTCTGGAGGCTGGCGGCAATGACTCTGTGTCAGGACACACCGCCTCTAGGGAGAGAAAGTGGGCTGAGAGCAACCACGTGAGAGACAAGGAGACCAGAAAACACATCAAAAAGCTGTGCCACAAATACTGAGTCTGCGTGCAGCAACCGCTGAAGGCCCCGTGCCTGGAGCCCGCTCCGCAGCAAGATGAAGGCCCTGTGCCTTAATGAAGAGTGACTCCTGCTTACGGCAACTGGAGAAAGTCTGTGGGCAGCAACGAAGGCCCAGAACGAAGCAGCTAGAAATAAACAAACAAACAAACAAAAAAGTTGGGAAACAAGGTCATCTTTTAAATATCTAGATATTCCCCTTCATTCCTTCCACATCTTTTCTTCCTTCCCACCTGAGATCTATGAGAGGCCACTTTGACCAGAGGATTTTTTTTTCCTCCGAACACAGTGGCATCAATAGATTTGTTTATATTGGAATTCATTTCTCATGTAAAAATTTTTCTACTGTTTGCCATTGAATCCTATTTCTTTGTTTTCCTCATTAAAGGAGAAAGGATCAGATCTCTGGGAAGGCTTCTCAGGCTTCCTGAGGGCACCAGTCTCGTCCACTGCGAAAGTCAAGCGGATCACCTCAGATAATGACACAAGAAGTGATATAAGTCAGAAGGTGACCCAATTACCTGATTGTTTGTTCTGTGTCTGTCCCATGGAGAAAACCAAAGCTGAAATTCAGTAACTGATGACAGAAAGATCTGGGGATAGCAACTGACCTGAATTCCGAAAAGGAAGTCTGAGTAACAAGCTGGCGTTTCTCCAAAACCTGTTTATTATGTGAATTCCTGGAAGACGGCGTGGATCCCTAACCGGGCAGAAGTTGCACACCTAGACGATTGCTGTCCAGAGATACGCAAAGGACGGGGAAGCAAACTCTGCGGCTCGGCGAGCAGAGGACGGACTCGAGTCTCGGCACAATAAGTTTTTTCTCTTGGTTCTGTTGTTACTCTTGTTCATGTTAACTCTACGGGGTCAGCTCTGTGGAGAGATCAAAATTAATGTCTTCTATTCTAAAACTCGCCTGTAAGCAACAGCATCAACCCCAAGTATTTTTGGCCAGCCACCGTCTGATAGACACTGCTCTAGGCTGTCGAAGTGCAGCAGTGGGAGCCAGACCTCGTTCTGTCTTCATGGAGACACCACTTCCATACGAGCACAGAGGACCTCCAATCCTGAGGCCTGTGAACTGACGACAGTGGTGCTTCTGATTACACTGCCACGTGAGAAAAGAGAGCCTATCCGCTGAAAGTGCTAGTGCGCACGTGGACCTCAGTAGAGGACTGACCTCTGCAGAGGAATTTCACTCCCCACCCTCTCATTACCCTCCCTCTGCCTCCACTGCCATAATGTCTTCAAGTCATGATGCTCTTTTGTCTAAAAATATTGGATTACAATCCCAGGAAGCGGAACCTCCTTGGTGGTCCAGTGGTTAAGAATATGCCTTGCAATGCAGGAGGTGTGGGTTCGATCCCTAGCTGGGGAACTAAGACCTCACAAGCGGTGCAGCAACTGAGCCTGAGTGCCGCAACTCCTGAGAGCCACAAGTAGAGAGTTCATGCCCGCCAATGAAAATCTCATTTGCCGCAGCTAAGACCTGATGCTCCAAATAAATGAATCAATTAATATTCAAAAAGAATCCAGAAACAAGATCTCTCAACAGACTTACAAGACATGGGAACATTCTCTAGCTTCAAACCTTCCTGAAACTGCCTCTCTTTTATGATTTCTTGGGCTTCCCTGGTGGCTGAGATAGTAAAGTAAAAATCCACCTGTAATGCACAAGACCCGGGTTGATTCCCTGGAAGATCCCCTGGAGAAGGGAATGGCTGCTCACTCGAGTATTCTTGCCTGGGGAATCCCATGGACAGAGGAGCCTGGCAGGCCACAATTCATGGGGTGGCAAAGAGTGGGACACAACTGAGCAACCAACACACACACACACACACACACGTGACTCATCTACTTGACATTTAAGCTGGAGTTTTAAAGAGTTTTATGTCTTAGGTTAGAAGTGTAAGAGATTTTTTAAATGCAAAGCCTGAAGAACCACAGAAATAGTTCTTTGGCAGTTTTCTTTGCTAGCAAAAACATTTTTAGGCTCCAGAGAGATATTTATTTGAACACTGAAGACAGTGAGACTGTGAGAGGAGAAAATGCAGAGTCAACACAGATGAGACAAGAGAAAGCCTGCGCTCTGACATGAGCCTGGATGGCCCACCTCTCCCAGTCTCTGCCTAGCCTAGAATGAGAGGTATCATATGGGGGTCATCTGAGATCCCCAGGTTCTGTGAGCCCCCGAAGGACAAAAACGTCTATCATACACTATTTAATGCTGTCTAGGACCTAAAGGAAATCAACCTTGAAAATTCATTGGAAGGACTGATAC
Source organism: Raphicerus campestris (assembly GCA_006410735.1). Taxonomy (NCBI): domain Eukaryota; kingdom Metazoa; phylum Chordata; class Mammalia; order Artiodactyla; family Bovidae; genus Raphicerus; species Raphicerus campestris. The sequence goes on from SJYW01034919.1 coordinate 143,942, forward strand.
TGAAGCTGAAGCTCCAATTCTTCAGCCATCTGATGCCAAGAGATGACTCATTGGAAAAGACCCTGATTCTGGGAACGACTGAGGACTGGAGGAGAAGGGGGCAACAGAGGATAAAACAGTTGGATGGGATCCCTGACTCTGTGGCAAGAGTCTGAGCAAGCTCAGGGAGATAGTGAAGGCCAGGGGACCATGGCATGCTGCAGCCCACGGAGTCACAAAGAGTTGCACATGACTTAGTGACTGAACCACAACAACAAGGTGATGAGTACAGATATTTGCCAGACAATTCGTTTGATTTTTTTTTTTAATGGTTGCAAGAGTGAAAAAATAGTACACTAATAATAACTGATTATTTGTCAAAAGTTTAAAATGTGCCAAACACTAGGCTTTAAGCCTTTCCATATTGAGCCTTTCTTTAAATTTCATGACAACCCAGTGGCAAAAGTAGCATTAAGGTCTATTTTCCCCACATTCCTGGAAACTGAGTCTGAGAAAAGTGATACCACCAGCCAGAAGTGCTAAAGGTGGAAATTGGCAGAAATAAGGCTCAAACCCAGCTGGGCTGCAGCTACTGAGTCCTAAGGAGGGAGCCTCCTAGGAGCAGTTACCTGCCCCAGGAACGGTCTCTGTGAGCTGTGTGTGGGGGGGGTCTGAGGCCATGGCTCTCTCTCCAGTTTTCACATGAAGAAGCAACCTGATAGATCCATCCCCCAGGATGGGGTTCCCACAGGCAAGCTGAGGCCTAACCTTACGGCTGACTGGCAGTTATACAGATACACCACTCACCCAGGATTTGGTGCTCTGACAAAGATGCTCATCACCCTGTATGGCCCAGGACTCATCTAATTGTCTACCAATGCCCTAGTCTTTGGACATTCTTAGCTGTCTGTTCATGTCTCAGGGACACATCTCTGAGATGCAGAGGTGTTTTGAAGGATTAGATGGTGTAGAAGTAGGCAGCATTTGAAGAAGAGTTCACTGAATCCCAGCCCTGGTGGCAAATGATTAGGTAGGAGACAACCCCCAAGAATGGGTTCTCCAGAAGAATAAAGTTTTAAAACAGGGGGATGGCTTAAAACAAAAGGGATCTCCTTTAGAAATCTGCAAGGGCTTCAATCATGAGAAGTTCAAACATAAGCTAAATTATTCATTCAGTCATCAAACAGTTTCTGAGTTTTGTGTGGGGCTCTAGGGAGGTAGAAATGAGTAAGAGAAACTGCCTAGATTTCATGATCTAGTTGGGAGATACTGTTTATCAGAACACTCCCCTAATTTTCCTGGGAAATACAAATGATATTGCATGGTGTATGTAGCTCTTTCTTTGAAATCAACATATCATACCTGGGTTCAAATCAGAGCTTCATTTCCCACTCTAGTTACATAACCACTTTGAACCTCAGTTTTCTCTTCTGTGAATTGAGAATAATCATTCCTACCTTATTGTATCATCCAGAGGATTAAGGCAAATTCTTTATGGGAAAGTTGGTTGCAGGTGATTGAATGTAAAGGACAAGGAATAAAGTGGGCACATTTTTGAGCTTGATGAATAGTTTTCCCTCTGCCTTTCATGTTCCAAAATTTTACTTAGCACCCTTATAGACAACGGGTGCATTTTTAAAAAAATGTTGGTTAATTGAAACTATCTGCCACTTCTGTTCCTAAAATGATACAAGCTCCAATTTTTATTAATTTCTCAGGGTTGCCAAGCTTAGGAATTCTTATGTGCGTTACAGCTCTTAGTTGATAAGCACTTAGCATTACTATAATCTAAAAGTGCATTTCGGGGCCAAGACAATGGGGAATTTTGGTAACTTCATTCTTGCAAGAAGAAAGCAGGAAGCAATGGAGCTTCAGGATTAGGGAACAAACCTTTAAACCAATTTCCTCACTCCTGTCAAACCAGGAACAGGCTCGAGAGCCACAGAGGCACTTAGGTTTGCTATAAGGCACTGAATGCCTCCCCCACCCAGGAATCATCAAGCGCTGACTCAGTTCCCAGTGCTGCCAGCAGTAGGCATTAAGCAAGTCCTTCTGTTTATGAGCAGTCTTCCCTGGTGGCTCAGACGGTAAAGCGTCTGCCCACAATGCCTACTAGTGGGAGACTTGGGTTCAATCCCTGGGTCAGGAAGATCTCCTGAAGAAGGCAATGGCAACCCACTCCAGTATTCTTGCCTGGAAAATCCCACGGACCAAGGAGCCTGGTGGGCTACAGTCCATGGGGTCGCAAAGAGTCGGACACGACTGAACGACTTCACTTCACTTCACTTCTGTTTATGAGCAGCTCAGACTGAGGTGGGCTTGGGTCTAACTGGCTTACTTTGTGCAATCATATCCTTGGCCAAGCTGAGCAACGTATCCACAGAGCTGTCAACCTCTTGACCTTCCTTCACCCTGGGTCCTCGTCTGAGCACCCCTTTCTCCATCTGCCTCCTGATCCTC
>SJYW01034919.1:148461-162637 GCA_006410735.1 Raphicerus campestris
AGACGACAGAGGTTGAGATGATTTGATGGCATCACAGACTCGATGGACATGAGTTTGGGTAAACTCTGGGAGTTGGTGATGGACAGGGAGGCCTGGCATGCTGAGGTTCATGGGGTTGCGAAGAGTCAGGCACAACTGAACTGAACTGAACTGAGATCATACAGTGTTTGTTTTCCTGGTCTGGCTTATTGCAGTTAGCATAATGTCTTCTAGGTTTATCCATGTTGTCACAAATGGCAGTATTTCCTTCTTTTTATAAAAGACTGAGCAATATTCTATTATATGTGTATACCACATTTTCTTTTCAGTTCTCCTGTCAAATGGACATTTGGGTCATTTCTATATCCTGACTATTGTGAAAAATGCTGCAGTAAATATGGGAATGCAGACATCTCTTTGAGATGCTAATTTTATTTTTAATTAGAGAATATTTGCTTTACATTATTGTGTTGGTTTCTGCCATATATCAACATGAATCAGCCTTAAGTATACATATTCCCCTACCTCATGAACCCTTCTCCCACCTCCCACCAACCACCCTATCCCACTCCTTTAGGTTGTTGCAGAGCTCTGGATTTGAGCACTAGGCGTCATAGAGCAAATGACCATTGGCTATCTAATTTTACATATGGTAATATATATGTTTCATTACTGCTTTCTCAGTTTGTCCCACCCTCTCCTTCTCCTGCTGTGTCCACAAGTCTGCTCTCTAAACTGTATCTCCATTGCTGTCCTGCAGGAAGGACTGATAGGTTCATCAGGACCATCTTTCTAAATTCCGTGTATATGTATTAATATACAGCGTTTGTTTTCTCTTTCTGACTTACTTCACTCGTATAATAGGTTTAGATTCATCCACCTTGTTAGAACTGAATCACAAGCATTCATCTTTATGGCTGAGTAATATTCCATTGTGTACATATACAACAATTTATTTATCCATTCATTTGTCAGTGGACATCTAGGTTGCTTCCATGTCCTAGCTATTGTAAATGGTGCTGCAATGAACACTGGGGAACATATGTCTTTTTCAACTATGATTCCCCAGGTTATATGCCCAGTAGTGGGATTGTTGGGTCATATGGTAGTTTTATTCCTAGTTTTTAAGGAATTTCCATACTGTTATTCATAGTAGCTGTATCTATTTGCATTCCCACCAACAGTGCAAGAGGATTCCTTTTTCTCCCCACTCTCTCCAGCATTTATTATTTGTAGGTTTTTTTGATGAAGGCCTCTCTGACTGGCCATTCCTGAAGAACTATGGGCAGAAGTTCATAACATTGTATAGGAAGCAGTGATCCAGACCGTCCCCAAGAAAAAAAAGAAATGCAAAAAGGCAAAATGATTGTTTGAGGAGGCCTTACAAATAGCTGAGAAAAGAAGGGAAGTGAAAGACAAGGAAAAAAAGGAAAGATATACCCATTTGAATGCAGAGTTCCAAAGAATAGCAGGGAGAGATAAGAAAGCCTTCCTCAGTGATCAATGCAAAAAAATAGAAGAAAACAACAGAATGGGGTAGACTAGAGATTGCTTCAAGAAAATTGGAGATACCAAGGGAACATTTCATGCAAAGATGGGCACAGTAAAGAACAGAAATGATATGGACCTAACAGAAGCATAAGATATTAAGAGGAGGTGGCAAGAATACACAGAACTATACAAAAAAAAAAAAACTCCATGACCCAGATAACCATGGTGTGATCACCCACCTAGATCCAATCATCTTGGAATGCAAAGTCAAGTGGGACTTAGAAAGCATCACTATGAACAAAGCTAGTGGAGGTTCATCACTATGAACAAAGCTAGAATTCCAGTTGAGCTATTTCAAATCCTAAAAGATGATGCTATGAAAGGGCTGCACTCAATATGCCAGCAAATTGGGAAAACTCAGTAGTGGCCACAGGACTGAAAAAGGGCAGTTTTCATTCCAATCCCAGAGAAAGGAAATGCCAAAGAATGCTCAAACCACCGTATGCTGCTGCTGCTGCTGCTGCTGCTAAGTCGCTTCAGTTGTGTCCGACTCTGCGACCCCATAGACGGCAGCACACCAGGCTCCCCCATCCCTGGGATTCCTCAGGCAAGAGCACTGGAGTGGGTTGCCACCTCCTTCTCCAGTGCGTGAAAGTGAAGTCGCTCAGTCGTGTCCAACTCTTTGCGACCCCATGGACTGTAGCCTACTACACTCCTCCATCCATGGGATTTTCCAGGCAAACGTACTGGAGTGGGTTGCCATTTCCTTCTCCAGAGGCTCTTCCTGACCAGGGATCGAACCCAGGTCTCCCACACTGTAGGCAGACGCTTTACTGTCTGAGCCACCTTATTTTTGCTTTTGTTTCTTTTACCTTGGGAGATTGACTTAAGAAATTATTGCTACAATTTNCTCCATGACCCAGATAACCATGGTGTGATCACCCACCTAGATCCAATCATCTTGGAATGCAAAGTCAAGTGGGACTTAGAAAGCATCACTATGAACAAAGCTAGTGGAGGTTCATCACTATGAACAAAGCTAGAATTCCAGTTGAGCTATTTCAAATCCTAAAAGATGATGCTATGAAAGGGCTGCACTCAATATGCCAGCAAATTGGGAAAACTCAGTAGTGGCCACAGGACTGAAAAAGGGCAGTTTTCATTCCAATCCCAGAGAAAGGAAATGCCAAAGAATGCTCAAACCACCGTATGCTGCTGCTGCTGCTGCTGCTGCTGCTAAGTCGCTTCAGTTGTGTCTGACTCTGCGACCCCATAGACGGCAGCACACCAGGCTCCCCCATCCCTGGGATTCCTCAGGCAAGAGCACTGGAGTGGGTTGCCACCTCCTTCTCCAGTGCGTGAAAGTGAAGTCGCTCAGTCATGTCCAACTCTTTGCGACCCCATGGACTGTAGCCTACTACACTCCTCCATCCATGGGATTTTCCAGGCAAACGTACTGGAGTGTGTTGCCATTTCCTTCTCCAGAGGCTCTTCCTGACCAGGGATCGAACCCAGGTCTCCCACACTGTAGGCAGACGCTTTACTGTCTGAGCCACCTTATTTTTGCTTTTGTTTCTTTTACCTTGGGAGATTGACTTAAGAAATTATTGCTACAATTTATGTTAGAGAATGTTTTGCCTGTATTCTCTTCTAGTTTTATGTTAGCACGCCTTATTTTTAAGTCTTTACATCATTTTGAGCTTATTTTTGTGTATGGTGTGAAGGAACTTTCAAACTTTGTTGATTTACCTGTGCTGTCCAGCTTTCCCAACACTCATTGCTTAATACACTGTCTTTTCTTCATTGCATACTCTTGCATCATTGGTCAAAAAATGAATAACTGTTGGTGTGAGTGTTTGCTCCTGGGCCTCCTATTCTGTTCCACTGATCTATGTGTCTGCTTTGTCAATACCATGCTTTTTTGATTACTATCTATTTGTAGTATTGTCTGAAGTGTGGAAAAGTTATGCCTCCAGCTTTATTCTTTTCCCTCAGAGTGGCTCTGACAGTTCTGGATCTTTTGTGGGTTTATATAAATTTTAGGATTATTTGCTCTAGTTCTGTGAAAATGTCATAGATAATTTGATAGTGCGTTGCATGTGTGCTCAGTCATGTCCGAATCTGACTCTGTGGTATCATAAATGTTGCCCACCAGGCTCCTCTATCCATGAAATGTTCCAGGCAAGTATACTGGATTGGGTTGCCATTTCCTACATTATGGGATCTTCCTGACACAGGGATCAAACCCATGTCTCTTGCATCTTCTGCATTGGGAAGCAGATTCTTTATCACTGTGCCTTCTAGATCACATTAAATTGTAGAATGCTTTGAGTATTATGGACATTTTAACAATATGAATTCTTATCCAAAAGCATGGAATATTCCCTTAATCAGTGTTTAATAGTTCTCAGCATAGAGTATTTCACCTCCTTGGTCAGGTTTATTCCTAAGTATTTCATTTAATTTTTTGGTGTGATTATAAAAGTTATCTTTGTTTTTTTTAACTTTCTCTTTGTGATATTTCATTATGAGTGTGAAGATATGCAACAGAGTTCTGTATGTTAATCTTGTATCCTGCTACCTTGTTAAGTTTGCTTATCATTTTTAATAGTNGTTTATTCCTAAGTATTTCATTTAATTTTTTGATGTGATTATAAAAGTTATCTTTGTTTTTTTTAACTTTCTCTTTGTGATATTTCATTATAAGTGTGAAGATATGCTACAGAGTTCTGTATGTTAATCTTGTATCCTGCTACCTTGTTGAGTTTGCTTATCATTTTTAATAGTGTTCATATGTAGTCTATAGGATATTCTATATGGAGTATCTTGTAATCTGCATATACTGACAATTCTACCTCTTTTCTTCCAATATGGATATATTTTATTTTATTTTCTTGTGCTATCACTAGGACTTCCAACACTATGTTGAATTGAAGTGGTGAAAGTGAACATCTTGTCTTATTGCAGATTTTAGCAGGAATGGTTTCAGCTTTTCATTGAATATTATGCTGGCTGTGAGTTTATCATGTAGAGCTTTTTACTATGCTAGGTTCCCTCTGTTCCCACTTTGGTGAGATTTTTTATCATGAATAGATGTTGAATTTTATCTAATGATTTTCTGCATCTATTTAGATGACCATGTGGTTTCTGTGGTGATCATGTGTTTCTGTGGTGTTTCGTGTGGCATATCACATTGATTGATTTGCATGTGCTGAATCATCCTTGTGACCCTGGGATGAATCCAACTTAATCATGGTGTATGGTTCTTTTCATGTGCTGTTGGACTCAGTTTGCTAACGTTTTGTTCAAAATCCTTGCATCTATATTAATCAAAGATATTGGCCTATGTATATATTTTTGGGAGTGTGTTTGTCTGGTTTGAAATCATAGTGATTGTGGTCTCTTAGAATGACTTTGGGAATGTTCCTTTTCATTCAATATTTTGGAAGAGTTTGAAAAGTATTGGTATAAGTTTTTCTTTGTATGTTTGATAGAATTCCCCAGTGAAGCCATTCAGTCCTGGACTTCTGTCTGCTGGGAGTTTTTGGGTTTTTTTTAACTGCAAATTTTATTGTATGTCTAGTGATGGATTTGTTCCAATTATCTAGTTTTTTTCTTGATTCAGTTTTGGTCAGCTGTATATATCTAGAAACTTTCTAGAAACATGTCCATTTGTTCTAGGTTGTGCAGTTTGTTGGCAAATGTTCATAGCATTCTCTTATAGATTTTTTTGTGTGTGTATTTTGGGAGATATTGGTTATTTTTTCTCTTTCATTATATTTTGTTAATTTGAGATCTCCATCTTTTCTTTTTTCTTCTTATATATATTTATACATGTACATATATATGGGAGAAGGCAATGACACCCCGCTCCAGGACTCTTGCCTGGAACATCCCATGGACAGAGGAGCCTGGTGGGCTGCAGTCCATGGGGTTGCTAAGAGTTGAACACGACTGAGCGACTTCTCTTTCACTTTTCACTTTCGTGCATTGGAGAAGGAAATGGCAAACCACTCCAGTGTTCTTGAGGGATGGGAGACCCTGGTGGGCTGCCGTCTATGGGTTCACACATAGTCGGACACAACTGAAGTAACTTAGCAGTAGCAGTAGTACATATATATATCCTGTTCCAGTTCAATTGCTCAGTCATGTCCAGCTCTTTGCAACCCCATGAACTGTAGCACACCAGACCTTCCTGTCCATCACCAACTGCCGGAGTCTACCCAAACCCATGTCCATTGAGTTGGTGAGGCCATCCAACCATCTCATCCTCTGCCATCCCCTTCTCCTCCTGCCCTCAATCTTTCCTAGCATCAGGGTCTTTTCAAATGAGTCAGCTCTTTGAATCAGGTGGCCAAAGTATTGGAGTTTCAGCTTCAGCATCAGTCCTTCCAATGAACACCCAGGACTGAGCTCCTTTAGGATGGACTGGTTGGATCTCCTTTCAGTCCAAGGGGCTCTCAAGAGTCTCCTCCAACACCACAGTTCAAAAGCATCAATTCTTCAGCACTCAGCTTTCTGTATAGTCCAACTCCCACATCCATACATGACTACTGGAAAAACCATAGCTTTGACTAGATGGATCTTTGTTGACAAAGTAATTATATATGTGTGTGTGTGTGTGTATTTATATGTATATGTATATATATACACACATATCCCCTACTTCCACTCCTCCAGTCTCACATTCTAGGTGATCACAGAATGCCAGACTGGGCTCCTGTGTTATGCAGCAACTTCCCACTAGCTCTCTATTTCACGCGTATCATGTGTATTTTTTTAAGAACTAATTCAATCATCACCTTGAGGTCCTTTGCAGACACAGCTTCAACAGAAGTATTATGATTTTACATTTTGAAAAGCCATTATTTTCACTCAGTCTTATGAGGCCTCACAGAAAATAAAGAAGATTCTTTTGAAGATGGATAGTAGAGGCCTTGATAATCTGAGTTAAGAAAAGCATTTTCATAATTGAATATGGTCTGTGTTCACCTTTTCCTTCTCATATATGGAATTTTCCCATTTGCCAATGAATCCTCTCAATTCAAGCACCTCTTAAATCAGCTCAACTAGAACAGAATGACTAACCATAGCACCAGTATTTGGGGAAGAATCTGAAAAATATGATTTTTGCCAGTTTCCCAGAAGTCACCCTAGTCTTTGTAAAGTTTAAACCTGTGTAAAGTTGTACTAGGTTGATGCTGTACAACTAGTACTAGGTTGATGCTGCACAAGGAGAGACCCAAGGTCATGATGGGGAAGATTGTTAAGAAACAGCTTGCAAGAAGTGGTTTGTTTTAAATAGTGGAATGTCTTCTGTTTAGCAAACACTTGGTTACATTTATAAACTCTATAAGCAGAAACAGTATTGTGGAACAATTTAAAAATATAATCTCTAAAAGATCGGTACCAGGGTTTGAAGCACATGCCAAATGACTACATTTACCTAATATCCTTGGTCTAGAGGAATCATCCTTTGATGTCTCTCTTCTTTCCTTTTTAAAATTGGACTAAAACATATCCACAACACAGGAATGATGTGCAGATTAAAAGAATTGCTGAGTATATATATTAGGCATAATTAGAAGTTTCCCTTGCACAAGAGACGGTATCACTGCCTTCAGATCCCTTATAAATCAGAGCTGTGCACATTCACATAGTCCATCAGAGTGATCTTGCTATATCTACTTCTGCTTCATTGACTATACTAAAGCCTTTGACTGTGTGGTTCACAACAAACAGTGGAAAATTCTTCTACAGATGGGAATACCAGACCATGGAGGCCAATAAGCAACCATTAGAATTGGACATGGAACAATGGGCTTATTCCAAATTGGGAAAGAAGTATGTCAAGGCTGTATCATGTCACCTTGCCTATTTAACTTATTTTAGTGTCNTTCAGCTAGTCCCCTGACTGATGGATTTTGAACACCTTTTAGTGTTCCAGCTTCCAAATATTCTTCAAAACCATGAAGCCCAAATACCCTGTCCAGAGTTCTTTTTTCTGCTTTCTAAAGTGGCAGAGGTAGTTGACAGCAGAGTTTTCCAAATTTCTGGACTTGTGTAAGGAAAGGTGTGGAGGAGATTCCCTGCCTTGGCAGGTCTAAATGATATGTTGCGTGACTGGCCAGAAATCTGTACTTTAACATGCTCTTGAGGGGAGTCATGGTCCAGCAAGTTTGAGACATAGCTTGACTTCTTATTGGAATGATAAGAGCTGATAATATGTTTACTTCTTCAAGTACATCTTTGTTTTATCCTAACAGNCAGAAATCTGTACTTTAACATGCTCTTGAGGGGAGTCATGGTCCAGCAAGTTTGAGACATAGCTTGACTTCTTATTGGAATGATAAGAGCTGATAATATGTTTACTTCTTCAAGTACATCTTTGTTTTATCCTAACAGCATCTGTATTGCTGAATGACTGACTATATAAATGATCTGACCAGCATGGGAGGCTCTAATGGAGCAATAAGAAACTTTTTGTGCACAGAAAGGTGGGAAAAGGGCCTGGATGCTGACTAATTCTTATGAAGCATTTTTCAGTGTTGGAAATAATGAGTGGGTGTTTTCATGGGTGGCAATTTAGTCATGGAAGGTAGAAAGGGAGAGATTTATGTTCAAGGGTTTTGTCCCTTTTTTGCATAAAAAGACTGCCTGGAACACATCAAAATAATTAGCTTTATGAGCGAGGAGACAACTACATGCTTCTTATGGTGTCTGGCACACAAGAAGCTCTCAATAAAATAACAGCTGGATCAGTGAATGAAGGAGTGAACCCATGAATGCTCTCCATGAATGTAACTGTGGCCGAGCTCCTTTCTTCCTTCTAAATATCTTTGTCTTCCCCTCTGTGTGATACTGGGAAGATCTTAGCCGGACTCACAAGAGTCGAAAGAAAACTTTGGCTCCTAGTCCGTCATCTGTAGAGCAGATATTCACCATCTGTGGGCTTCCTGAGCTTCATAGATAAAGGGGAGGACTGTCTCCAGGATTCTGGGTGGGGGCCAGTGGAGACAATGGCCTCAAAGGGCTTTGTCACCACCCATGTGAAGGATTATCATGAGTTTCCTCTGCTCAAATACTTCCAGTTCTCTGCTCTTCGTGACACCATCATCACCCCTTAGTTTCATCTTCCACAGGAGGATCTTTGGAAAGAGTCAGTGCCCAAGATCTGGGAGACAGTGGTACGTATTTGCTTCTTTTTCTCAGCAATATGAACAGTCAATATATCTCAAGTCTATAAAACTAAAGATAAACTCCAGTATTAGCAGTAGAGGGTGGCCAGAGAGGAGGATGTGCCCTATAACAAATTCTCTTTGGGCCCGTATAGACTGAGTAACTGTTTCTGCTGTCTATGTGGTCCCTGCTATGTTGGGGGGGAAGCCTCCTGCCAGGAGCTAAAGCCTTGTCCCTTGCTCCGAGGATACATGTGAGGAGGCTAATATATGTAATAATAATAGAAGGAAAATGAAGGTTACGCCCCCTTCACCCCTTTCTACAGTGCAAATACAGAAAGGTAAGTATTCCTGAGACAGAAACGCACGTTTTGAAGGAAAACAGTGGTGGCCTGATCTGTTTCTCCTCTGTGCTGAAGTGCCCTTCCTCAGGCTGCCTCCCCAAGCTGCGTGTGCATTTTTATTCTTTTCCTCCTTCATTTATGTGCTGTGTGCTTAGCGGCTCAGTTGTGTCCATCTCTTTGCAACCCTATGGATTGTAGCCTACCAGGCTCCTCTGTCCATAGGATTCTCCAGCGAAAATCCTGGAGTGGGTTGCCATGCCCTCCTCCAGGGGATATTCCCAACCGAGGTCTCTCACATTGCAGGCAGATTCTTTACCAGCTGAGCTACCAGGGAAGCCTTTAGTTTATACACTCTTTGTTTATACACTCATTCAAAAGACATTGATTGAGAAAGTAGAATTTTATTGGCTCTCTTATCTGTTCAATCATGGACCCAGGCTTTGTGTTTTCTTGTTGCTAAGCTTTCATTTTCTCAGGTGAAAGAGCCAGTGTTCTGGTTTCTCTGCTTGGCGCCTCACAAGGACTGACTGTGACACTCTCCCAGGTGATACGGCCCTGCCCAGCCTTTGCTCTCCAGGAGGCTGAGGAACAGCTCCTTGGAGGCCATCAGTCCGTATGTCTGGGGTGGTGGGAGCCCTTTGCTATCTGAGCTGCTCCCCCTGGCTAGTGCCCAAGCAGCAAGTGACCCCTGGACTCTACAAGCTGGCTCGCTGCCCCTTGAGTGTAGCTGGGTGGCAAGAGTGAAGGCTGTGAAGTCAAGGAAACCTGGGTTTTGCATGAAATTCCAAAATGTCTGGTTTTGAGGACTTTGCCAAATTTCCTCCCCAAGCTCTCTGAAACTCAGGCTTCTCATACATGAAAAGATAACAATCATAACTACTTTACAGAATTGCCTTAAAGCTAAAATGAGCTAAGATATAAAAATTATTCAAAGAATGGATTGGTATTCACTCATGAAATCTCTTCCAGCTCCACGTCCTGAAGCCTGTGCTTGCATGGTCAATTTCTGCCCAACTTTCAAAGTCAAATACTTTTGCCAGTTTTACTGTGAAATATCCAGAAGTACCTTCGCTTTCAGCTGGGTTCTCTTATGGCCCAAATTACATCTTACCATGTATTTTAGGTATTTGTGTTGTTATCATATCCCCAACTAGAAAATAAACATCTTATTTGTCCTTATTTTGCCCCAAAGCTAGCACAGTTGATTGCCCTTGAGATATAGTACTCAAAAACACTTGTAAAGTGAATTAATGAGTGAACATGCAATGAATTATTACCTGAATAGTGTAGGAAGAGAAATTTTTACTTGTAAGAGCCCAGAGGGTTTTGAAAATGATCTTTCAGTAAGATGTTTGAGCCCATATGACTGATAAGAAGTTTAGGATATAAAATACATGAAGAATTCTATGATTCAGTAAGAAAGAACAACTAATTATAAAAATGGGCAGAGTAGGAACAGAAAATGTCAGAGAAGATAAAATATCAGATGGGCAATAGACACATGAAGTGTTGTTGGACCTTATGAGTAATTATAAAAATGAAAATTAAAATAATGAGGGGCCATTTCATAAAGTGGAAACTTTGGGAGTACTAAGTATTAATGAAGCTGAGGAAACAGCTCAAAAAATGCACATTTTGTCTCAATGTTCATAGCAGCACTATTTATAACAGCCAAGACACAGATGATACTTAAATGTCCATCAACAGATAATATATATATACACATATAGATTTTATATATATATATATATATGTGCGAAGCTACCTCAGTCAAGTCTAACTCTTTGCAAGCCCAAGACTCCTCTGTCCATGGGATTCTCCAGGCAAGAATACTAGAGTGGGTTGCCATGTCCCCCTCCATGGGATGTTCTCGACTCAGGGATTGAATCCAAGTCTCTTACATCTCCTGTACTGGCAGGCAGGTTGTTTACCACTAGTGCCACCTGGGAAGCTCACACGCACGCACACACACACACACACACACACACATATACACACATATGTATTAGCCACACACAAAACATGAAATAATACTATTTGTAGCAACATGGGATGGACCTANTATATATATATATATATATGTGCGAAGCTACCTCAGTCAAGTCTAACTCTTTGCAAGCCCAAGACTCCTCTGTCCATGGGATTCTCCAGGCAAGAATACTAGAGTGGGTTGCCATGTCCCCCTCCATGGGATGTTCTCGACTCAGGGATTGAATCCAAGTCTCTTACATCTCCTGTACTGGCAGGCAGGTTGTTTACCACTAGTGCCACCTGGGAAGCTCACACGCACGCACACACACACACACACACACATATACACACATATATATTAGCCACACACAAAACATGAAATAATACTATTTGTAGCAACATGGGATGGACCTAGCGATTATCATAATAAGTGAAGTAAGTCAGAAAAAGACAAATATCATATGATGTCACTTATATATGGAATCTGAAATGAATAATATAAATGAACTCATTTACAAAACAAAAATAGACTTACAGACATAGAAAACAAGCTTATGGTTATCAAAGGGGAAAGATAGGAGAGAGGGATAAATTAGGAGCTTGGGATTAAAATGTACACTCTACTATATATAAATAAATAACCAACAAGGATCTACTGTATAACACGGGGAACTATACTCAGTATCTTGCAATAACCTCTAATGGAAAAGATTCCTTAAAAGAATGCATATGTACGTTGAGGATAATGGAATCGCTTTGCTGTGCACCTTAAACTAACACAACACTATAAATCAAATCTATTGCAATAATTTTTTAAAAAATGCACATTTCAACTTGATCATGCATGTTCCTACAGTGAAATACAGAAAAGAGTGAGCCTGGTCCTCATGTGTCCTCAAGCACAGACACTGAAAACAGAACAGACAGTGACGAAGAGCGACAAAGGCCACTTGCAGAGGTCTGGAATGGTATGGCCACAGTTATGTATAACATCCACACACATATACATACACACAGAAATTCCCTGTGTTATTTTTGGAGGGGGATACTTAGTAAGATTATGAAAATACAGGCAAGATAATCACACGATACTGGTGGCCTGGTTGACTCTAGGATGGAGGGAGGGAGGAAGTCATCAGGAGACCTACATCAGGATTTTTATAAGCAAAATAAGGGTGGAGAAAAACTGGTTGGTGACTAGGAGCGATTTTATTTTAGTCTTGTTTTCTCAACTAGAAAGTCCTAATAGTTGAAAATATGAAATATACTATATAACTTTGGGGGACACAATGGATCACTCAGTGAAATTCAGGTTTACCAAGCACCAACCTATCTCAAGGACTGGCTGACTCCCAAATGTTTATTTCCAGAATGTTCCAGCAATAAGCTCAAAAGAAATGATCAGCAGTTTTATTGTATCTAACATGATTCTGAAAATCCAGATACATTATTAAGAACATTATTTAGGCTCAGCTCTCCCGTGTGCTGGCCTGCTGCCTCCCACTCTAATAAACTTCACTCTTCTCATTCTGCCTCCTGTCTGGAAATTCTTTTCCAACTCACACACAGACTACAACATTTTGGTGGCACATACGGGGATTCTCAGGGGTTTTCTCCTCCCTAATTCTCTCGTTTATTTTTCCTCAAACCCCCTGCAAACAGTGAATAGCTGTGGAAGCAACTGAGGAACTCTGGCCAGGGTTACTCTCTAGCATGTTCCAAAAGGCCACGCAGCCTACTGCCCCCCAGTAGCTGCCACCCAAACAGGTGAGGGCTCTTCTTTCCGCTTTCTTCCTTAGGCTGAGGACCAGGCCATTTACAATCATGTGACACTTAAAATCCACTAGGACACCTGCCATTTGAAGACCCTTCTGGCAGGACAAGGGGATGATGGAATGGACCAGACAGTTAGGGTCTGCCCCAATAACAACAANCCATTTACAATCATGTGACACTTAAAATCCACTAGGACACCTGCCATTTGAAGACCCTTCTGGCAGGACAAGGGGATGATGGAATGGACCAGACAGTTAGGGTCTGCCCTAATAACAACAAAAACGATATGAAAAAGCTTCAATTTTTGCTGCAGAAATAGCTTCTCCTATAAGATGACTGTTGTGTTACATTTTTTTTTCTTCTTTTTAACCAGGGCTGATAGCATGGCAACTACTGTTAATTCAGTGCTGAATGCTGAGTTTGATATAGACATTTCAGTTCAGCTCAGTTGCTCAGTCATGTCTGACTCTTTGTAACTCCATGGACCATAACACACCAGGCTTCCCTGTCCATTACCAACTCCCAGAGTTTACTCAAACTCATGTCCATTGCATCGGTGATGCCATCCAACCATCTCATCTCTGTCATCCCCTTCTTCTCTCACCTTCAGTCTTTCCCAGCATCAGGATATTTCCCAATGAATCAGTTCTTCACATCAGGTGGCCAAAGTATTGGAGTTTCAGCTTCAGCATCAGTCCTTCCAATGAATATTCAAGACTGATTTCCTTTAGGATGGACTGGTTGGATCTCCTTGCTGTCCAAGGAACCCTCAAGAGTCTTCTCCAACACCACAGTTCAAAAGCATCAGTTCTTCAGTGCTCAGCTTTGTTTATAGTTCATCTCTCCCATCCATGCATGACTACTGGAAAAACCATAGCCTTGACTAGACAGACCTTTGTTGGCAAAGTAATGTCTTGCTTTTTAATATGCTTTCTAGGTTGGTCATAGCTTTTCTTCCAAGGAGCAAGCCTCTTTTAATTTCATGGCTGCAGTCACCATCTGCAGTGATTTTGGAGCCCCCTCAAAAATAGTCTGTCCCTGTATCCACTGTTTCCCCATCTATTTGTCATGAAGAGATGGGACTAGATGCCGTGATCTTAGTTTTCTGAATGTGGAGTTTTAAGTCAACTTTTTCACTCTCCTCTTTCACTTTCATCAAGAGGCTCTTTAGTTCTTCGCTTTCTGCCATAAGAGTTGTGTCATCTGCATATCTGAGGTTACTGATATCCTCCCAGCAATCTTGATTCCAGCTTGTGCTTCATCCAGCCTAGCATTTCTCATGGTGTACTCTGCATAAATTTAAATAAGTAGGGTGACAATATACAGACTTGATGTACTCCTTTCTCCATTTGGAACCAGTCTGTTGTTCCATGTCCAGTTCTAACTGTTGCTTCTTGACCTGAATACAGATTTCTCAAGAGGCAGGTAAGGTGATCT
>SJYW01034919.1:164880-176200 GCA_006410735.1 Raphicerus campestris
CTTTGCATTGATCTCTGAGGAAGGCTTTCTTGTCTCTCCTCTCTATTCTTTGGAAATCTGCATTCAAATAGGTATATCTTTCCTTTTCTCCTTTGCCTTTCATGTCTTTTTTCCCATCACCACCTTCTTCTGCCTGAACAGCACAGCCAAGGGGGCTTGGTAGAAGTTGACCACCAAGGACCTAAGTGGTGGCTACATTGGCCACCCCAGAACTGCTGTAGGAGAGGGGAGTAGGGTTTGTTTTAGAATTACAAGGTAGGGGGTACAGTTCAGGGAGCGGCAGAGGAGGAGCCTAGATGTTCAGCCTCCTTGGAATCAAATTTAACTCATCTCACCACTGAACCTGGATCCAATCCCTGGGTTGGCAAGATCCCCTGGAGGAGGGCATGGCAACCCGCTCCAGTATTCTTGCCTGGAGAATCCCATGGACAGAGGAGCCTGGCGGGCTACAGTCCGTGGGGTCGCAGAGAGTCAGACACGACTGAGTGACAGAGCACATCACTGAAGTGAATGAAAAATGTTAACATTTCCGGATTCATGGCCCATTTCTTTAACATCCATTTTGACTTCATATTTGATGGAATCTATGCTTTGCAGATGTTACCCTGTGATTTCTCTAAATGACCACTGAGGTTATATTATGATTTCCTTGTCTTCAGATGAGGAGACTGAGGCCCACAGAAACTGAGTGACTTGTCTGAGGGTGCACGCTTATGGAGCCAGAAGTTAAAGCCTGCTGTCTCTCTCTTAGATAACCCTCTGACTTGATCTGTTTCACTCTCTTGTCTGTTTTCCTCTCTGAAAGCATGATCTCTTATCTCTACCAGGACATGTTTTTCAGCCACCTGTAAACACACATTTCAAGAACAGCATCTCACTTTTTCCTGCAGTATCCCAGTCAACCCTTCGCATGAGGTGGCCAAAGTACTGGAGTTTCAGCTTTAGCATCATTCCTTCCAAAGAAATCCCAGGACTGATCTCCTTTAGAATGGAACCCTCAATGAGTGTTTATTCAAGGGCTACCTAATGCGAAGAGATGACTCATTGGAAAAAAA
Organism: Raphicerus campestris; assembly: GCA_006410735.1. Classification (NCBI taxonomy): domain Eukaryota; kingdom Metazoa; phylum Chordata; class Mammalia; order Artiodactyla; family Bovidae; genus Raphicerus; species Raphicerus campestris. The sequence continues at coordinate 165,936 of SJYW01034919.1, forward strand.
CTCTGATGCTGGGAGGGATTGGGGGCAGGAGGAAAAGCGGACGACAGAGGATGAGATGACTGGATGGCATCATGGACTCGATGGACATGAGCTTGAGTGAACTCCGGGAGATGGTGATGGACAGGGAGGCCTGGCGTGCTGTGATTCACGGGGTCACAAAGAGTCAGACACGACTGAGCAACTGAACTGAACTGAACTGAACTGAACTGAACAGAAGAGAGCCTTTAGAAGATAACTTTAAAGGAGAATAACAAGTTTATCTTTCTTTAAAGTGTGTGGCAACTTGTGATGGCTTGCAAAATGGTCTGTGATCTTTCCCCAGGGCCTCAGAGAAAATACTTCTTTTAAATGTTTTCTTTCACTATCTGTTCATTTATAGCTGAGTAGCTTCTTCTCCAAGTCTTGTCTCTTGAAGGCATTAGTCATCAGAGTTGAGACAAGCTATGTCCAGTCACAGAGTCCTTCTATGTCTTCTGGGGTTGGACCCACAGGAAGCAAGTCGAGGGTTTCTTGTTTCTGACATTGTTTAAGAGATTCATGGGGTTTTATGAGACTTGATGGAACTGGGATTCCAAATTTTTGGAAACTACCTGAAATTCCTCCAGTAGCCCTCTTTACATGTTTCAGGGATAATAAGTTCCTGCCCAATCGTGCTTGCAAAGGAGAGAACCAGGGATGGCGTGAGGGAGTCAGAAGGCTGGATAGCTTTGAAGGTATTTCTCAGTGTGGACTTCAGCATTGCAGCTCTAGTTCAGCGTCTACCCACCCCCACCAGATCTGGTGTCTCATTGCCTCTTGTGCTGTAAAACCCAAATGAGAGGCTTTTAAATTATTTCTGTTGCCTAGAAAAGAGAAATATTATCCCTGGTGACAAAATCATCAAATTTTATTATGTGCAAACCAGTGCTATATATTTCAGAGTTTTGCTTTAAAGGATATCATTTAGAAAAATGGCACAGCTTTTCATGGGCTTGGAAGTTTCTATTGTCAAAACATATTACCAGGGAAGTACAATACATTGTAAAATTACAAAGAATCGCAATTCAGTCCTGTTTTGACTTTATTTATAAAAAACAGATTAATAGCAAATGAATAAAACTTTTAAACCATTCTCTGGGTAATAATACTAAACAAAACAACTAATAAAACAGCCGCATTCAAACAGCTGTTTAAGAAACCCCAGTGATATTTCATCCATTGTCAAACTTGGCATTTGGGCAGAAAAAAGACCAAAGTAAATATTTATTGATTCATGGGAGAACACTGAAAATCCCTTCTTTATAAGTAGAATAAGCAAATAAACCATGATTTATAAAAACCCTGGCTAACTAAATCAGCTAATGGGTCTATTCAAAAAATTCTTATCATGTAAACTGTGAACTGACAATTATAATTGAAAATTACCAGTTTCTCTATGAATTTAATATACATATAGTTAACCACCTGCTTAACTGTTATACAGAGCCATTTAAACGTGCAAATGGAAGTACAAATGTTTGAAGGCTTTTGAACCAAACACATTAATTGCCAGTGTGTGTTAATGGAAGCAGGCAGAATGGATGCTTGCTTCTCTCTGTAATAAATATGAAATTTCCCTGGGCTTCTGAGCCTGTGCTGAGCGTAAATGGAGGCCTTTTATAAGAGATGCTCATTGGAGAAATTGAGGCCTGCTACCCCCAAAAAACAGGTGAAAAGGAGACAGGATGGGAGCTGCATCAGCAAGATTCACTACAAATGCCACACTCCTCTCACAGCTCTGTCCAAGCTGGGAGTCGGAGGGCTCCCTGTGAGCCCAGAGCACTGTGGAATCGGCAGTGAGGTGTGAAGCAGGCCCCGGGCCCATCTGTGCCTGGCTCACTCCTGCTGATCACCTGTCAGCACGTGGCCCTGTGCTCTCCCTTAGCAGCCCTGTTTTTAGCTGGAACTGAGGAAGGTATCACATTTGAACATTTTCTTCAGAGCCAGCTGGTCAACACCCAGGAGGGCACCCGGCTGACTGCTGTCCCCCACCTCTGCTCTGGCCCCCCTGAGTCCATCACTCAGCTTTACACTCCAGGCTAGTTTCTGGATGGTCTTTGGACAGTCTCAAACATAAATTCCAATCTCAGAAGATAAAGACTTTTCATCAGGGAGATACTGAGAAGACTGTGCCATAGGCTCTAGAGGGCACGTTGCAGAGAAGATATCCAGACATCCTGTGGGCACAGTGATGCCACAGCACTTAATGATGGGTCCTCCTATGCAACAGCTTCCCAGTTCACCCCCATAATTACCCAGCATTGTGGCTACTCAGTGAGAAGGCCTAGCTTACCCTGGACTCAGGCCTTTGCTGGGATTGCTGCAAAAGGAAGAAAGGACCCCAAAGCTCTTGGGAAATCAGGCTCTCCTTTCTTGGAAAAGAGAGAGACAGAAAAGGAGAAGTCAGCCTAAAGAGCACCACTGGCCTCTGACCATGTGCGTCTGTGCACAAAGCTCACAGCCTGGGAGGAAGTGGCTCGCAAAGATGTGACCCAAGGTCCAGACCCTGGTCCCGGGGAGCCCAGAGCCTGCCTTGCGTGGGCCGGGGCCTCTGCAGCAGAGCGAGGAGGAGACGGGGGAGGTGGAGTCTGGACCAGCTGTTGGGCTGGCCTCCAAGAGGGGTCCTAGTCTCAGACCCAAAGGCTTAAGGGTCCTGAACTGCTTCTCCCTATCTGCGGAGGACCCTCTGCTGCAGGGAGCTGTTGGGTGACAGTTGGAGGAATTTGGTGCTGGAGGTGCACAGGCAGTGACTCACGAGGGGGTGCTGTGGTGTGTCCAGGAGCGTGGGGTTCACCCCCCGATAGCCAGGCAAGGCTAGGTGACCCACTGGGACCTTGTGTCTGCGATTGAAGGGGTCCTGGCATGTGGGGAAAGTCCTGGGCCAACAGGACAAGTTGGTCTCCCTGGACGAGGACGAGCAACCACAGGGCAGGGCACTGAGGCTCTGGCAGGCGGGAGGGGCAGCATCTGAGATATAACCTTCCTTCACCAAATTCGGGACAAATCTCATACCTCAAACCAAAACCACCACCCAAAGGGACAATTTCCTTATTTGATACAGGGTGCCCTCAATTCTGCTGATGGCAACCACTTCTGATTTATCCCTGGGTTGAAGGAATTTCTTGTGCCTTCCTCTCCCTGGTGTTGGGATCGAGGTCCTGGGTCTCAGCTCTGCAGGCCGGGGAAGCCCTGCCTCCCAGCACGAATCCAGTCCTTAATGTGAGCCACACGGTCAGCACGAGGCAATTGAAGAGCCAGGAGATAAACCAGGCTCAAGACAAACTTTGGGCCGAAAGAGACATCCCACCCCAGTATCTGACTCGGAGCCTGCCCAGGGACAGTTTATCTTGGAACCAGGCAGGCAAGGCTGAAAGGTCAAAGGCCTGTTATCTATGACTGGAAGAAGTGAAGTGAAGTCATTCAATTGTGTCTGACTCTTTGCAACCCCGTGGGCTGTAGCCAACCAGGCTTCTCCATCCATGGGATTCTCCAGGCAAGAATACTGGAGTGGGTTACCATTTCCTTCTCCAGGGATCTTCCTGAACCAGGGATTGAACCTGGGTCTCCAGCATTGGAGGCAGACGCTTTAACCTGAGCCACCAGGGAAGCCCATGAGATTGCAAAAGAAGGTTAACATGTAGATTGCCCAGTTACCACCAGCTCAGTTTTCCCCGTGAGACCTCTGTATTGCAATCCGAAACAAATCTGAGCCCATCAGAAATCCCTCTGATCAATGCAGGTATCATTTAAAACATGTTCCTGTTGGCAGCAGGGGTCATTTTTCTTTCTGGGAGGACAATTCTGAAGGTGGTTGTGTTAAGATGGTTTCAAGTACAACGCAACTAATTTTCTTAAAAACATCACATTTATCCGATGTGATCCTGCAACTCTCTTGAGGAACAGCTGTTGGGTTTGCATCCCTCTGTGTCTGAGATAAGCTATCTTTTGACAGCATTACTGAGGGTTTTTGGTTATGTCAGATAAGATCAAAGTAGGTGTTTGTTGCTAGTTTCCCTTAGTACCTAGAATTCTGCATTTATTAAAATCTAAAAGCTCCATATGTTGATTTGAGGATTGGATAACAAACATTGTGATTTGCTTTTAAAGCCACAATTGTAGAAGTAGGCTCTCTTAAGGGACTTACAGGGAATTTTGGAGTTCATCCTTTCCTAAAGAAGATAAACTAGATTTTTGCTCTGTATTGTATTCCTGGTATATATAGATGTACATGTACTTGTGTTTTAATTTAGAAAGAGTGGTAAAAGAACTTAGTTCCTGTTTTCCCATGATCTCAGGTCTCTTGAAACTATATAAACGAATCTGCATAAGGCTCTCAGATAGTGAATATTCAGTGTACGGTTTCTTACATGTTCTCACGTGAGCTCCTGGATCCTTCTGAATTATGCCAGAGATTATTACGGTTCAGTATTAGGGTTTTGCTTTCAACTTTCTGCACTGTAGTGACACAGGCTATGTATGAAATATGGAATTGTTTAGTAGGAAGCTTCCTTCAGTCTTATCTGTTTACTGCCCACCAGTGTTATCAGCTACCAAAAATAAGGCTAACCCTTTGTCTTCTGGTAGAGGGATACTTGGTGATGGTAATGTGTCCTTTCTTGTCTTCCCAGATACATAAATAATTCTTGACAGCTATCTTGCCTGCAGAGGGAAGTTTCCATGTGCGTACACACACTATATATTTTGAAACAAGCTAACTATATACCATAAACCTTTACACTGTATATACATGGGCTTCCATGGTGGTTCAGAAGGTAAAGAATCCGCCTGCGGTGCAGGAGACTTGGGTTCGATCTTTGGGTTAGGAGATCCCCTGGAGGAGGGCATGGCAACCCACTCCAGTATTCTTGCCTGGAGAATCCCATGGACAGAGGAGCCGGGTGGGCTACAGTCCATGGGTCACAAAGAGTCGGACATGACTGAGAGACTAAGCACAGCAACTATAGACCATAAACCTTTATACTTTATGTGCATCAACTCCATAAACCAGTCAAGACTGAACAGTTGCAGTGAAAGATACTACAAATAAGCTATTATGCATATACCAAATGCTTATCATGTGGACTCAGACGGATTCTGGTATCTAAAAGACCAAATAAAAAAACAATGGACATTTTTATGTTGTGATAAGGAGTGTCTATATGTAAAGTTAGCATTTTTAGAACAGTTTATATCCTTTAGTCGTCAGATATGGGGCTGGGGTCCCAGTGGGGAAATGGCTATAGTATCAGGAAGTAAATTTTTAAAGAAATCTTCCCCTAGATAGTACAAGACTAGTAGAGAGTTATTTGATGTTGTTCGGTGGCTAAGTTGTGCCTGACCCTGTAGCCCACCAGGATCCTCTGTCCATGGGATTTCCCAGGCATGAATACTAGAGAGGGTTGCCCTTTCCTTCTCCAGGGGATCTTCCCAACCCAGGGATCAAACCTGTGTCTCCTGCATTGGCAGGCAGATTCTTTACCACTAATCCATCAGGGAAGCCCCACGAGAGGTGTTGTGTGCCCAGTTGTGTCTGACTCTTTGCGGACCCATGGACTGTGTAACCTGCCAAGCTCCTCTGTCCACAACATTTTCTGGACAAGAATTTTGGAGTGGGTCGCCGCTTTCTCTTCAGGCATCTTCCCTACCCAGGGATTGAACCTACATCTCTCGAGCCTCCTGCACTGGCAGGCAGGTTTTTTTTATCATTAGTACCTCCTGGGAAGCGCCAAGAGCAGTATTGGGGAAATATTGTTAAATGAATAAATCAAGGGCAGTTGATGCCCTTGTGTTTTTGTATTTATGTTCACAGACTTCATGGATTTTGGCAAGCTGAGTACCAAAGGTTTGGAAAGCTGCACTTATGTATTTTCTGCATGAAAGGTAGTTTTTAAATGTTAAACCACAATATTTACAAAGGTAGCCTGTGCACATATGTGTTACTTATTTTCTTTGAGAACTGCAAGATGACATTTTAAGTAATAGCAAATTTCTTTTGAAATTTTGTAGGTAGCTGAAACACAAAGGAAAAAACTCTCCATGTGAGTATATACAACTTGAATGGATCTTCAGGGTGTTATGCTGAGTGGAAAAGGCAGTTGCAAAAGGTACATATCTAAGCTAAGCATTCTCAAAATGGTAAGATTACAGAGATGAACAGTCAGGGATTAGGGAAGCAGAGGGTGTGAGTGCCTTAGGGCAGCCCAAGGGAGTTTCCCAGTGGTGATGTAGTTATCTTGATTTGTAATGGTAATATAAACCCGACATAGAATTATATACAAAACCAAGAATATATATGGGGGGAGCCTGGGTGATGGGCACACAGGATCTCTCTATAGTGGTAATGCAACTTTTTGTTAAACTCAAATGCCTCTGCTGAAGAAAGGATTCCAGCTACCAATCAAAAGTACTTCAGAAGCAATTTAGTCAAAGACTGGTTTGCTTTCAGGACACAGGTTTTTAGATATAAATGCTGTGACTCCTCATTTAGTATATGCTTAGTAGTACTCAGGTCTGTAAGTCTTATACTGTGTAATTTAAAGCAATTGCTGTTTGCATAACTTCTATTAAATTGATAGAATCAGGAACTTTTAAGAGTGAGCAGCAATCTTACAGAGAATGTAGGCCAAATTTTCAGGTTACACCTTTGGGTTTTGGTACCCCCATTTTTAATCTGAAGGTTATGTCCTAAACTGCAATGCCTTGCCTAGTTCTAAATTTTATAACCCACAACTTTACAAAATAAATGACAGAAACTTTAATGGTGATCTTATAAATTTTTCCTCGATATTTAGTGCATGAGACAAACTTCTTAATTTATGGCTGACTGCAAATGTGGATGCAGAAGAGACTCATTTAACATCATCTCACACATTATCAACACTTGGAGAGTAAACCATCTGGGTTTATGTTTACCACTTAGCTTAGGTTTCTAATTTTCCAGGACAGAGGGTCAAGGCAGTTTTCTGAGATGACATATTGTTACATATTCCCTGTACAAAATGTATGACTTCTGTCCATTTGAGTATGTATGTGGAGAGAGGAGGCTACCAAATTAATATGTATGTGGAGAGAGGAGGCCTACTAAATTAATCCTGGAAAGATTCTGGCCAAACAAACATGACAATTCAGGAAACTTTAAGAAGTAGTCACTATCACTTCAGAATAAATGGAGACAATGCTCTCTCAATGACCAATAGAGCTTAAGTTTTATCTTTCACATCAACTACCCCTTTTCCTGGAATGCTAATAACTGATTACCCTTTGGGAAAACTGAGGCTGTCAGAGAAACAGGCTGAGAATGCACCAGGGTTGTGTCTTGCCTGATGACAGCACACATCTACAGAAGGATCTCAGTGGTAACGCTCTGGAGCACGGCGCTGATTTCCCTTAAATCCGTAGCAATCTGAGTTACAGTCTTAACAAAAACAGAACACAACTAGTAACTCACAGCATCAGCGGAATCATTTTATTAACAAAAGGAACCCATGGGGTTCAGACAAGAGTACAAAATACAATTATTTTTTTTTTCCTTGTGGGTTAAATTGTTACATTTTTATAATAAAAATAAAAAGCTTTGATAGTTAACTTATCAAAAACATAACCCCTGCCTATTGAGTTTCTTATTGTGCAAAACAAAAACATCAAAGTTCTGCCCATGGAAGAATTGTGTGAGCCAAAAGATGCACATTCTCAATTTCAAAAATTCTGCATCAAAAAGAAAATTCTAAGGCCACGGTTTCTTTGCAAACGAAACAAGAGGAGAATAAACAAGCAAATAGCAGCTAAATTTTTATCATCATTCCCAAGTATTCTCTATTCCAATGCGGAATCTTCTACATTCATCAAATAACTTCTTGATTATAAAAAGGTATGCAGTTTCAACCTACTGCTTAAGGTCAGATATACCAATATCAATTCAATAAGGCAAATCATACCTTTTAGCTATTCTTGTTAAGTGCTAGAAAATCAGCTCTGTTTTACTTTGATGGGTGCACTTTATGATTTCTTTAAAAAAGGTGGCAAGACAATCCAAGTGAAGACCTTAGTAAGCAGCTGCCTTTCNTGACTTCATCATGAAAGAACCTCAGAACATCTTACCTTCGGGCTGTTCCGGCAGAGTCAGTGTCAACCAGCTCATATCCATAATGAACTGGCTGGCAACGCTGGAGTTTCTGCTGCCAAAACCATTGTATGGAACTGTGCCAATCACTAAGGGCAGCTCAAGCATCAACTTTTTAGCACCAGGAATGTGAATGTACACCTAATAGGCCAAAAACCAAAACCACAACAAGAGAGAGAGACACAAATATAAGTTAAACCTCATAGTGAGTAACCCAATTATTTTTTCATTAAAAAACCTTCTTTTGTCTGCTACTATTCCCCACACAATCGCAAACTGTCCTGACAGAATAAAATGAGCAAACCGAATGAAGAGCCCACAAAATACAGAGAACGCTCTGTGCTGGAGAACTGTGTCCTGAACACACTTCACTGTCAGTGAGCATGGCTCACACAAAACCACAGGAAGTTAAGGACGCATCTTCACTGTAGCGAGNAGAGCCCACAAAATACAGAGAACGCTCTGTGCTGGAGAACTGTGTCCTGAACACACTTCACTGTCAGTGAGCATGGCTCACACAAAACCACAGGAAGTTAAGGACGCATCTTCACTGTAGCGAGCAGCCCTGATGGCACCTTCATTCTCCCACCTTAACTAAACCCCTCAGGGGGCTAGTTTTTGATGTAAAAACAGAGGCCGATCCTCTATTTCACAATCTGTTGTGACACTGACATAAAAGGACATCCCTTGGCGGCACAGCACTGGGCCTGGCTCCACACCCCGTGCCTCGTGCCCTCGGGCTCCGCACTTACGGCTAAGGAGTAGTGCACTCGGATGATGCAGCAGTCCAGGATGGACGGGGTCACGGGCGGGATCTTGAGGGTCTTCCCGTTCCAGGTGTCGGTACTCCCGGAGGCAATGTGGTTCCCGCGCACGTTGGCCACCATGAGCCGCACGGTCTTTGTCTTCCCGCTGGCCAGGTACGTCTGAGTCTGGAAAATGGCAGCTTTGGGAACAATCAGACGAGAGGAGCAATTCTCTATTTCTGCATAGATCGGAATAGCTTCTCCTAAAAAGAAAACAGAAACATCTTCAGAGACTCTTAGGAAGTTCTTACCACAGTGGAACAGAGCCGTCCCTGACGGAAGCTGAAATGTGGCAACGTGACTAAGAAATTGAGAAGCCTCATGGAAAAATTTACCCTGCAAATCTGAGTCAGAAAAAAGAAAATTCACTGCAGCTTGTGCAGATAATGTTTTCTAATTATTCCATAATTCACTTTTCTAATGTAGCAATATTAGGCTACCAGTTCTAAAGATCCATAAATGACCATGATCTATAAAAATTGAGAGAAGATATACAAATAAATGATTTAGTACTATCTTAAGTACCAAATTCATCAATGCTTAACAAAATCTGCCCCAAAAAAGAACAAAGTTTGCACTTTAGGAACGGATGTTAAGCAATGGATGGTGTAAACAAATTTCACACCCACATTACACACCCACTGTTGTACTATCCCCTACCACCCCCGTCTCCAAACAGCCAGAAACCTGGAGCAGGGCCAAATCCACTGGATGGAAATGGGCCTTTCACAGATGGTTGTTCTGGTATTAGTCTGAGCATTAGAGAGTGTCAACGTTCTACATTTTAGCCTTGTGTGTACAATTCCCAGCATGGAGTCAGAATGTCTAACAGTATTTTCATATAGCAAAAGCTCTCTTCCAAGCAACACTGCTTGGAACAGTCTTCTGCAACATTAAAATAAATGCTGGCATCTTCTCATTTTGGTGTTAGTCTTAGTTATGAATGTACCAGGACTGAAGTCAGAAATATTAGGATCATTGGGATCTACTCATCTATTTACAAATATTTAAATATCAACGACTTATACTAAAATCATATTACTCATGGTTTAAAATAGTATATACTTCATTAATCACAAAACATATTATTAAAAATTACTTTCAATTAGCTAACTAATGAATCTTGCATTTGGAATTTTAGACAGTTTGCTTACCATTGCAGTATCCCTTTCTTTCAATTTTGGCACTCAGCGAGACTGGACCAGAAGTGAAAAACCAACAGCCAACCATTTTCTCTTGAGTTTTCAATACAGGGGTCTTTAAAAGTTCAAATAACAGAATTACTTAAATTGATCTAGAAAATTCATACAACTTATGTCATT
>SJYW01034919.1:178112-269212 GCA_006410735.1 Raphicerus campestris
AAAAAAAAACCCACAAGGTTTAAAATACTCAGTTTACAAGAGGCACAAGCCAAAATTCACTGTAAAACCCAAGTTGCAATATAGAGCTTTTTAATTGTTGAAAGATAGTAAAGGATAATTAGCATCTCTTTTTGAAAAAAAAAAAAAAAAATTAAATTATTTGCCACAATGGCCCCATAAATTAGAATTAGTTAACCATCCAATTCTAAATAGTTTATAAAAACACAAGGCAGTCATTAGCATCATCGATTTTCAAAATAGGTGCTGAACAGGCGGTAAGTCACAGCTATAAGCTGGGTCAGGCTATTGCATGATTTTGGCCGCAAGGGATCATGCAGCTAGGGCTTATCTGTTACATTTTCATAATAATTTCATAACAGAATAAATTCTATCTTATTTTTGTGTGAAAATAGAGTTAAACAACTTTTAACTCCTGTTGTTTTTTTCCCCTGATCTTTAAAAATACTGGCTAGAAAGAGGAAACCTCCAGTGCTAAAAATACATCTTTGCAACATCAGTATCATGATGGAAAGTTTACATTATTAAGTAAAAAAAAAAAATCATTCATTCATATTTAAATGATGAACCATTAGGTCCTTACTAGCTATCATGAAAGTACAAGGTATAATTTTATATTATTTTGATAATATGGGTTTAGATAAAAGAATCTACCTCATTAGCTCCCATCTTGCCTATTCTGTTGTTACTTACAGCCTGATCTTTCTTATCAGCCTACAGTATTTCTGGTGATTATTAGAAGTTCAATGCTTTAATGCGGCCAAATCTGTCATAAGGAAATGAGAAGTGAAAGGAAGTCCAGAGCAGCTGCACATAGTCACTTAGCATTAGAAAATGACATGCAAAATGCACGGAGACACAGCATAATGGCCTGAGCGTCAATAACAGGCTGAGCGCGATTAGCACTCTTCTGTAATTACTGTTCCTCAGCCTGCTATTAGGAAGAGTTTAGAATACCACAGCCCTGTGACTGTGGCTGCTCTGGAAAAGTAGCTACTCTGTGTGTGCGCATTATTATTATTAAGCCTTATTAATGCATTTCGAGCCCATGTAACTTCTTGGCAAAAGAAGCCCTGAATAACAGGGATACAATCAAGAGTATTACCGCACACAATTTGTAATTTGCCTGACTTAGAATCATATATTTATAGTGAATGCATATGGGTTATAAGATTACATCAAAAAGTGACAGGACAGGCGGCCACTAGACATGCTAAATGCAAGGATGATGGCTGAAAGCAAAGAGGAAGAGGGGCAGGGGAAGGGAGGGGGAAAGAACATACTAGCAATGCTGGTGTGTTGACATCTATGTGACTGACGACCTGGAGTTCCCGCTTAACGCTCTGATCAGGTGCCTGGGGTCGTTCCAAAACTGCTCTCACACAGTACTGAATGCTTCCATATTTCCCAGTGAAGGAGGTTACCAGAGGTCTGCAAGAAACCGAAGATGTGATTTTTAAAGTTTCTTTTTTAGTTCAAAACAGGGAAAAACTCTTAAAAGTGTTGTGGTTTAGTCGCTCAGTTGTGACTCTTTGTGATCCCATAGACTATGACCTGCCAGGCTCCTCTGTCCACGGGATTTTCTGGAGTGGGTTGCCATTTCCTTCCCCAGAAGATCTTTCCCACCCAGGGATCAAACCTGCATTTTCTGCTTGGCAGGCAGATTCTTTACCACTGATCCATGTGGCTGCTGCTGCTAAGTCACTTCAGTTGTGTCTGAGTCTGTGAGACCCATAGACAGCAGCCCACCAGGCTCCCCCGTCCCTGGGATTCTCCAAGCAAAAACACTGGAGTGGGCTGCCATTTCCTTCTCTAGTGCATGAAAGTGAAAAGTGAAAGTGAAGTCGCTCAGTCGTGTCCGACTCTTAGCGACCCATGGACTGCAGCCTACCAGGCTCCTCTGTCCATGGGATTTTCCAGGCAAGAGTACTGGAGTGGGTTGCCATTGCGTTCTCCAATCCATGGGGGAAACCCCTTAAATTAAGTGTCAGTTTAAAAAAAGAAAGGTGACAGGGGTGGGATCTATCAGGGGTTAGTTAGAATAAATATTTACACCTGAATGTTAGAAGGTACTCAGTAACCATACAATGTACAGACACGTTCAGGGAAAAAAAAAAAACCCAAACCTTCACAGTTTCACTTACTCAGATGGAAGCTGAAAACTAAATGGAAATTCATGTTTTCCAGGCTGTAGTAAGAGGATGCCTTCCCCTAAAAAAGATAATATATTTTTATTTAAGTTTCATATTAGATCAAGAATTTTCAGTGTAAATCATAATTTTTTTTAAAGGCAGGTTTTCCTGGCTGTACCACTGAATATACTTCAAAAAGTACATTAACGCGAGATTTAGAGAATTATTGATAAATTTTGAATCAACTTTTACCAAGCTCAATTTCAAATTACAAATATATGTGTATATATACATATATGCTATCTGCAAATAGACCAATTACATAATTGCCATCAAATACCAAAGCTCCCACATACATATGCATGTATACACAACCATACATACCTATATACACATAAACATTTATTTTCCCCACTTGTATACTAGCATGCGTATAATATGTTAGTATAATATTATACTAACCTGAGATACAAATATTACATAGGACCCAAAACTAATTTAGAAAAAAAAAAAAAGATCTATTTATTTCAGNAGAGATGTGTATAAGAGACAGCACATAAACATTTATTTTCCCCACTTGTATACTAGCATGCGTATAATATGTTAGTATAATATTATACTAACCTGAGATACAAATATTACATAGGACCCAAAACTAATTTAGAAAAAAAAAAAAAAAGATCTATTTATTTCAGGCATACCACAAAAATCAGACTATATACTCTTTGGGCAAAGCTGGAAAAGGAGGTGAAAAATTTCCTTGGTGTGTTATGCATATTGGGTATAATACTTAACAGCTAATTCAGCTTGACCAGTTACTAGGCAGGAATCACTACTGATCAATAGAGAATGTTGTCTCACTTGGGACAGAGAGGTGTGGATGGCCAGGCATGGCCACAGCTCCTTCCTCCTGCTCTGGGGTCAGCTGGCCCCATTTCGTTTCAAACAGCTTACCCCTGACCATGAGAAAGCTGGGAGGCAGGCTGTGGATGGACTGAGCAAGGTCAGAGGCACTGCTGGAGTGCCGACTGAGTGCACAGACTCTTGGTCAGCTTCAAAGCCAGCACCAGGGATGTCAGTGTTGGTCGCATGGCTCCCTAGGGAGACCTAAAAACGTTCCCTTCACTCTGTGCACAGATCCAAGTACCGAACACTAAATCCCCCAAGGGTGGGCGACTTGAGATGAAAAAAGTGCAGCACAGATTGAGCACTTTCTCTGAGATCTGCCTCGTCAGTTGATACTAAAATGGAGACTTCTATTGTAGCCATTCATTAAAAAAACTTTAAAGGTGAGAAATCACTAGTGAAATGGGATAATTTTTCACTTAGTTAATAGGTCTTAGAACATAATAGCCTAAGACCTTCATCAATTCAGTTAGTATTTCAACCCTGTACTTTTGAAAGTTATAAAGTGTTAGTCACTCTGTCATATCTGACTCTTTGCCACCCTATGGACTGTGGCCTGACAGGCTCTTCTGTTCATGGGATTCTCAGGCAGGAATTCTGGAGTGGATAGCCATCCCCTTCTCCAGGGGAGCTTCCGGACCCAGGGATTAAGCCTGGGACTCCTGCACTGAAGGCAGAGTCTTTACCATCTGAGCCACCAGGGAGACCCTTCTCACTTTCAACCTGATACTTTTAGGAAAAGGGAATGCATCATTGGCTCATTAAATCTCCCAAATCTATCTCCGATTTTCAATGTGTGATATGTTAGGTGAAAAAAATCATAACAGCATTTGCCACTTACAGTCATTCAGATAGAAATATTCAACAGGTGGTTAACTTAGAGGCAAAGTGATAAGTCATAGGGACATGTTAAATGTTAATAACATGTTAAATAATAGTGACAGAGTGAGTCCCAAGGCTCAAGTGTGTCCAGGGCCACTAAACAAGCCCCAGCACCAGAAGGCAGGAAAGCCTCTCCACTCTGTAACTATTAAGTACGAGGCTCAAGGAATCCCGATACTCCTGAGACCTGGGCTAAAGTTCTAAACTGTAATCATCAGATAACTGAACACAATAAAGTACTTAAAATGTTTAAAGATGTGGATTTCATTACGTCCACAATTTATAGTGATTGTCAGGTACAAAGCTGATACAAAGCTATGTAACTTCAATTTCCAAATAGACCTTGGGAGGAAAGATGGCTAAAGACACTTGTATGCAAGTTATGACCCTAGGCTGGACTGCAAGGATATCCAACCAGTCTATTCTAAAGGAGATCAGTTCTGGGTGTTCATTGGAAGGACTGACGTTGAAGCTGAAACTCCAATACTTTGGCCACCTCATGTGAAGAGTTGACTCACTGGAAACGACCCTGATGCTGGGAAGGATTGGGGGCAGGAGGAGAAGGGGACGGCAGAGGATGAGATGGCTGGATGGCATCACTGACTCAATGGACATGAGTCTGAATAAACTTCAGGAGTTGGTAATGGACAGGGAGGCCTGGCGTGCTGCGATTCATGGGGTCACAAAGATTTGGACACAACTGAGTGACTGAACTGAATGACCCTAGGATGCCCAGTCTATTGTTGGTGGGGGGTGAACCATCTCCACAGTTGATGTAAGGGGTTGGCATGGAGACAAGGGTTAGGTGAAGGGAAGGGCATGGCAGGCAAGCATGAAGAACAGAGTTGTGCAGGACATTGGAAGAGAATAAGAGAGATGAAGTTCTCTCTTCAGAAAAAAAGACAAATAGGAACCAGAACATTTAAAATGACTTTGATGTACACCCGTGGCAGATTCATGTCAATGTATGGCAAAACCAATACAGTATTGTAAAATAATTAGCCTCCAGTTAAAATAAATTTATATTAAAAAAGTAAAATGACTTCGAACTACCTCAGAACATAAAGAGGAAAAAAAAAAAAACTGTTCAGAAAGTTGGGTAGCTCAGCTGGTAAAGAATCTGCCTGCAATGCAGGAGACCCTGGTTCAATACCTGGGTCAGGAAGTTCCACTGGAGAAGGGATAGGCTACCCACTCCAGTATTCTGGGGCTTCCCTGGCACACCTCAGACGGTAAACAATCTGCCTGCAATGTGGGAGACCTGGGTTCAATCCCTGGGTTGGGAAGATTTCCCTGGAGGAGGGCATGGCAACCCATTTCAGAATTCTTTCCTAGAGAATCTCCAAAGGACAGAGGAGCCAGGTAGGACACACCCCATGTCTCCATGGTGTCACAAAGAGTTGGACATGACTGCGTGACTAAGCACACAGTGCAGCACTGGGGTCATATCTTGGCTTGCTTTCTTTCTCTTTATTAACTTTTAATTAAGAAGGTCCATAAACTGAACCATGTGTCCATTTCGGCTCTCAAGGTTTAATACCTCTGCCTTATGCAATGAGACCTACAATGTCACAAGATGCTTCATTCAGGGTTCCTCAGCCCAAGCGCAGAATTCAGGGCACTGGTGAGTCCTAAGCTACCAGACCAACACAGCAGCAGAGCCTGGAGCTCAAAGGTTGAGGAATGTACACAGGGTCATCCTCCTGGTGCGCTGCCAACATGTGAAACCAACTCTCTGATGTGTCTTGTTTTTCTACCATTATTACTAACAAAAAATATGAAGAAAATCAACCACCAAAACAGCAAGTGGTTAGATTAACAAGGCTAACAAATTATCCAGTAGATTTTTTGAAAACACATCCCACAGCCTAGATTTCAAAAAAATCTCTTCAGGAGATTGGAATTCAGTTAGATTGTGAAATTAAACCTAAAAATCCACAGTTATATAATGTTGCTAACTTTTACCAGACTATAGATATTAGGAGGTTTTTTTTCCCCCTCTATTAAGTCAACTAAAATAGACTTATGATTTTACTTTTCGCCAGTGTTTGTTACTGTATGTTCTAAAACAAGCTAAGATTTTTCAGGTTGTCTAGAATGAGCCATTCTATTTCATCAGAATGACAAAAAATCTGACTTGTGAATCAGAACACTATTTGATAGTCTGTATTTCACCAAAGCGTTTTTCCCACTGCAAATCCCAGGTCTAACTTCTATTAATCTTACATCTATTTACTCAGTAGTTATGGGCACAGACATACAGGCAGTTCAAAGCCGTGGACAAAAAACTCAGTAGATACCCACACAGAGAGTCTGAAGCCCTGGACAAATCTCAGTTACTTCCCTCTTCCATTGCCCTTGACTCCAGTCAGCCATCTTGAAAATCTGTGTTGTCTGTTACCTTTGAGGAAGGCCTGTGTGGGCTGATTCTGGAAACCATACTGATGAAAGGGCATAAAGAAAGAAAGAACTGTCACCTAATATACTGCGTTTATTAATCCCAGAGAGGACTTTGGTTCACGTGTGCTTTCCTCCCTAAAGTTTCTGGAATTAGTTGATGCTCACATACCTTAAAGATTTAACTGTGAACTACTGTTCCATAGCAGGACAAGGCAAAACTGCATTTACTATTGATTTTTGTATAATACATAGCAAAGGGTAAACACTGATACACTGCATTTTACTCTTCAAAGGCGGAGAGTGTACATCACTGTTCATTTTACAAATAAATGCTGAAGCTGATGAGGCAAAAAGGTATAACAGTTTACAGGAGCTCCTCAACTAAAAGAAGACTAAGACTCACTGTCCCTGGTATTTTAAGGGAATCTATTTTTGCACCAAACATTAACGGAATCCATGCTGTGAATTTTCACAGGGGTACTTCTGGAAAATCCTACACTATTAACGACTTCAGAAGCAGGGTCATCATTCCTCTACAAACTCTTTCAGTGGCTAGATCCCATTGTAACTCAAGGTTTACTGGGGGTGTAAGGAAGGAAGAAAGAAGATGCAAAGAAAACAAAAAGAAGCGAAGGATAAAGACAAAGGTAGAACTCTTAAACCCGCTCCCCAAAAGGGGGGAATCCCAAGATGATGGATCAAGTCAAAAAGCACTTCCTTTGAACTCCTAATGCTCAGAGAACGACTTCTCTCCTAAGATTTGAGCTTTTTGCTAACTCATCATGAAGCAAGAAGGATGCGAGTTGGGGGTTGATGGCGGGGCAGGGGGGAATGCTGGTGAAGGGAAGACCCGTAAAACACCGGGCACATCAGGACAGACTGGTTCTGCCCTCCATTCCTTAGGCCACAAGGAACAGGACCTAGAACCCCAGATCCTGGTTCCCATGGCAATGGCTCACCCCCACAGCCTGCCTAGACGGTCCTGGGACCCCATGCAGCTCCCAGCAAGGCAGGGGCGGGGCGCCAGGTGGAGCGGAGAACATTTTCCCCGGGGTTGTGAGGTGGGGGTGCGCAGGCATTGTTGGTCGCCCGTCACAGCTCCCAAAGGGATGCTGGGCCATCCAGCGAGCGGACCCTACCCCCGGAAACCTGCCCCCGGCCCCCTGGCAGGCGGGCGTCCCCCAGAGCGCTCCTTCCCTGTCCCTCCCGGCCCCTCTCCCAGGCCGGGGTCGGCGCTCACCGGCTGGGGGCTCGCGCAGGCTGAGGCGCACGTTGAGGTACTCCACCTCCGAGGCGGCCGCCGGGGCAGCGGCACCGGTGCTCGAGCCCCAGGAGGCGGTGGCGCGGCCCTGGGCCTCCAGGCGCAGCGCGCGCAGGGCCACCGGCTCGGCCGCCTCCAGCAGCACGTGTCCAGCCACGGTCTCGCCGCTCGAGTAGCAGCCCTTGCGCTCGTCCTCAAACACCAGACCCAGGCTCTTCACGC
The DNA here is from genome assembly GCA_006410735.1 of Raphicerus campestris. Classification (NCBI taxonomy): domain Eukaryota; kingdom Metazoa; phylum Chordata; class Mammalia; order Artiodactyla; family Bovidae; genus Raphicerus; species Raphicerus campestris. The sequence goes on from SJYW01034919.1 coordinate 185,934, forward strand.
GGCCCTCGGAGCCCGCCGCCCCTGCCGCGGACCCCGCCTCGCCGCCCATCCTGCCGGGCGACGCGGCCGCGCCGAGGCGGTCGGCAGCGGCCCAGAGCCGAGGTCGCGAGCCGAGCGGCGCCGCTGTCACGGGCGCCAGGCGCACGCCGAGGGCCCCGCGCCCCCCGTGCACAGCCCGGTGGAACCCCGGCGCNTTTCTCTCTGCTTTGAAGGAACTTCATTTGGTCACAGGTCATAAATTCTTTTAGCCTTTGTAAGCCAGAAAAAGTTTCTATTTCAACTTCGGTTATTTAAACTTCTTATTGGAGTACAGTTGATTTTCAGTGTTGTGGTAGTTCAAGTGTATGGCCAAGTGATTCAGCTGTATGAGTACACATAGTCATTCTTCTGAGTTGTTTTCTGTGCTCTACACCAAGTCGTGCTGTCTACTACAGCTTATATATAGTAGTGCATGTATGTGTTCCTGTCAAACTCCTGATTTATCCTCCCATCCCCCACAACATTTCCCCTCTGTTATCTTCAGCTTTTGAAAGCCATTTTTCATAGGTTATAGAACTCTAGGTTGGCAGTTTTTCCTTTCACTACTTTAAAGATATTTCTCCACTACCTGTTTTTCACATTGTTTCCTTGGAGAAATATGCAGACATTTCCTTCTGCTTGCTTTACAAATTTTTTCTCTGTCACTATTTTTGGGGAGTTGATTATGATGTGAGATGTATTGAGTTCTTAGATAGGTGAATTTAGAGTATAGATCAAATTTGGGAAATTTTTAGCCATTGTTCTTTTAAAATATTTTTCTGTTTATCCCCCTATTCCTCAGGCACTACAATTGCTTGTATACTTGATTGAAGTTGTCCTGCAGCTCCTGGAAGCTCTGTTTGTTTTTGAGTCTTTCTGTGTCTCATTTTAGTTTCTTTTGTTATGTCTCTGCTGCTGCTAAGTCATTTCAGTCTTGTCCGACTCTGTGCGACCCCAGAGACGGCAGTCTACCAGGCTCCCCTATCCCTGGGGTTCTCTAGGCAAGAATACTGGAGTGGGTTGCCATTTCCTTCTCCAATGCATGAAAGTGAAAAGTGAAAGGGAAGTCCCTCAGTTGTGTTCAATTCTTCAGGATCCTATGAACTGCAGCCTACCAGGCGCCTCCATCCATGGGATCTTCCAGGCAAGAGTACTGGAGTGGGGTGCCATTGCACCCCACTAAGTTCACTAAATTTTCTTCAATGTCTAACCTGCCATTAATCCCATCTGGTGGTTTATTTTTTAATTTTTAGCTCACACATTGTAGTTTTTATCTCTCAACCTTTTATTTGGGTCTTTATATCTTCTGTCTCTATAATTTTCTGAACATATGGAGTACAGCTATAATAAATGGTTTAATGTTTTTTTTTTTTTTTTTTGACTGTAACATTCGTGTTAGTTCTGGGTTGGTTTCTGTTGAATTTTTCTTTATTATAGCTTATATTTTTCTGCTTCTCTTCATGCCTGGCAGTTCTAATTAGATGCCAGGCAGTGTGAATTTTGTCTTTTATTGATGTTGTATATTTTTGTACCCCTATAGATCTTTTTGAATTCTGTTCTGGGATAAAGTTAAGGTAATTGGAAAGGATTTGACTAGTTCACATCTCACAGTTTTAGGCTTTGTGAGAAGGGTAATGGTCAGTCTATGGCTAATCATTCCCTACTGCAAAGCCCTCTGAGTACTCTACCCCTGGCCACTAGGAACAGGCATTATTTCCAGTCTTGCATGGGCACAGACCCCTGTTACCCCTCATTCTGCCAGGTGGCTCTTCCCTCCACTTTAAGCAGTTTCTTCACAAATGTGCACCGATGCGTACACAGCTGACCCTTCAGGGAGAGCCACTTCACACCCCAGCTCTGCCCATGCCCTCTCGTCTTCTCTCTATCCCTCTGTTCTACAGACCCTGCCTGGTTCCCCCTAGACGGCTGATTGTGTCTCATTGAAGGACGTTTGCTTGCTTTCTTGTGGGTTCCTTGTCCCTGCTTGTTGAATTAGAAACTCTCTTTAGGCAGTAAGTATAAAAAATGTAAGGAGATTCCAGAAAAGCATCTACTTTTGCTTCATGGACTAGGCAAAAGCCTTTGACTGTGTGGATCACAACAGAATATGGAAAATTCTTAAAGATATGGGAATACCAGGCCATCTGACCTGCCTCCTGAGAAACCCATATGTGGGTCAAGAAGCAACAGTTAGAACCTTACATGGAAAAACTGATTGTTCAAAATTGGGAAAGGAGTTATGTCAAGGCCATATATTGTCATCCTGTGTATTTAACTTCTGTACAGAGTACATCAGGCAAAATGCAGGGCTGGATGAAGCACAAGCTGGGATCAAGATTGCCAGGAGAAATATCAACAACCTCAGATACACAGATGATACAATATGCAGAAAATGGCGGAAAGCAAAGAGGAACTAAAGAGCCTCTTGATGAGAGTAAATAGGAGAGTGAGAAAGCTGGTTTAAAACTCCCCATTCAAGCAACTAAGATCTTGACAATTGGTCCTAACAGTTCATGGAAAATAGAAGGGGAAAAGTGGAAGCAGTAACAGATTTTATTTTCTTGGGCTCTAAAGTCACTCTGGACAGTGACTGCAGCCATGAAATTAAAAGACTTTTGCTCTTTGGAAGAAAAGTTATGACAAAACTAGACAGTACATTTAAAAGCAGAGACATCACTTTACTGACAAAGGTCCATATAGTCAAATCTATATGTATAGAAAAAGGTCTCTTAAATAAAACCAAAGAAATAAGGGAATTAAAGAGAGTAATTAAAGTGTATTAAATTTTGAAAAAGTCTATTCAGTACACTATAAGATGTATACTAGAAGAAGCTAATTTCAAAGAACATAACTTTCAAAGGGTCAATATCAAAAATATGTTTTAGAAAAGCCTTCTAAAATCATTGAGACAAAGTTTGTCAGTACAACTAAGGGCAAAGTCAGTGATTCTGATAAAATGTTTCTTAAAAAAAAATCAGATAACCATAATATACCTTACTGGTTAGAACGTAAATTCATGCAAGCATTTTGTAAAATAATTTGTCATTTTTTAAAAAAATTGAAAATGCATATATTAGTCTACAACCCATTCCTAGGGATTTACCCAATGCACTGAGATGTGTTCAGGAGTGTTCATAGNAAAATGTTTCTTAAAAAAAAAATCAGATAACCATAATATACCTTACTGGTTAGAACGTAAATTCATGCAAGCATTTTGTAAAATAATTTGTCATTTTTTAAAAAAATTGAAAATGCATATATTAGTCTACAACCCATTCCTAGGGATTTACCCAATGCACTGAGATGTGTTCAGGAGTGTTCATAGCAGCAATATTTGTAATAGCAAAGTTTTAACAATAAGAAAAGTCCACTGATAGGAAGATGACTGGATTGTGGTATATTCACATAATAGAATCCTATGCAGTAATGAAACTGAGTTGAGTATAGTTCTATGTATCTCAATAGGGATAAGTCTCATGTTGGTGTTAAATGAAAAAAGCAAGTTACAATAAAAACCAAATAGCATAATACTTCTTATATGAAGCTCAAAGGCATATGAAGTATAAATAATATATTATTAAGGGATTCATGCATTATTACAGTAAACAAGAAATAATGTATATAAATTTTAGATTAGTTACTCCTAGGAGGTGATGAAAAAGACAGAGGGGAGTTGCTACAGAGAGGAAAATTCAAAAGTATTACTAATATTCTATTAACCTTTGTGGAAGGTTTGAGTATTTTGCAATTATTTTTATACTTTATACCTTTATATTATTTATTTTTAGGATACATGAAGTATTTTATAATAATAAAAATTAGTGAAACAATTTTTTATTCATACTAGCTATGTATGGAGCAGAATTTTAATTGTTTAACTTAATCTTATTTAGCCTCTCAAAAGAGCTGTCCTTAAAACTATAATTCATTCAAATACATTATACACTAATTGAATTTTAAGATAGTATTTGAAGGTCTCAAGTTCTTGAAAATAATTGTGCTTGTTGAAAGATAACTTATGAGCAACCAATTAAAACATTTAATTGAAAATATTAACCTTACATTGACATAAAGTGTAAACACAATCAACTTATTTTAAAATTCCCATTTGAAATAATTAATGTCTTTTGAAAATGAAAGTTATAATTTTTCTTCATTTAAAGATGAATTCCTAACAATAATATTAAAATACAATTACATTTCAAGCTGTTTTAATCATTACTTTGTTTTTAACTGTAACATTACATTAAAAAATTATAACCTCTTTATTGTTAGAATTGACAAAAATAGCAAAATATATACTCATACAATAAGACACAAAATGAAACAAATTTCGTATGAGTGTGTGTTCAGTGTGTATTTTACACATAACATTCTCCACAAGTTAACAACTTAAGGGAAAAAGCTATCATTGTGAGTCCAAGAAATCATGGTTTAGAGTTGAGAGGAAGAACTCAGTCTTCTCTCACATCAGGCATGCTGAGCCCAGGGCCTTTTCAGGTGTTGCCTTTGCCTGGAATATTCTCTTTCCTTAGGTATCCTCATGGATACCATCTTCACTATATTCAGATCTCCACTCACCTTTTCAGAGAGGTTTTTCCTTGGCATTTTATCTAAAATATTAACTTCAGTTCAGTTGCTCAATTGTGTCTGACTCTTTGCGACCCCATGGACTACAGCACATCAGGCCTTCCTGTCTATTACCAACTCCCAGCGTCCACCCAAACTCATGTCCATTGAATTAGTCATGCCATCCAACCATCTCATCCTCTGTTGTCCCCTTCTCCTCCTGCCCTCAATCTTTCCCAGCATCAGGGTCTTTTCAAACGAGTCAGCTCTTCGCATCAGGTGGCCAAAGTATTGGAGTTTCAGCTTCAGCATCAGTCCTTCCAATGAACACTCAGGGCTGATCTCCTTTAGGATGGACTGATTGGATCTCCTTGCAGTCCAAGGGACCCTCAAGCATCTTCTCCAACATCACAGTTCAAAAGCATCAATTTTTTGGCACTTAGCTTTCTTTATAGTCCAACTCTCACATCCTATACTTGACTACTGGAAAAACCATAGCCTTGACTAGATGGACCTTTGTTGGCAAAGTAAGATCTCTGGTTTTTAATATGCTCTCGAGGCTGCTTATCCCATCCTTAATTGTTCATACCTCCTTATTTCTCTTCATTTTCCCTCCATTGCATTTACTGTATTCTTTTTTAAAAAACTTTTAATTGTATATTGGAGTATAGTTGATTAACAATGTTGTCTTAGTCTCAAGTGCACAGTGAAGCGATTCAGTTCTACATATATTTACTTTTTTCAGATTCTTTTCCTATTTGGTTGTTACGTAATATGGAGCCGAGTTCCCTGTGCTGTACAGTACGTCCTTGTGCAGTTCTTGTTTTCTAATATGCTATTTATTTTACTGTTTTTTTTCCTATCTGTCTCCAAAACAGAATTTAATTTAAGTTCTCAAGGATAGGGATATTTTTATTTTCTTTCCTATCTGTTTATCTATCTATCCAACCATCCATCACTATATCACCAATATATTAATAAATATATTAAATATTTGTCAAATGAACACAAGATGAATGAATGTCATTATAAAATAAGAACTATCTATCTTTAGAAGATCAACAGTTTAGGTTGCTGCTGCTGCTGCTGCTGCTGCTGCTAAGTCGCTTCAGTCGTGTCTGACTCTGTGTGACCCCATAGACGGCAGCCAAACCAGGCTCCCCCTCCCTGGGATTCTCCAGGCAAGAACACTGGAGTGGGTTGCCATTTCCTTCTCCAGTGTAGGAAAGTGAAAAGTGAAAGCAAAGTTGCTCAGTCGTGTCTGACTCTTCGCGACCCCATGGACTGCAGCCTACCAGGCCCCTCCATCCATGGGATTTTCCAGGCAAGAGTACTGGAGTGGGGTGCCATTGCCTTCTCCAACAGTTTAGGTTAAAATAAACTTAAGCAACTGGGTTAAAGTATACAATAGACCTGGATCTTTTACAAGTTCATTGGAATCCAAATTATTACAAACAATGCAAATGAACTAATTTCATCATAAAGTATTAAGAGATATATGTAAAAATTGTCACAAAAGAGTTTAGTGGCAAGTCTTACATATCACAGTTCTACACTGATTAGTTTTAGAGGTACTTTATTGTTGGAGAAATAAATAAATGTTTGTATTTGTTTTAATTAATAATTTATTTAAAGGTATATTACATGGCTTATCAATAGAATAGTTCAGGTAGAGAATTAAAAATTCAATTAAACACATAATACAAAAGTGTTAACAGTAAATTTAAAACACTAGTTTAAGCTCTAAATTTGCTGTCTCTGTCACCATATGGGAAAATATCACCTGTGCTCACAATAAATGATGTGATTTACACCCCTAACCCTAGGTTTGGGCTCTAGAGCTCTTCTCATTATACCTTATCTGGGCTGCTTAGAGAAAACTGAATCCATGTTTTGGAGTAGGGAGTTTTCAAGGTGGGCTGGGGTTTTTGTTGTTCAAAAAAAGCAAAGAATGCTTTCAAAGGTTTAGAGGTGGCATAAACAATTTTTAGAAACGACATGAAAGGTGGCTTTCACTGGTAAGATTGTAATGAAATGTGAACGAAAGTAAAAGTGTGGGGCTCTCAGTCGCATTCAACTCTTTGCAACCCTATGGACTGTAACACTTCAGGCTCCTCTATCTATGGAATTCTCCAGGCAAGAATACTGGAGTACGTAGCCATTCCCTTCTTCAGGGGATCTTCCCAACCCAGGGATTAAACCCGGGTCTACTGCATTGCATGCGGATACTTTACCATCTGAGCCACCAGGGAAGCCCTGAAAGATTGTGCTAGTTTGGCTAATTCGAATAAGAGTAGATTGTAGATAAAACAGCTTACATTTGTGAAAAGCAGGGGTCAATAAAAATATTGGAAATAAATTTTTTTACAGATAACTAGTACTATAGTTCATGTGATTATATTCAAACAGAAAACTCTTCTTCGGTTTAATCGTACGTTCAGTTCAGTTCATTCAGTTCAGTCGCTCAGTCATTTCCGACTCTTTGCGACCCCATGAATCACAGCTCGCCAGGCCTCCCTGTTCATCACCATCTCTCGGAGTTCATTCAGACTCCTGTCCATCAAGTCCGTGATGCCATCCATCCATTTCATCCTCGGTCGTTCCCTTCTCCTCCTGCCCCTAATCCCTCCCAGCATCAGAGTCTTTTCCAATGAGTCAACCCTTTGCATGAGGTGGCCAAAGTACTGGAGCTTCAGCTTCAGCATCATTCCTTCCAAAGAAATCCCAGGGTTGATCTNATTTTCCACAATTTATTGTGATCCATACAGTCAAAGGCTTTGGAATAGTCAATAAAGCAGAAGTAGATGTTTTTCTGGAAATCTCTTGCTTTTTCCATAATCCAGCGGATGTTGGCAATTTACTACCTGCCTATACTCCTGCTCTCTGACCCTGGGATATGCCCAGCATTCTACAGAACACATTCCTTTTCTGTCAGTTGCCTTCAAGTCTGGTTTTTATCACTCAGGGTCCTGAAGAGAGCCTGCAGGCCTGATGGAGGAAGACTTAGCAGACTCCTTCACCTTTGCTCCTGTGGGTTTTGCACCTGGTTCCTTCTCCTGCCCCTGTAGAAGCAGTTGATGAAGTTTATGTTTCTTTCTCAGATATGAAGAACAGACACTATGGCATCCCTTAGATTCATCAGCTGGCTAGCTCTAGTCCCGAGACATGGGTCCCAGGTCCACAAGACCCCTCTTCTGAGCGGTTCCTTGCGATTGCTCCCCTGTGATACCTCAGAGTTCTCTTTCTGCCTTTTCAATTAACAACCTTATACCCAGTTAACATTTTTTCATATTGCATTCTTTAAAATAACTTATGATTCTGTCTTCTAACTGGTCCCTGACTGATATCTCTCATTCATTCCTACTCTCGTCTACAAGGTAATATCCATCAAAAGTTGCTGTGAATCCTTCTGTACGTTTCACCCTGCTTTTAGAATTACACGTGCATGCAAATACACACACACACATACAGACACACACAATGTGTAATCTGCAGAGCCTTGGCTATTTTATTCAAATATGCTTAGGGAAGAATATTTGAATATTCCCTGCTGCTGCTGCTGCTAAGTCGCTTCAGTCGTGTCCGACTCTGTGCGACCCCATAGACGGCAGCCCACCAGGCTCCCCTGTCCCTGGGGTTCTCCAGACAAGAACACTGCAGTGGGTTGCCATTTCCTTCTCCAATGCATGAAAATGAAAAGTGAAAATGAAGTCGCTCAGTCATGTCTGACTGTTATCGACCACATGGACTGCAGCCCACCAGGCTCTTCCATCTAAGGGATTCTCCAGGCAAGAGTACTGGAGTGGGGCTTAGGGAAGCCCAAACTTCTGGATTCTTTTAAACTTCATGGACCATCTCTTTTGTGTATCTTTCTCCTCTGTGTCCCATGGCTTTACTGGTTGACTCTGGACCATGTTAACTCAATGTGAAGTCCAAAATCTCCCTGAGTCCCCCCGAGAGAGAGTGCAGTCACACAGCAGCACTAGTGGGCATCAGAGTTCGCTCATAATTCCATATGGGGATGAAAGAAAGGTTCGCAGTAATTTACGCTAAAGATTTCTGCTCCCGAAAGTTTCCTCTAATTGGTTTTAGAAATGAAGGTTTTCACTTTATGTGTAAAAGCTGTACTGTTCAGGGCATAGAGATTCATGATTATTATATGATTTTGGTGGGTTGTACCTTTTATCTACTTTAAAGCATTCCTTTCAACATTCTTTGTTCATCCTAGACATTTTTGTCTGCATACCCGTTCCTTGCCTGCCTTGGCTCTTTATTACGGTAGCTGCTCTATGAGTCTGTGTTTCCCAGGTTCCCAGGTTTTCAGGTGGGTTTGTCAGTGGGAGAGGGATAAGAACGAGTAGGAAAAGAAGAGTTAAGGTACTTATCCCCCTTCCTCCTTGTCTCCTGTCTAGGCTGCTTCTCCCGGTACCTCCAGCTTCCACCAGCCAACCCACAGTGGTTTTAGCAATGGAGCACTGCAAACACTGCCTCCTTCCTTTGCCCCTCAGCCTGGCGTCACCACACCCTCTTCCCTTTTGACATCTCAGCAACTCCACACCTATGAATAGTTCTCTCCATTAAATTCTCTATACAGAAAATACTTGCCGTGATTTCCATTTTCCTAGTTAGACATGACCAAAACACCGTTTCAAGGCTTCTAGCTTGTCTGACTTGGACACTGCTGTTTCTTCTTGTCATTTTTAGTGTTCGCCTGACTTATCTTCATCAGTTTCTCTGTTATGTCTATCTTCCTTTAGTGCTTTTCTTTTCAACAGCACAGAACTGCGTTTTACTTTTCAGCTTATTCCAAAAGGATTTTTACCGTTAAAAGGTAAAGCTAACTCTTCTGCATTTATTGTGATCACATTTTTTTGTTATCCTATTTTGTAATCTTCTAAGTACTCTTTCTGTTGTTCTTTCAGTCTCTTTCATGATTTTTGACTGATTAATCAAAATTTTTTTTGTTCCCTTTAACAGTTTGAATTTTCTAATCTTGTATTTAGGCACTGAGGGTTTTTTTCCAGACTTTATTTTTTAGAGCAGTTCGACGTTCACAACAAAATTGAGAGGAAGGTACAGATTTCCCATATTCTCATACTCCTATATATGCATATATTTCCCCCATTTACAGCATCTGCCAATAGTACATTTGTTATAAAAGATGAACCAACATTGATGCATCATAGGTGTCCAAAGTCCACAGTTCACATGAAGGCTCACTCTCGGTGTTACACACTTCTATGGGCTTGGACAAATGCATAAGAACATGTGTAAGGATACTTACCATTATAGTATCGTATAGGATATTTTCACTACCCTAAAGGTTTTCATACCTTTTCCTTCTACTGCTGATCTTCTTACTGTCTTCATAGTTTTGCCTTTTTCAGAATACTGTATGTTTAAAATCAGTAGCTCATATCTTTTCAGTGCTGAATAATATTTCATTGTCTGAACTTACCACAGTTTATTTATTCATCTGCTGAAGAATATCTTGGTTGCTTGCAAGTCTGGGCAACTATGAGTAAAGTTAAAAATATCTAAGTGCAGGTTTTTGGACAAAGTTTTCCAATCCTTTGGGTAAACACCAGTGGGCACATTGCTGAATGGTATATTGTTTAGTTTTGTAAGAAGCCACCAAACCATCTTCCAAAGTGGCCATGCCATTTTGCATCATACCAGAAGTGAATGAAAGTTCCTGTCGCGCCCACCTCCTTGACAGCATTTGGTGGTGTCTGTGTTTTGGATGTTAGCCGTTCTGCTAGGTGTGTAGAGGTGTTTTAAAAAATTGTTTGTTTATATAATTTTGGCTGTGCTGGGTCTTCATTGCTGCATGCAGGCCTTCTCTAGTTGCAGTGTGTGAGCCTCTCCTTGTGGTGCTCCTCTGTGGCAGAGCACGGGCTTTAGGGCATGCGGGCTTCAGGAGCTGTGGCCCACAGGCTTAGAAGCCCCATCACATGTGGAATCTTCCCAGAGCAGGGATCAAACCCGTGTCCCCACCCTGGGGGGCAGACTCTTAACCGCTGAGCCACCAGGGAAGTCCTCTGTTGTTTTGGTTTACATTTTCCTGATGATGTATGAGGTAGAGTATCTTTTCATATACTTATTTGGCATCTCTATATCTTCTCTGGTATAGTATCTGTTAAGATGTTTGGCCCATTTTTTTCACCAGGTTGTTTATATTCTTACTGTTGAGTTTAAGATTTTTGGTCTATTTTGGAAAACCATCTTTACCAGATATCCTTTACAAATATCTTTTCCATCTTGTGGCTAGTCTTGTCATTCACTTGGCACCACCTTTGACAGAATAGAAATTTTAAATTTTAATGTACTCTAACTTACTTCTTTCATGGATTGTGCCTTTGGCACTGTAACTAAAAAATCATCACCATGTCCAAGGCTATTTAGGGTTTCTCCTGTGTTATCTTCTAGAAGTTTTATTGTTTTGTGCTTTATATTTAGGTCTGTGATCTATTTTGAGTTAATTTTTGTGACAATATCAAGTCCTCCTTACCATTAATACAGAATATCTCTTCATTTATGTGTCTTTGATTTTCATCATAGGTTTGGAATTGTATTTATATAGATGTTGTACATATTTTGCTAGATTTATACTGAAGTATTTCACTTTTTAGATACTAATAAAATGTTATTGTATTTTTAATTTCAAATTCCACTTGCTGGTATATAGGGAAACAATTGATTTTTATATATTAACTGTGTATCAATCCTTCACATTTTATTTAAAGTGTAGCAATTATATAAAATTATAGTACTATAATAATTATATGTTATTAATTATGATAGTATATATAATCACTAAAATCAAAGGGCAATAATATAATTATGACAGTATGATTATTAATTATATGTATATATAATTGCTCAGATCAAGAGTGTAGAGCATGATGACTTTTTAAAATGTGAGCACGCTGTGTAATCCGCACTCCAGAAATGTCCTTGTTCTTTTTCAGTCACTTTTCCCCCCAAAAGTTACCTCTAATTTTTGGCAACCTTTTTTCAGTTTATGTTTTTCTGTTACATCAGTGTCTATAATATCTGAAGCAAATCAAACATTTAGCATTTCTATAAGCTTGTTGACTACTCCAAGACTCAGTTTTTTTCTATTATCGTCTGTAATTTTAAAAAATGACTACTTTAGCTCCAGAGTTTTAAAATTGTTTTAAAATTTTTTGTTATACCTCTTGTTTTTATAAGTATCTGTTCTGAACACTAATCTTTAGAAGTATATTATCATTCTTGTTTTGATGTTTCTCTAGGATTTACTGATTGCTTTTCTCTCCAATGTGTTTTATATCCAAGGCTTTTCTCTTTTTTTTGATATATACATGTAATTCTTTATTTTGCTTGAATATATAATTGAGTAATTTTCCTTTTCAGAAAAAAAAAATTTGCTGGTATATTTTTGAGTCCAAGAAGTGTTTAGCTTGTCTTCATATGCTAATGATAAAATGTGCTGTTAAAGGATTTAAGGATCACAATATTTTCTTCAAAGCAATATAGACATTTCTTCACTGTGTTTTAGTACTTAGCATTTTATGATACATTCAGTATAGGTTTATTTCTCTTTCCTTTGTAATAAAATTGTTTTCTCATAGTATTTTTTTTTTTTTTACTCCTCTGAACCTCTGAATTCAGAAACAATAGCAGGATATATTTGGGAATGTGTGTCTACTTTCAATATTTTTTTTTTAGTGTTTAGATGACACTTTAGTTATGAAAACTCAAGTCTTTCCCATATAATCTATACATATCACTTGTCTTTTGCTTTACATTCTTAAATAGGACTTTTAAATAAACGACTTTGGATTTCAGTGATGTGCATTTTGTTATTCCATCTTCCATTGTGTTTCATTTTATGCTAATCATCATATTTTTATTTGTTTAAGTTTTAACTTTCTTTGTTTTTAAATTCTATTTATTTATTTTTTACTTTTATTTTTACTTTATTCTACGTTACAATACTGTATTGATTTTGCCATACATTGACATGAATCAGCCACAGGTGTACACGATCTCCCAATGTCGAAGCCCCCTCCCACCTCCCACCCCATATCATCTCTCTGGATCATCCCTGTGCACCAGCCCCAAGCATCCTGTATCCTGTATTGAACATAGACTGTCGCTTCATTTCTTACATGATAGTATACATGTTTCAATGCCATTCTCCCAAATCATCCCACCTTCTTCCTCTCCCTCAGAGGCCTAAAGTCCATTCTATACCTCTGTGTCTCTTTTGTTGTCTCATATACAGGGTCATCATTACTATCTTTCTAAATTCCATATATATATGTGTCAGTATACTGTATTGGTGTTTTTCTTTTATCAGCCTGATCTTAATATGTGGATGCAACATTGCTTTCACTATCCCAAGGAATATTTCAATTTTTGGCAACATTTCCTTCTCTTCTCTACACTAATGCTGTTTTCTTGGGAAAACACTTGTTTTGCTTTTACACGGTAATACCTCACTTTCATGCCATTATTTTTCTTTAAGTTACTGTTGACTCTTGCTTGTCTAGAATAGTCAATGTTAGTAGCTGATGTACAGCTCTACCTTAACATGTTGAATTTACCTGAAAATACTGAATACTAAAGCATAATGAAGAAATTCCTGTTAGCAATCTTAGGTCCTTCTTCCTCCAGTCATAAATAGGCATGGTATTTATAGATTTATGGAGTTAGGAGACGTGGGCCAGCTTCTTTTAGGCTGTCTAGGCTCACACTGTGGGGGCCTGAAGTTGCCTAAAACTGCTGCATTTCTCTTTTTGGCTCTAATACCCACTCCAACTAAAGAGCCTCTTGATGAAAGTGAAAGAGGAGAGTGAAAAAGCTGGCTTAAAACTCAACATTCAGAAAATGAAGATCATAGCATCCAGTCCCGTAAATTTATGATAAATAGATTGCAAAACAATGGAAACAGTGAGAGACTTTATTTTCTTGGGCTCCAAAATCACTGCTGATGGTGATTGCAGCCATGAAATTAAAAGACTCTTGCTCCTTGGAAGAAAAGCTATAAACCAACCTAGACAGCATATTAAAAAGCAGAGACATTACTTTGCCAACAAAGGTCTGTCTAGTCAAATCTATGGTTTTTCCAGTAGTCATGTATGGATGTGAGAGTTGGACTGGGAAGAAAGTTGAGCACCAAAGAATTAATACTTTTGTACTGTGGTGTTGGAGAAGATTCTTGAGAGTCCCTTGGACTGCAAGGAGATCCAACCAGTCCATCCTAAAGGAGATCAGTCCTGAATATTGGAAGGACTGATGCTGGAGCTGAAACTCCAATATACTTTGGCCACCTCATGTGAAGAACTGACTCGTTGGAAAAGACCGTGATTCTGGGAAAGACTGAAGGAAGGAGGAGAAGGGGACGACAGAGAAGCAGATGGTTGGATGGCATCACCGACTTGATGGACATGAGTTTGAGTAAGCTCTGGGAGTTGGTGATGGACAGGGAAGCCTGGCATGCTGCAGTCCATGGGGTTGCAAAGAGTCGGACTGAGCAACTGAACTGAACCCACTCTAAGAACACTCCTGCAGCCCACAGCTTACTCCTGCTCCCTCATCCTGCTGACTCTGTATTTGAAGATTTTGGGGGCCTTCCTGAAAAAATTATTATTCACTCCTTCAGTCACATCTTTGTCTTGATTAGGTTACAACTCACTTTGATCTCAACCTCGGTTCTGTCCCAATATTTTGTGTTCTGTAGATAATTTCCAATGTTTCTTGTCTTATAGTGGAGAAGTTCTTGGGCTTTTATTCTTCTATCAAATAATTACTGTTTTTCAATTTTGTGTTTGTCATGCAGTGGGATTTTTTGGAGGATAGATTGGTAATTTTTAAAGTGTGTTGTTCAGGGTACTGAATAAGATGCTCTTTGGTCAGTTTCAATGAATTCCTACTACCTGAGATGACTTTAATCCAGTATGGTTAGTCTGATGAAGCATCAGTACCTGACTGATAAAAACATCCTTTGAGAATTTGGAAATACAGCAAAAGTGACCCATTCCCAGTGCTTATAAAGTGGCAACAGGATCTTTACTAGTGTTTTAGTATCATTCAACTCTGGATATTGAGGGTATTCAACCTGTAGTCTCTGAGTCTAGAGAACCAAGGTTGGCTAGATGAGGGATCTGAACAAGACCAACTATTATACATACCTAAAAATTATCTCTTGCCAACTTTTTGAGTGGTTCTCTGAAATCCAGTTTCCTTACTCGTCTCAGTGATAACACATATTTAGTTAGGTTCATGCATGGTTCATCCTTGCCTATGATGCAGGCTTTGACATTCAGCCTGTTTGAATGGGACCCTACACCCAAGACTGACCCTTGATAGGTATCTTTCTCTAGAGACGTTAAAGCTATCCCAGTACTTACAGCTGCTGCCTGGGATCATGTCCAAATCCAGAGAGCTGCTTGAGCAGAAAGTTCCATCTATTTGTTCCATCTATTGACCCAGAAACTTCAGAGATGATCACCTAGCTGTTCAGGCTGGCTCATTGAGCATTGAATACAAGCTTTATACACAATACTTTAGATTACTAACTGCTTTCTTTGGAGGTCAAACTCTGTTTCTACATCACAAACTCAGTCTTTGTCCAACAAAATCCCATATACTTTGACAGCCTGTAGCTGAGGTCCAAGCAAATCTCTTGACTAAGGCAATTTTATGGCAATTCTCAGGGGACTGGTTCAATTTTAAAAATGTACTTGACAGTTAAAAATTGTTATCTATGGCTATTAATGTTGTAAAAGATTCTCTTTCTTTCCTTCAGTTCATTTCATTCTCTCAGTTGTGTCCGACTCTTTGTGACCACATGAATTGCAGCACGCCAGGCTTCCCTGTCCATCTCCAATTCCCAGAGCCTTCTCAAACTCATGTCCATTGCATTGGTGATGCCATCCAGCCATCTCATCCTCTGTCATCCCCGTCTCCTCCTGCCCCCAATCCCTTCCAGCATCAGGGCCTTTTCCAATGAGTCATTGTTCGCATGAGGTGGCCAAAGTATTGGAGTTTCAGCTTCAGCATCAGTCCTTCCAATATTCAAGACTGATCTCCTTTAGGATGGACTGGTTGGATCTCCTTGCAGTCCAAGGAACTCTCAAGAATCTTCTCCAACACCTCAGTTCAAAAGTGTCAATTCTTTAGTGCTCAGCTTTCTTCCCAGTCCAACTCTCACATCCATACATGACCAGTGGAAAAACCATAGCCTTGACTAGACGGACCTTTGTTGGCAAAGTAATGTCTCTGCTTTTAATGTGTTATCTAGGTTGGTAATAACTTTACTTCCAAGGAGTAAGCATCTTCTAATTTCATGGCTGCAATCGCCATCTGCAGTGATTTTGGAGCCCCCCTCCCAAATTCTGACACTGTTTCCACTGTTTCCCCATCTATTCCCCATGAAGTGATGGGAACAGATGCCATGATCTTTGTTTTCTGAATGTTGAGCTTTAAGCCAACTTTTTCACTCTTCTCTTTCACTTTCATCAAGAAGCTTTGTAGTTCCTCTTCACTTTCTGCCATAAGGGTGGTGTCATCTGCATATCTGAGGTTATTGATATTTCTTTCCTTAAATCTACAATAAGTATATATTATATTTTAAAGAAATTAAGCCCCAAACTTATTTTGAACTACTGTTGATAATAATTACATTTCTACCTAAGAATGGAATGCAGGGATACTAAAAGATGATACAACCATTGAAGGAAGCAGCTTTGCAGACTGTGAATCAGTAACTTGGGGGTACTTTCCCGCCTTCCACTGCTCCTCTCCTGATACTCCCAGCCTATTTTTCTACAGAAAATTATTAGAATCAAATGATTTGAAGTATATTTCATTAGTGAGGATGTAGAGATTTAATGTGTTACAAACCATTTTACTGACTGTGCTATTTGCTACCTATGTTTCAGTTGTAGAAATGTTTAAATATTTAGATTCTTGACTTTGATAAATTGATTAATAATGTATAGTCCATTGACATTTCTGAAGCTCTGTTCTACCCCAAATCACAGTGTCTGCTGAATAATTAATATCCAAGGCTTTATATTCTTCTTGTTCCTCCACTGGTATCATTTGAGTTTTGGACCATAGTGGATACAGTAGCAATAACATGCACTTTAACTACATTCTCATTTGAATTTCAGTATTACCAGTTTCCAGGCTGGTGAATTTGGTCAAGTCACTCAATAGCTCCAAGCTTCTTTTTCTCCATTTTATAATCATGAGATGAGTAATATGGCATATAATTATGAAGGGAGTAATACCTACATCATAGTGAAGATTAAGAGAACAGAGTCTGGAATTAAATTGCTTGAGTTTGAATCCTCATTGAATGCCTGCCTATCTAACGTGTCAAAGCCATTACTTTCTCCAAGGCTGTTTTCTCATACATAAATTGAAAATACTATGATATCTTCCTCATAAGATTGTAGTGAAACATACAGGTATATTTTATTTCAGAGTTAAGCATAATATAAATACATAATACATTTAAATAGTTTATGATTATCACAATACATTGGAAATGTGGTTATTGGCTTTCCTTTCTCTCTCACTCCTCTTGTCCTTGCACCTTTTATTTTACTGTGGTACGGAATACAATCACGTTTGGCTTATCTATTGTTTATCTACATCATACATTGTAGGGAAATACAGAAATAGTCAAAACAGTTGTGAAGCAGTTGCACAATGGAAAAGGGCTTCCCTGATAGCTCAGTTGGTAAAGAATCTGCCTGCAGTGCAGGAGACCCTGGTTCTATTCCTGGGTCAGGAAGATTCCCTGGAGAATGGATAGGCTACCCACTCCAGTATCCTTGGGCTTCCTTTGTGGCCCAGCTGGTAAAGAATCCTCCTGCAATGCGGGAGACCTGGGTTCGATCCCTGGGTTGAGAAGATCCCCTGGAAAAGAGAAAGGTTACCCACTCCAGTTTCTGTCCTGGAGAATTCCGTGCAGACTTGACAGTTATTGTATATATTGTGATGGAACAGTTTGCAGAAGAAACAGGCACTTACTCAGTTTTTATTCAGTTATTATTGCACATCCTTCAAAGACTGTTTTTTTGTAAAGTTGTGGCATATTTTTCTATATGCTGTATAGTTGGCTTATTTATTTATCATTATTTTATTTTAAATATTTGTTCTTTTTGTGAGATAGCTCTCAATTAGAACATGCTGGTTTATAAAGATGCTATTGATTTTCTGTACACTTCTTGAGCCCAGGAAATATGTTAAAGTATTTTTTTTTTTAATTCTATTGGTTTGTTTGTAGATTAGAGGTGTGTAAACTTTTTCTGGAAAAGGCCAAATGGTGAGTATTTTTTTTTTTTTAATAAAAACTACTTAACTCTGCAGTTGCAGGATAAGAACAGCCATTAACAATGTATAACAGAGAAGACAATGGCACCCCACTCCAATACTCTTGCCTGGAAAATCCCATGGATGGAGGAGCCTGGTAGGCTGCAGCCCATGGCGTTGGGAAGAGTCAGACATGACTGAACAACTTCACTTTCACGCATTGGAGAAGGAAATGGCAACCCACTCCAGTGTTCTTGCCTGGGGAATCCCAGGGACAGGGGAGCCTGGTGGGCTGCCGTCTATGGGGTCACACAGAGTCAGACATGACTGAAGCGACTTAGCAGCAAACAATGTATAAAGGAATAGATTTGGACCATGGAAGTTACTGAATTTGGATCATGATAGGTTTGATTTGGCCCATGGACCTTATTTTACAGACCACTAATGCATGTAGTCATTTAGGGCATTTTTCTTCTTAAAGATATATATGCCTTATGCTAGTGGTAAAGAATCCACCTGCCAATGCAGGAGACACAAGAGATGCAGCTTCAATCCCCAGGTCAGGAAGATTCTCTGGAGTAGGAAATGGCACCCCACTCCAGTATTCTTGACTGGAAAGATTCCATGGGCAGAGGAGCCATGGAATTTGGGCAGAGGAGTCCAAAAATTCCATGGGCAGTCTACAGTCCATGGGGCCACAAAGAGTTGGACATGCCTGAAAAAGCAACGCTTATAGTCATTGAGGGTATTTTTGTTCTTAAAGACATATCTTAAGCCCCTTTTTTTTTTTTTATTATATTTCATGGGCTAGGATTTCTATATTATAGTATTGTTCAGTTGCACCAATTACCAATACCAGTAATTCTTGCCCCTTTCTTTAATTTATTGGGATTCATTACAAAATTTGAGGTTAAGAATGATGTCATCTGTAACTTAAGAGAGTTTCTTTCTATTCCTACCTTGTCAAAAGATTTTATTCTAGATAAATGTTTCTATCTGAAAATTTTCTACATCTGTTGAAATAATTGTATTAGTTTGTCCTTTACTCTTAGTGTTGACTGATTTTATAATTTTGAAATATTTTCACCTTTCTAAAATAAATTCAGCTCATTCATGTTGTATTATTTTTATACGCTATTGATTTAACTTGATACTATTTTGTTATCGTTACATTTATACTTGTAAGTGATTTGGACTTAATTTTCTTTTGCACTGTCCTTGATTGGTCTCAGCCTAGGGATATAATAACATCAAGAATGAGTTGGAGAAATTTCACTATTTCAGTGTTTTTGGAAAATTTTATAAAGCAGAGTTAGGGAGAGAGAGGGATTTTTGGGGTCAAGTTAATAAAATTATCACATGAAATTGGTTGGGGAGAGATGGTTTTTAGATTGTTAGTTCAAATTATTTAATGTTTGCTGGCTTATTAAAATTTTGTTTTCTGAGTAATTTTGGTGATTAAAGTTTTTTTTTTAGGAAATTTTACATTTCATCTATGTTTTCAAAGCTACTGGCACATATATACACACACACATATTTGTAGTGTAAGCAGCTTTAGGAAGGGAAGAGCTTTCTGCAGGAGGCACACTTTTGTCTTAACCTTAAACCAGGCACCCCCATGTTCCACTCATCTCTGGATGAATACTCATCTCAAGTACAGCTTTCAAGTCTTTAAATCACATAATAGTTTGCCTAGCTTGTCAATTCTTTCCATAGATCAAAGAAGTAGAAATGATGAATAAGTAGTTAAGAGATGACCAGGTCTCTTTCCTAGCTTCCCCCNTTTCATGGGCTAGGATTTCTATATTATAGTATTGTTCAGTTGCACCAATTACCAATACCAGTAATTCTTGCCCCTTTCTTTAATTTATTGGGATTCATTACAAAATTTGAGGTTAAGAATGATGTCATCTGTAACTTAAGAGAGTTTCTTTCTATTCCTACCTTGTCAAAAGATTTTATTCTAGATAAATGTTTCTATCTGAAAATTTTCTACATCTGTTGAAATAATTGTATTAGTTTGTCCTTTACTCTTAGTGTTGACTGATTTTATAATTTTGAAATATTTTCACCTTTCTAAAATAAATTCAGCTCATTCATGTTGTATTATTTTTATACGCTATTGATTTAACTTGATACTATTTTGTTATCGTTACATTTATACTTGTAAGTGATTTGGACTTAATTTTCTTTTGCACTGTCCTTGATTGGTCTCAGCCTAGGGATATAATAACATCAAGAATGAGTTGGAGAAATTTCACTATTTCAGTGTTTTTGGAAAATTTTATAAAGCAGAGTTAGGGAGAGAGAGGGATTTTTGGGGTCAAGTTAATAAAATTATCACATGAAATTGGTTGGGGAGAGATGGTTTTTAGATTGTTAGTTCAAATTATTTAATGTTTGCTGGCTTATTAAAATTTTGTTTTCTGAGTAATTTTGGTGATTAAAGGTTTTTTTTTAGGAAATTTTACATTTCATCTATGTTTTCAAAGCTACTGGCACATATATACACACACACATATTTGTAGTGTAAGCAGCTTTAGGAAGGGAAGAGCTTTCTGCAGGAGGCACACTTTTGTCTTAACCTTAAACCAGGCACCCCCATGTTCCACTCATCTCTGGATGAATACTCATCTCAAGTACAGCTTTCAAGTCTTTAAATCACATAATAGTTTGCCTAGCTTGTCAATTCTTTCCATAGATCAAAGAAGTAGAAATGATGAATAAGTAGTTAAGAGATGACCAGGTCTCTTTCCTAGCTTCCCCTGCAGTAATCTCCTGAACACACTATGTGAAAAAGACAGCATCTAGAAGAATATCACCAGGAGTGGACAAGCCTGCACACGATGGGGATGACGACAACCCTGATCCCCATCTCAATGATTAACTGAGATTCTTTCCTTGTTTCCCTTTAAAAATTTCAAGGCCAGGCAGAATCTTTGCAGATGGTTTCTGAGGGATGCTGAGTCCACCATCTCCCCAGATTGCTGGCATTCTGATTAAAGGCACCTTTCCTTTCTACCATTTGTATTGATTTTGTAAGTGACTAGCATTGGGACCCCCTATTCAATAATAATAATTTAAACTTATAACATCTATAATTATGTATAACTTATCTATAATGCTTCTTTTGCATTCCTAATTTTGCTAATTCATGATCTCTCTGTTTTTCCTTGATTAGTCTTGCTAGAGATTTATAAATAGTACTCATCTTTTTAAGAAACTTGATTTCAGTTTTGTTATTCATCTCTCTTTCTCTTTCTTTGTATATATACACACATTATGTACATATAAAGCTTAAATAAATATATAAAGTATGAATTTTTATTTTTATGCTTATTTCCTTTCTACAACTTTATTTGATTTTTTTCTTGGCCTTTTTAATGTCTACTTTAGTTGAATATTTTGTTCATTTATTTTCAGTTTTTAAAAGTGCTTATTAAGGGTTCAGAATTTCCTAAGTACTCATTTAGGTGTAACTTAAAATTTTTACACTTGCTATCAGAAAATTATAGATATTTTATAATGTCCTTTAATTTAGGAATGTGTGTTTCAGTCTCCAGTGTGTGGTGGTATTTTGGGAATTTTACTGTAAATTAAAATTTTATTGCATATGATTAAACAATATTTTCATTATATCAGATTTGTGTTGAGACCACGTAGCCCTGTGTAGGATAAAAACCTCTGTCTTATGTCTCACACACTCCGTGGCTTGCTGGGGTGGTGCAGCATTTAGGACCAGGGAATTCACATACGGGTAGGTTCAGGAATGCCGGCAGGTAGATGTCAGCTTACCAAGGAAGCAAGCCTGTAGTGTTCCTCAGTAATCTTAAGCTTTCTCATCTGTCAACCTATCAAACTTTATGATGCAGATTTTTGCAGTATAACGTCTTGCATTTTTACATTCTATTTCTTGGCATCAGGTATGTGTTTTACTTAAGGACAATTTACAAATCAAAACAGAAACTTGCAATAAACTCCCTTTACAGTTGTGGGTATAAGAAGACTCAAATCCCCTTAGGCTTGATTGATAAAACATGGCATTTATCCTATTCCTACGATGATGTTCAGCAAACTTTATGACAGAGGGAAACAGCTGGTAAAGTGGGTTCATTGAAAGGTGAAGGTAATACAGCCATAAACAACAAGAGGATAATGATTTTAAAAGGGATAATAGTTGTAACAACACCATTAACCTTTTGCTTCAAATTATTGAATGTGTGGTCCTTTTCAGAGGTCTAATCAAAGGTTTTCAGTGACTGCAATGTGGGAGAAAAAAGAAGTGATATAGAAATTGCTGTAATTTTTTTCCTTCAAATTATTCTTTTCCCTGATCCATTAAGAGATCAAGACCATTGCTGGATTTGGACTTTTTTTTTTTTTTGAGAGTTTATAAATTTGCTTTGTAGTGAAGACATATATTCATACAGTAGACCATGATTTAAATACCTGATTGTAAGAACACACAGCAATGCTGAGAGGATAAGGCATTTTTATGACGCTTAAGCATAGCACGGTGTTTTCTATTCTAGGTTTATGAATCCATTTGGGAGCTTGTACGACATTTGGGCAACAGTTCAACTTAGTGGAAAGTGGAATCAGTTTCCTTTTTGACTTTATGATTTTAGAACTGATAGAGGTTGCATATTTGTAGGAAAGGTGAAATTAATTGCAAAGTGAATGAGATCAATGAAAACCAGATAATGTAAACATTAACGGGACTAATTTAGATGATGAACTGTGTTAACAGAATTTTTGCTGAGAGAAAGGAGAGCTGTTGAGACTGTGGGCTCTTAAATTGGCATCCAGGGTCAGGTCAGTATCCTTGAATTTTTGTGAATCTCTTATATTCTGCACAATTCTGTAGGGAAGTATGTGCATGGATCCCTTTTGGAGGAGGTTTACAGCATTCATCAATTTTTCAAAATTATAGAGGCAATGGGTCTGTGACCCCCACAAACGCTAAGAACAACTGATACAGACTTTTCTTTCCATATTTACCTGATAACTGCTCCATTTTCTGCTTATAGTTCTATAGCTAGAGATTTGAGATTTGATGCTTCTCAATATCCTCCTCTCCCCAAACTATCTATTAAAAACCCTCTTTGGCCAGCTTCTCAGAGACTTGAATTTATGTGGAATTTATTTTTCAAACTAACTTTGGGGTATTTGGAGCACTTATAAGTTCAAGAAGATGATATGTTGAAGAATATTGGCCTATCTTGGAAAATCTGTGGCAAGGTTCCTATACACACATGAATTCCTCTGCTTTATGTATAAAATATGAACCACATACACTTGCCCTATTGTCAAGGCCTTTGCTCATTTTTTTTAAAATAAATGTGAATACCGTATTTAAAATCCTATTTGTTTTATATATGACTCCTGTACAACTCTTACATTTATCTCTATTTTTTTTAAATGCCCATTTTTGTGAATTGAGCTTAGGCCAGATTCTTTTCAGCTGTAGGATGTTATTACTTCAACTCTCGAATGTTTTGGACTTCCCTGAGAACCAGGGGGAAAGTACTGAGCCTTTCCTCAAAGACTCACTCATTCCCACGTTTGGAACATGTGGCTTGAGGGTGTTCATAAATCCTTCAAAGCGTGCCGATCCCAGAGGAAGAACTCTCAGTTTAGACTCTGCTCAATTTTTACTGGATTATATGGTCTCTGACTTAGGAAACCACAGTCCCCACTTTCACAGTAGTCTTTCTCAAAGGCCAATGTGGTTATTCTGTGTACCTGCTATAAAAGCTTCTAGTAGCTCCCACAGCTTACAGGCTAAAATCTATAAAACCTAGCCTCACTCAGCGGCTGCAAACTTCTGAAATAGCTTCTTGGGACCATCTTGTCTACCTCGCCATGGTCCTCCAACTCACTGTATACTCCAGGCATGCCACGCCCTGCCTCAGTTACCCCTATTACACACACATACTCCCTGGCTTTTCCTGAACTCACCACACTGTTCTGGAACCCCCACCTGGTTCTGGCATCTGCTGCTCCCTGCTTGGCTAGCTACCGCTCGAGTGAGCTTGGTGATGGCCCACCCACCCTTTGGGACCCAACCAGTTCCTCTTTTGTAAAGTCATTCTGACACACTCTCTGCCCACACCCTCTTAGTACGGTGGCTGTTGGTCCCTTTGGACCACCATAGGTCCTTGTACTGGCCCCTCTGAACACAATGGAGTTTTTCTGTCTACATGTTTATAACTTTCCTATAACTTAATTTTTTATTCATCTGTGTAAATTTTTTATTCACCTATTTCCTGGTAGGGTTCCTTTCAGTCAATTTCTTGGTTCAGTTTTAGGTTTGTTGAATGAATGTTTTATTTGGACTAGAGTACCATGGGAAGTTTATTAAGGAAGACTCAAAAACTTGAAGACAGACTCATTAGTAGATAATATACAATCACTCTGTTTTCTTCCTATTTTGTCTTTGTTTTAGCACATGGCACCATAATAGTTTAAAGATTCAAGAAAGTCTATCCAGAGAAATTTTCTTTTCTTTGAATGCTGAAAAATGAGATTCAAATTCTGTATCTGCCATTTATTATTAGGTGACTTTGGTGGAAGCCCATTGTTCTGCTTAAAACTTAACCTCTTCATCTCTAAATTAGGGATCATAAAAATACTTATCTTGCAAGAAGCCTGTTAGGATGGAAATAGTAGGTGTAGGCATATGTTGTTTGGGGTAGTGTGCAATAGAACTGTCGGTTTCATTAGTTATTATCATGCTGCTGGACTTACTTGTAGAACCATTACCTTGATTTGAAAGTGAATGCCAAATGAGAGTGTTAGAACAGGAATACAAGAGAAGGCCTCCTCAACCCCACTCTCTCTTCCTGGGGGTACCCATGTCAGGCATCACCAATGGATAACAGAACTCTGTCGCTGAGGCCATGTTTTGTTTCAGACTCTCTCAAGTAGTCATTAATCAAGGTAATGATTAATCAAGCATTCATCATTCAGGTTAAACCATTAATCAAGGTTGCCTCCAGATAAAACTTATGCACTGTATTTAATGCTAGAGTCTGTCACTGATGAAAGAAACATTGAATGAGGAAGACTCTTGTTAATGATTAAAAGTCCGCAGGCAAATGCACATTTCACCATCCACAGCAACTGTGAGGTTCCATTGTCTTCTTTCATAATGGTAGGATTTTGCCTGGGCACATGGTTCTTCAGAATAAAAATGAAATGTTCTGGTCTGTTCTTTGCAGCTGGGTGTGGCTATGAATGATAAGTTTTGGTCAATGGGATGCAAGGTGCAGCGTCATGTGGAAGTTTCTGGGAGACACTCTTTGGAGGTAGTTGATGCCAGCTTTTCACCTGTCTTTCTCTTGGTCTCTTCCTGCATCCTGCTGCCTGGACCATGAGAAGGCATGACAAAGCAGTAGATAATAGACAGTAGATCATGTCTGTAGGTAATATCTGGAAGAGCTTATGTCCTTGGGGACATTACCGAGCAGGGCCTCTGTGCCAGTCCTGGACTAAACTTCTGTTTTGTTTAAGACCATGTTAAACAGTCACTGTGATGTGCTCCAAGTCTGCCGTCCATTGTAGTGTTTGTTTATTTAACCCCTTCATAAAAGTTCTTAGCACGTGAAAAGGATGTTAAGGCAAAAACACAGCAGGGATAGAAAAGCACACAAAAGCTGTTGCGTTGAGAAACTTTTCCATATTGGAAAAACATGTAATATTGACATATCCACCAAGGTAGTTGACCTAAGTGGCAGCAGGAATGAGATCATTTGGGAGACAGAGCTATGGATTGGGAAATGGGGGTGATGGATTTGGAGTCTGGCCTTAGATCAGCTATCTTAAATTGTTCTAACTACACAGAACCTCAGTTTTCTGTTGAAAATGATGTTTACTTCTGAGGGGATGTAGTAAGAGGTTCCTGATGATCGGGGGAGGCAAAGGGGTGTGAGAGTGTGAGGAGGGAGCGAGGTCTTGCCGAGTCTGCGGTAACCTGCCTGCGGGCTGGGGGCTGACCTGCTGGCTGGCAGAGGCCCAGGCAGGGGATCTGCTGACAAGGGCCAGGAAGTAAGTGGTACCTTGTAACTGTGGCATCCCCATATTCATACTCACAGTCAATGCACCTCATAAATTTTAACAGAGAATAGCTTTCTACATTTTGGTATGTACCTCTCACCTTACATTTCTATTCCAAGGCTCCACTTTCACTCTTGTCTTTGAATATGTTCTGTTTATGTTTGAAAGCTATATTTATACTGACTACAGTAAGGAAAAAAAAAAGCATATAATAAAGTCATCCAACATCAAGAACAGCTTTGTATCAGCTTTGTCAGAACACGGTTTAGAGAGCTACATTCTCTTAATGCACAGTAGTTAAATAAACTCCAAGATTCTTATGNACCATGAGAAGGCATGACAAAGCAGTAGATAATAGACAGTAGATCATGTCTGTAGGTAATATCTGGAAGAGCTTATGTCCTTGGGGACATTACCGAGCAGGGCCTCTGTGCCAGTCCTGGACTAAACTTCTGTTTTGTTTAAGACCATGTTAAACAGTCACTGTGATGTGCTCCAAGTCTGCCGTCCATTGTAGTGTTTGTTTATTTAACCCCTTCATAAAAGTTCTTAGCACGTGAAAAGGATGTTAAGGCAAAAACACAGCAGGGATAGAAAAGCACACAAAAGCTGTTGCGTTGAGAAACTTTTCCATATTGGAAAAACATGTAATATTGACATATCCACCAAGGTAGTTGACCTAAGTGGCAGCAGGAATGAGATCATTTGGGAGACAGAGCTATGGATTGGGAAATGGGGGTGATGGATTTGGAGTCTGGCCTTAGATCAGCTATCTTAAATTGTTCTAACTACACAGAACCTCAGTTTTCTGTTGAAAATGATGTTTACTTCTGAGGGGATGTAGTAAGAGGTTCCTGATGATCGGGGGAGGCAAAGGGGTGTGAGAGTGTGAGGAGGGAGCGAGGTCTTGCCGAGTCTGCGGTAACCTGCCTGTAGGCTGGGGGCTGACCTGCTGGCTGGCAGAGGCCCAGGCAGGGGATCTGCTGACAAGGGCCAGGAAGTAAGTGGTACCTTGTAACTGTGGCATCCCCATATTCATACTCACAGTCAATGCACCTCATAAATTTTAACAGAGAATAGCTTTCTACATTTTGGTATGTACCTCTCACCTTACATTTCTATTCCAAGGCTCCACTTTCACTCTTGTCTTTGAATATGTTCTGTTTATGTTTGAAAGCTATATTTATACTGACTACAGTAAGGAAAAAAAAAAGCATATAATAAAGTCATCCAACATCAAGAACAGCTTTGTATCAGCTTTGTCAGAACACGGTTTAGAGAGCTACATTCTCTTAATGCACAGTAGTTAAATAAACTCCAAGATTCTTATGCTGCAATAACCCATTAAATCATCTTAAATACTATGTCATAATGACAACTTGATGCAACCAGATGTGATATTTGGGGATTTAAAAGAAATATGTTTCTAAAGACACAGCTTCCTCATTTTACATCCTTAAGCCCGTTTGCACAGCTGTTCCACTGCACTGCACTGCTCTCTGTGGGCGTGTATCGCTCCTGTGCTGTCTCACACAGAGCATGACCGAAGGACAGACGGATGTTCCCCAGGACGATGGGATATGCGCTTCTGTGAGATCTGCACCCACTGTGATCTTGTTTTTAAGGCATGATTTTCTCACCCTGGAAATGCACAAATATGTGTGATACACATTGACATCAGGCTTTGCAAGCACCCCCTGCTCTATCGGTCATGGTTAAGTCAGCCAAGCCCAGAAGGACAGTATTCATTACACCCCAGGGCTAGAGAGAAGGCAGGTGGCTTGCATAATATACAACTAAATTGTACTAATCCACCTTTGGGTGGATTTGTGTTTTTAACAGCACTGAAATAGTCCCCTAACACTTCTAGTTTCTACCCTGCTTTGCAATTGCTTACTTATCAAAGGTGTAAGCTCTATAGTATTTGAAGTTTCAATGTCACATGGGATTGGAAGTGAACTTTTGAACTTTTGATTTGATCAGTTGGTATACAAGTTGGCACAATTCAAAGTTGTGTATGTGATGAACCATCAAAGGGAGAGAAGCCATTTGACAGCCATGTGATACACTGTGTGCAGGGGAAGATAATGCCACCATCAAGCAGGAATCCTAGAAATTAGGTCATAACAGGCAGTGCAAGTGGGCCCTAATGAACCTGGATTCATGTCTGTGGTGAAATTAGATGCGGGATAATGTCCTCAGAAAAGCTGCCACGTCTCAGTCTGGAGAGAAGCCCACTGCTGATACAACAAATCAATTGATAAGAAGTGTCTTTATTGCACTCAATAAAAAAACAGCACAACCCCAAATAAGCATGCATGGCTCATAAAACAAATTGCACACCTAAAATGAATTACACTCTAAGTTTTTTTTTTTTTTTTAAAGTAAATGACACCACGGAATATTCAGTGATGTTTCTATCCACTAAAGACTAAGATTATAAACAGCACTAAAAGTAAATGTTTTCACGTTTCTTTTTAGTTTAGTTTTTTTTTTTTCCAATCTACAGGATTACCAAGAGCAAAATGTAAAAGAAAAACATGGTAGAAATTGCCTGTTTTGTGAAATATAGGAAAAAATATACCATCTGTGATTTAGCACAGTTTTCAATATTCCATCTGTGGTCTAACTGCCGTTCTTCACAAAGGCTGAATCCATTGTAGTTCAGTATGATTTTTTTTAAAGTTTTTCTAAGAAGACTACTTTTGTAAAACGTTGTTATTCTTGACATGGAGTTTCTTTTGAATGAAACAGTAAATATGGCCTTTGGACTGCAGCCTAACAGATTCCTCTGTCCATGGGATTTTTCAGACAAGAATACTGGAGTGGGTTGTGATTTTCTCCTTCAGGGGATCTACCCAACCCAGGGATCAAACGCACATCTTCTGCATCTCCTGCAACAGCTGCTGCTGCTGCTGCTAAGTCATTTCAGTTGTGTCCGACTGGCATAGCAGGTACATTCTTTTACCTTCTGAGTCTGGAAAATCCCATATTGGAGAAGCCAAATGTGGCCTTAACAATTGTTTTAAGTATTTGTTGTTGTATACAAGGGCTTAAAATTCTGAAAATCACCCCGTCCTTCTCCTGTCACCCCATCTCCAGCAAACTTCATTATATAAAATGTACTTTGAACCCTGTGTGCTGGAGTTTCTGTTTCTTTATTCATTGATTAAGCAAATATTTATTGCTGGGAATTCTGTTGTAGGGGTTTCTGTGTATAAAGAACCCCAAAGTAGTAAATGGCACTATTAGGCTGTTTCGGTCAGCAATCATTGGTTCAGTATTAATTTAAAAACACAGTGGTGCATCTCACAGTGACCACTGGGCTTAGGATGCTGCTGCCATCCACTCANTATCAGAGTGGAGCACGTTACACTGCTTAAGGGAACGGCACAATGATCCTCTGAAAAAGAGCTTGATTTAGGATTATAAAAATGAAAAGATGAGGGTCTCTTTAGAACCCTACTCCCACCTCTGACCTCTGGAATACACAAGTAAAGGCTGGCTACACAGCAGCCATTTTGCAACCAAGACATGAATGCCAATACTGTACACACCATCACACTCACTGAAGAAGACAATAAAATAAATGCATTCTACTTAATCCTGCAGTGGAGGGAGAAAAGACCTCAATGTGCATATTTGGGAAAGAAAAGGATATAAGTGCACAGCCTAAAACACAACTGTGTGGGCTTCACATCAATATGATTATTTGGGATACAGTGGAGAAGGAGAGGGTGGGACCAGCTGAGAGGACAGCATTGACATGTACACACTCAGTTCAGTTCAGTCGCTCAGTCGTGTCCAACTCTCTGTGACCACACGGACTGCAGCACGCCAAGCCTCCCTGTCCATCACCAACTCCGAGTCCACCCACACTCATGTCCATTGAGTCAGTGATGCCATCCAGCCATCTCATCCTCTGTCATCCCCTTTTCCTCCTGCCCCCAATCTTTCCCAGCATCATGGTCTTTTCAAATAAGTCAACTCTTCGCATGAGGTGGCCAAAGAATCGGAGTTTCAGCTTTAGCATCATTCCTTCCAAAGAACACCCACAGCTGATCTCCTTCAGAATGGACTGGTTGGATTTCCTTGCTGTCCAAGGGACTCTCAGGAGTCTTCTCCAACACCACAGTTCAAAAGCATCAATTCTTCAGCGCTCAGCCTTCTTCACAGTCCAACTCTCACATCCATACATGACCACAGGAAAAACCATAGCCTTGACTANATTAAGCAAATATTTATTGCTGGGAATTCTGTTGTAGGGGTTTCTGTGTATAAAGGACCCCAAAGTAGTAAATGGCACTATTAGGCTGTTTCGGTCAGCAATCTTTGGTTCAGTATTAATTTAAAAACACAGTGGTGCATCTCACAGTGACCACTGGGCTTAGGATGCTGCTGCCATCCACTCATCTCATTTGGTGATATGAAGCCACCTGTGGCAGCTCCACCAGCCACGATCCAATAATACAGAAATTTCAGCATTACTGACACTTTAGATAATTCTTTGCTGGGTGGGGGGGAGGGTGCGGGCCTGCCCTGTGTACCATAGGATGTTAGCAGCATTCCTGGCTTCTGCCCATTAGATGTTGGCAGAAGCCAACTTTCCTAACTGTGACGACCACACACGTCTCCAGAAATTGCCTAATGTCCTCCAAGGGGAAAAAAATCACTTTTGAGTGAGAATGACTCATGCTGCTGCTGCTGCTAAGTCGCTTCAGTCGTGTCCGACTCTGTGCGACCCCATAGACGGCAGCCCACCAGGCTCCCCCATCCCTGGGACTCTCCAGGCAAGAACACTGGAGTGGGTTGCCATTTCCTTCTCCAATGCGTGAGAGTGAAAAGTGAAAGTGAAATCACTCAGTTATGTCCGACTCTTCATGACCACAGGGACTGCAACCCACCAAGCTCCTCCGCCCATGGGATTTTCCAGGCAGGAATACTGGAGTGGGGTGCCATGGCCTTCTCCCAGAGAGTGACTCACATGAAAGACTAAATGTTCATATCAACAATTGTTGAACATTATTAAGTTTTCTTTTTCTTTGCAGGGTAATAGACAATGAGTTGTACCTTGCTTCTCACCGTAGATGAATTTTTTATGGAAATTGCTACTGAACATAAAAGGAAATAGAAAGTGGGAAATGGCTTAGGAGAACTAGGGCTGTGAAATCCATTTTTTAATGTAGTAAGATCAACCAGGACTATTGTCATTAAGCACAGTTCAGTTCTCCAGCCACCCAGGACAATTTTGAAGCTAACTGTGCTGTACCAGTCCACTATTCCTTTCTTTGTGCTAGCTTTTTGGTATGGGTAGTCCACCACTCCTTGACAATTCTTTGCAAAATGTAGTGGCTCTAATGCCTTTCCCATGTTTTCTGTGAGAATTTCCTGGGTCCTATTAGTTACACAAAATTTCTCTTCCTGCTTCTGTGTTTGGACTTTTGCTTATTTCAATTTAGAACTGTTCATATTCTGTTCAATAGTTTAGTTAATTGGTTAGATACCAGCCTCTCTTAGATGTGGTATAAACTCTTTGCCACTAGGCTGCCATCATTGGAGCCTGTCATCTAGTCTAGGAATTGCATTTAGCTATAATAGAAATCGGGCTTCAAATAACTTAAATAGGGAAATTTCCTGCCTTATATTATGAGTAGGCACCTAAAATCATTGGCTCAACAGCTCAACAAAAGCTAAGTGAAATCGCCAAAGTTCTCTTGTTATTCCCTTCTTGGTTGCAAAATGGCTGCTGTGTAGCCAGCCTTTACTTGTGCATTTCAGAGGTGGGAGTAGGGTTCTGAAGAGACCAGCAGACTTCCCTTATGTCTTGTAGATCAGAACTGAGTCACATAGCAATTCCTGACTATAGCAGAGGTGGAGGGATGGAGGTTTATATTATAAAGTATCTATATAGTATATAATTTTACAGTCTGTAATAGAAAAGTGCAAAGAAAAGAAGTTGGAATACATTTTGAATTACTCATTCTCCATTGATAGACAACATGCTAAAGGTTGGTGGAAGGAATGTAAGGTAGGACTCCACTCAAACCAGAATTCATCCCATGGCTTCTGATACAAGAAGAACAAACACAAACACTTTATCAAAGAAGCTTCCTCAAGTGTGACATGAAGCTATAAATTAGACCTTAATTTGGCCATTGCTTTCAAATAAGAGTTTATTAAACATTCATGCATCCTTATCATTGTTTGCTGTGATTCTTCATAGCACAGGGAAGAGATGAGATAAAAGGAATTTGTATGAGATCTACCTTCTGTAGAAGGCATAGGAGTCAGAGGAGAAAAGTGTGGGGTTGATAAAAAGGTGCTCTTGAGCCAGGAGGACTTTGAAGCAGAAAGAAAGTGGAAACCGAGGATGTGAGCAATGATGCCACAGTGGAATTTCGATAAACAGGTCAAATGTTGAAATGTGATTTTAAAATTAATCTGCCGGAGCAAAGTTACACTATTTTTACTTTCTTAGACTACCTGCCAACACACAAAAAGACACAACACTTCATAACTATTAGGCATTTAATCTACTCTTTGCTTTCAGTCTTCAATGCTTCCCCAGATAGGCTTTATTTCCTATTAATATTTAATTGGAGGACAATTGCTTTACATTGTTGTGTTAGTTTCTGCAGTACAACAGTGTACATACACATATGCATTTCTTCCTTCTTGAGCCGTGCTCCAGCCCATCTAGGTTGTTAGAGAACGCCGAGCCGAGCTACCTGTGTTACAGAGCAGCGTCCCACTAGCCCTCACACACGGTAGTGAGGCTTTATTTTGGGGGCTCCAAAATCACTGCAGATGGTGACGGCAGCCATGCAATTAAAAGATGCTTACTCCTTGGAAGAAAAGTTATGACCAACCTAGACAGCATATTCAAAAGCAGAGACATTACTTTGCCAACAAAGTCCGTCTAGTCAAGGCTATGGTTTTTCCTGTGGTCATGTATGGATGTGAGAGTTGGACTGTGAAGAAGGCTGAGCGCTGAAGAATTGATGCTTTTGAACTGTGGTGTTGGAGAAGACTCCTGAGAGTCCCTTGGATGGCAAGGAAATCCAACCAGTCCATTCTGAAGGAGATCAGCTGTGGGTGTTCTTTGGAAGGAATGATGCTAAAGCTGAAACTCCGATTCTTTGGCCACCTCATGCGAAGAGTTGACTCATTTGAAAAGACCATGATGCTGGGAAAGATTGGGGGCAGGAGGAAAAGGGGATGACAGAGGATGAGATGGCTGGATGGCATCACTGACTCAATGGACATGAGTGTGGGTGGACTCGGAGTTGGTGATGGACAGGGAGGCTTGGCGTGCTGCAGTCCGTGTGGTCACAGAGAGTTGGACACGACTGAGCGACTGAACTGAACTGAGTGTGTACATGTCAATGCTGTCCTCTCAGCTGGTCCCACCCTCTCCTTCTCCACTGTATCCCAAATAATCATATTGATGTGAAGCCCACACAGTTGTGTTTTAGGCTGTGCACTTATATCCTTTTCTTTCCCAAATATGCACATTGAGGTCTTTTCTCCCTCCACTGCAGGATTAAGTAGAATGCATTTATTTTATTGTCTTCTTCAGTGAGTGTGATGGTGTGTACAGTATTGGCATTCATGTCTTGGTTGCAAAATGGCTGCTGTGTAGCCAGCCTTTACTTGTGTATTCCAGAGGTCAGAGGTGGGAGTAGGGTTCTAAAGAGACCCTCATCTTTTCATTTTTATAATCCTAAATCAAGCTCTTTTTCAGAGGATCATTGTGCCGTTCCCTTAAGCAGTGTAACGTGCTCCACTCTGATATTGAAGGAGAAACTCAGCTTCCTGTTTCTTGACTTTGCTGACATGTGAGATCATGAGGGAATGCTTTCCTCCACGAAAAGTTCTGGAAACCCATGGTTTTTCCTCTCCCCCGAGATTTCTGCCGCTTCTTCTGGTCTTGGGTGTGATGAATGCCTTGAGACTTGTTGTGGCCTTTATGAAAACTCAGAAAGAAAAATGGAAGTAGAAAGAGAGTATTTTCTTTTTCATATCCAAATTAGTAAACTTGTACTTAATTGATTTGTGGAATCTTTTCTCATGAAATAGTAAATTTTAGAAAAGAAATGGGCTTCCCTGGTGACTCAGATAGTAAATCTGCGGGAGACCTGGATTCGATCCCAGGGTTGGGAAGATCCCTTGAAGAAGGGCATAGAAGAGAGACAAGATAGTAAATAACAGGGGATCTTTGCAAAGGTTAGCCATTTGTGGTAGCAGTGGCAGGAAGGGCATATATTTATTGCTCACGTTTGGCCGCCTCTGGTTTCTTCTCGTCGAGTCACCTGCCATTGGCACCTTTCCCAGGAAACGTGATTGCTCATGGTGTTTCCATTCAGTGCAGTTTGTCCCTAATTATCCCAGTAGACAATTAATGCCAGGTTGTCCACGCATTTGGCCAAGCTACAGATTTATGTTTGTACTTTCCTGAGGAATACCTCTTGAGGAAAATGAGCATTGTTGTGTGTGTGTGTGTTTTGGTATATTACTGACTTTAAGGTGTCCTGATATTTGCTTGCATGTTGGGCTTTAAGGGATTCTTATACAGAATTTTATATAGAACTTATACAGTACTTAAACTTATACGAATTTTTGAGTTTGGAAAGCAAGTTCATGTTCCCCTTATCTTACTCTTATTATTTAAAAAATTAATTCATATTATTAAAGCAGTTACAACACCCTCAAGAGTACACACAGTAGGAAAAAATCATAAAGAACTCTTCAGGAGCATAAACAAATGTTCAGAAGGCTGTGTGTTGCAGTGCTGTTGGCAAAAGTGAGCATGGGAGGAGAAACTACACATCCATCAACAAGGAAACATCTTGCAGTGCAGGAGGCCTGGGTTCGATCCCTGGGTCAGGAAGATCCCCTGGAGAAGGAAGTGGCAACCCACTCCAGTATTCTTGCCTGGAGAATCCCATAGACAGGGACTCACAGAGTCCAACACAACTGAGTGACTAACACT
The DNA here is from genome assembly GCA_006410735.1 of Raphicerus campestris. Classification (NCBI taxonomy): domain Eukaryota; kingdom Metazoa; phylum Chordata; class Mammalia; order Artiodactyla; family Bovidae; genus Raphicerus; species Raphicerus campestris. The sequence goes on from SJYW01034919.1 coordinate 220,888, forward strand.
TCCACTTTTCCATAAATGTTGTCATTAGGGAACATATTGATTACTTAGGTATTAACATCTTAAGTTGAACATATTAATGTGTTAANAGACAGGGGCTCACAGAGTCCAACACAACTGAGTGACTAACACTTCCACTTTTCCATAAATGTTGTCATTAGGGAACATATTGATTACTTAGGTATTAACATCTTAAGTTGAACATATTAATGTGTTAAGATTATCTTATTAATTAGCTCTTAACAAATCAGGTAGATATTTGGTGGCTTCCCTGGTAGCTCTCACAGTAAAGCATCTGCCTGCAGTGCAGGAGACCTGGGTTCGAATCCTGGGTCGGGAAGATTCCCTGGAGAAGGAAATGGCAATCCACTCCAGAACTCTTGCCTGGAAAATCCCACGGACGGAGGAGCCTGGAAGGCTGCAATCCATGGGGTCGCTGAGGGTCGGACACGACTGAGTGACTTCACTTCATAGATAATAAGGAAACTTTCTAGAACCTATTCTTAATTGCAAAAAGGCACTTGCAGAACAATGCAAGAAGTGTGATAACACTTCTATTGTTAAAAATATCAAACAATTATACATTTCTGTACATATTGGTGTATCTATGNAGATAATAAGGAAACTTTCTAGAACCTATTCTTAATTGCAAAAAGGCACTTGCAGAACAATGCAAGAAGTGTGATAACACTTCTATTGTTAAAAATATCAAACAATTATACATTTCTGTACATATTGGTGTATCTATGTCAATACACAGGGAAGGCTGGGAAGATGCCCACTGCCCCTGGAGAGAGGGAGAAGGATTATATGAATGTATTCATTTTAAACTATATCACTTTGGATTTGAAAAGAAATATAAAAGAGTTATTTAAAACGAAGGAGGAAAGAGATTGCTAATGCTTCTTTCTCTAACAGAAGTACTATCAGAACTGTTGTGATTCTCTTTCTAATCTGTTTTCATTTGTATATATCTTATATAGTGGTGCTAAGAGGGAGCATGACATTTGAAAAATATAATACTGGTTAAATACTGAAAAGGGTGAGAAAGAAAATCAAAGTGTTCTGTAATTCCACTGTCTGCACAGTCCTATGGAGTAAGGTAGAAGTTTAGAGCATGCAAACAGTTCAGAAAATGAAAGCCACCCTCCCTTTGCCCAAGAGCACACTCCATCCATTGCTGTCTTTCCTCCCAATTTAAAGGACAATTGCTGATAATGTTTGCTTTCAGGACAAAAATTAGAAAGGAAACACCAACACGTGTAAGACAATTACAACACTGCTAACAATTAGTAAGCATTTACCATGTGACTATTAGATAATGTTCCAAGGGTCTTTGGATGGATTAGCCCATTTAATTTCCATGGTTCTATGAGTTAGGCTCTATTGTTGTTACCATTTTACTGATGAAGAAATAGAGGCACAGAGAAGTTAAGGAAACTATTGACATTCACTAATAGGAAGTGATGAAACAGGCATCCAAATGCAGGAAATCTGACCCCTGAATCTCAGTATTAACTACCAATAGTACACACACTGCCCCAGTACTATATGGTGCTGGTTTTAGACCCTTAAAACCATAAACATATGTCACTATGTATCCATCGAAAGTCACATTGTCAAAGTGAATGTCACTCAGTCGTGTCCAACTCTTTGCCACCCCAATGTACTGTAGCCCACCAAGCTCCTCTGTCCATGGGGATTCGCCAGGCCAGAATACTAGAATGTAGCCTTTCCCTCCTCCAGGGGATCTTCCCAACCTAGGGGTGGAACAGTGGTCTCCCACATTGCAGGCGTATTCTTTACCAACTGAGCCACCAAGGAAGCCCAAGAATACTGGACTGGGTGGCCTATCCCTTCTCCAGCGGATCTTCCTGACCCAGGAATCGAACTGGGGTCTCCTGCATTGCAGGCAGATTCTTTACCATCTGAGCTACCAGGGAAGCCTATATGAGTCTGTAAATTTTACACCAAGGTCACAATCACTAGCAGATACATCATATCTGCTATTCAGCACCTTGCTTTTCCCCTTTAAAAAGTTACTTTCATAGCAGCTCATCCAAAGCAGTTTCATTCTTCTAATATACTGCAGTTTTCAATGAAAGAGAGGCAGCTTTTCAGGAATGCTGTAGTCATCTTCTGTTTCTTTGTTGCTTTTTCACTTGTATTGCTTTCCTGATGTCTTCTCCCTTTTTTGAGGTCAATATTGTACCTGTGTTTTCCTAGAAAATGCTCCATTTCCTTCTCTTCCATTTTGTATTTGTTTCATTTGCACTCTTACCTTCATCATCATCTTCTTCTGGGTATCTTATTGTTTTTCTTAAGTTCTCCAATTTGGGTGTTTAGGTAATCCATTTTTCTTATTTAATTATGCAGGGATTTGATACCCTAGATCTAGAAAAACACATTTCCCCTCAGATAGTCTGCTTAAAATATCCATGAGTAATTTAAAAAGATAGTTTAGAACTTTCTAGAAGGTTGGCCTGTTCTCTTCTAATTTGCATTTGCACTTCTTGCCTTGTACATGACACTTCTTGTTCCTGCCTTACATTTCCTGTTTCATGATTGTTACATCTTCATATTTTATATTATCAAGGTGTATGGTGTTTATCTATTCTACCCATGTTTTCCATAGTATGCTAAGTCACCTAGTCGGGTCCGACTCTTTGTGACCCCATGGACTGCAGCCCGCCAGGCTCCTCTGTTCATGAGGATTCTCCAGGCAAGAATACCAGAGTAGGTTGCCATTCCCTTCTCCATTCCCATAGTAATTTGGTTTTAATTGCATATTAAAGTGAATTTAATATTAATACATAGGATTTTTATCCAGCATTTAAAAACTAAACATGATAGTTTTGTTATCATTTTCAATGAAAGCAAGCATAGTATTCTACATATATCATAATATCCTTGGCCATGTCTTCATCATTGCACATTCAGATTGTTTCCAGTTTTCCTCTCTTGCAAGTTTTACTGCAGTTACTGGTTTTGAGGATGTATCCCCAACTCCATAATTTGCATTATTTTCCCAACAAGGGAGCCCACGGAGTGGGACTGTGAGTGTTGGTCTTTTTGAAGCCGAATTTGCGCCTTGATTTACACCTTAGTCTTGAGCATCCTGACTCTTATGGGAATCAGGTTAGACTGCCCTCCTCTGGCAGCTGCTGTAACTGCACTGCATGTCATAGCCCTGGCTTACTTCTTTCTGTCTGATTCTAACACTGGCCGACAGAGCTGCGCCAGGTATCCAGTTAGAGACAGTGCTTCTTGTAGCAAAGTGGGTTTCACTTTATTTCTAGGACCTTCTTTATGTTCAGCATATTTCACATACTCAGTCTCGGAACCTTTGCCTAAATCGTCCCTGAGAATTGAGACTGACAACACTGCTTGAAGAAAACCAGAGAATTTGGACTCTAAGAATAGTTGGGATCATTTTCCTAACGGATAGCTTCTGTGGACTTATCTATGTAAATATCTACTCACCACTTTTTTCCTTTCACACAAAACCCTGGGAACATTTCTATTTACTCCCCAGCAGGTATTAGCCTCATAAATCACATGCTGCCTCAGTGCCGGAGAAAAGGATTTTCTTGCTTCTTTTCAGTAGTGATGGGTAACTGGGCTGGGGCTGACCCATTCACACAGCCATGAACAAGGCAAGAGAACAGTCTGTTGCTAAGAAATAAGATTTTTCTGTAGCGGTGATGGACACAGTGTAGTCCATGAGCTGATTCTCACGTCCCCAGATTTGTTCAAGCTGTGGTCAAAATCTGGCCTCTGTTCATCAGCATTAGATTAAATCTTGGGGACACAGTTTGGGGTGAAGTAGAAAGAAACAGCCTTGCAGGCAAAGCCTTGCACAGCAAGCTAATGCCCTTAAGACTGTGTCTGCTCTTGAGAAGGTTACAAGGAGTGTTAGACTGTTCAGGGAGAGGGGTGTGATTGGCACGTGGCCAATCTTCTGACTGGTTGGTGGTGAGGTCATCTAGAGTCAACATCATCGTCCTTCTGGTTGCAGCCCATCTGGGGCCTATGTGCTTGTGGGCAGCACGCAGTTAGCTTCTTCTGCTTGGTGGGAGTTTTCAGTGTCTGCAAAACAGCTTAAAAGACATGGTCCAGAATATTATCTATAGTCCTTGAGGAAGAACTAAAGTCCTTGACTTTAATGGTTCAAGTGTTATTTTGTCTTGCTTGGCTGTTTTCTTTCTGCATTTTCTTGTTTCTCTGATTAAATGTATTCTTTGGAACTTGGGGAAGACCTAGGAGGCTAAAGTTTTTCTACAGACCAAAGGCATGCAGAGGACATGGATGGGGTCTCTTCTGAGACACCCTCGTAAGTTCTTGCTTGGTAAACAAAACCAGGACACAGAGCCCATCTTGACTCTTCCCCTTCTTGTACGCGTCCTGCTGAGTCTATCTGCTGAGCATCACTCAGATGCTCTCCTCTTCCTGCCAGCCCCGCTGCTGCCTGGGTGTCTCACCCAGGTTACTGGATTGGCCTCCCAACTGGCCTCGTGTTTTCACACTTGCCTTTTTTTGTTTCTCAGCATAGCAACCAGAGGGATTTTTCTAACATGAGCATTCTTTCTTAAAGGCCTTCAACAACCTCTATCAATGTTGTGATAAATTTCACAACCGTGAGTCCTACACCTGCTACTTTTTCTCCTGGAACATTCTTCTCTCCCCTCTCTGTGTGGCTAAGTCCAGCCCAGGGTTAGTTAGATATTACTTCTCTGGAGAAATATTCCTGTATCTTGCTGGTTCCCTGGATTTACGGCTTCTATAATCTCCTATCTCATGTTTGTTATGTTGCATTAGTTCCAGCTGTTGAGCCTCTGCTGCTGCTGCTGCTAAGTCGCTTCAGTCGTGTCTGACTCTGTGTGACCCCAGAGATGGCAGCCCACCAGGCTCCCCTGTCCCCAGGATTCTCCAGGCAAGAACACTGGAGTGGGTTGCCATTTCCTTCTCCAATGGATGCAAGTGAAAAGTGAAAGTCAAGCCGCTCAGTCGTGTCCGACTCCCAGCGACCCTATGGACTGCAGCCTCCCAGGCTCCCCCGTCCATGCGATTTTCCAGGCGAGGGTACTGGAGCGGGATGCCATTGCCTCTGTATAATCAGGGTATGTTGGTCTTGTTTGCTGTGTCAGTTAGAAACTGTATTTGACTGCTACAGCAGAGACTCAGACAAATAATGTAAGAAGATATTTTCTCTTATGTATCTCAGTCCAGAGAGCAATAACCAGAGCTGGTATGAGGGTTCCAGACACCCACAGGAGAACCAGCAGCAAGAACTGCTCTCGTCCCTAGGTCTTGGCTCTGATCCATGAGGTTACTCTGTGACCCAGTAGCTGTTAGAGCTCCAGCCATTACATCCACAATCCAGATGGGAAGAACAGGAAGCAGTAAAGAAAGGCAAAAAGATTTTGCACAGACATTTGTCTCTGCTTTAAAGAACTTTATTGTAATCCTCACTAGTAATGTGTGCCTCTCACTCATTAAACTTGATGACATGGTTATGTCTAGCTATAAGGTAGGCTTGGAGGTAGTTTTTACCCAGGTCCAATACCACCTCAATTAAAGCTGGGGTTTTGTTACTGAGGAAGAAGATGGAATGTGTATTTTGGAATAAGCTGCAGCCTCTATTATTCTCATTAAAGTGTTTCAGAGTCCACCTATTTGGGTTCTCAGTAGATGTTTGTGAGAGAGTGAACTTGCCTCACTCCATCCAAAGGCATGGACAGCCTTGGACATGGAGTGTAAATGAGATAAAGATGCTTAGGATAGGAAAAGTTGTGCTGCCATCAATGGAAACCCTCTACAAGGACAAGCATGGGCCATCTGTAACTGACATGACCTGATTGCCTGAGCTGAAGTCCAGCACAAAGAAGCAGGCATGTGTAGCGGAGAGACGCCTGAATGTGGAGTCAAAGACTGGTGCCCCAGGGCTGCCCCCTAACCAAAAAGCTCGAGAGCTTTACTCTAGTCGCTTCTCCTCTTGAATCATTCTCTTCCTTTGTAAAACAGGGCCTGTAGCTTCAATCTTATTCCTCTGCTGTAGGGTTGGGGGAGGGTGTGAGAGGCCAATATGACAATACATGGATATGCAAGGCCTGATGTCAATGGGTGAGCACCCCCATGGGCCAGCTGCTTATGGCGGCGCTTTCATACACTAATGTGCCTGTGAATCACCGGGATCTGATAGCTCTGGTCAGTAGTTCTGGTGTGAAGTCTTGAAGTTCCAAGTCCAGCTCCCCTTGGTAGACCTGGCGGGCATGGGCTGAGCAGGGTGAGGTCTCAGCCTAGCAGTCCGTAGGTTCTAATGTTACTTGGAGAGCTGCACACTATCAAACTCACTCCTCAAGCTCATTCTTACCCTTGTGGAGCGTGTTCACACAGCCCTCACGGATCTGCAGGTGTCCCGGTGTCTGTGCACGCAAAGTCACTTCAGTTGTGTCCAACTCTTTGAGACCCCATGGACTGTAGACCGCCAAGCTCCTCTGTCCATGGGATTCTGCAGGCAAGAACACTGGAGTAGGTTGCCATGCCCTCCTCCAGAGGATCTTCCTGACCCAGGGATGGAAACTGCATCTCTTATGTCCAACCTGCTCTGGCAGGCAGGTTCGTTACCACTGATGCCACCTGGGAAGCCCACAGGCGGCCCCCATGGAAGCTTTGTTTCTGTGCTTTGGCACTGTGCCCTTGACCTTCTTCATGTCTTCACTTGGACTAATCCAGGTCATCACTGATGGCCAGGTCATTATTTTAGTTTCATGTGGCAAAACTGTCCACTTCAAATAAATGAAAAAATTTAAAAAGTGGGTAAAGCAAATAAAATATATAAAGCCAGGTTTGCCAATAAGCAATAAAAATCTTGGTGCGACCTTGTGTGGAAAGTCCAGCTTTCCCCCATTGCCATTTAATTTTTGCAAGAAGGTCAGTTGCACTAGAGCTCCAACCTCAGCCTTAGAGTCCTATATTCTGAGAGTTTTTCTTGGCCAAGGCAGGAAGGGCAGAAGTAGTGATTTTTGTTTCACTGGTGTCACAAAACTTGCTTGAACTTTTTAACTATGCTACATATTTTAAATTACGAAAACAATATGTACTTACTTAAAAATGAAGCTGGAGAAAAGAAAAAAAGCAGAAGAAAACGGGTCCCTCATGATTTCATTTTTGAAAGGCAATCATTTCAAGCATTCTGAGGTCTTGAAATATTTTTTTTTAATTGTAGACACATAACAATAGACCATGTCATGTGGCTTGGGAAATCTCATTTCTCCCAGCCAGGGACTGAACCCTGGCTATGGCAATGAAAATGCTGAATCCTAACCACTGGACCACCAAAGAATTCCATATAATCACATGTCAATATAGCTGATGAACATAGATGCAAAAATCCTCAACCAAATACTAGCAATCCTAATCCAACAGTATATTAAAAGGCTCATACACCATGATCGAGTAGGATTTATCCCAAGGATGCAAGGATTTTTCAATATCTGCAATGCAATATGATGCACCACATCAACAAATTGAAGAATAAAACTGTATGATCATCTCAATAGATACAGAAAAAGTTTTCAGCAAAACTCAACACCCATTTAAGATATAAACTCTCCAGAAGTGGGGTACCTCAGCATAGTATAGCCCATATATGACAACCCCACAGCAAACATCTTACTCAGTAAGGAAAAGCTGGAAGTATTACCTCTGAGATCAGAAATAAGACAAGGATGTTCATTATTGATACTTTTACTCACCATAAACTTCTATGACAAACCTAGACAGCATATTACAAAGATGAGATATTACTTTACTGACAAAGGTCCATATAGTCAAAGGTGGGTCTTCCAGTAGTCATGTATGGATGTGAGAGCTGGACCATAAAGAAAGATGATCACTGAAGAAATGATGCTTTTGAACTGTGGTGTTGGAGAAAACTCTTGAGAATCCTTTGGACTGCAAGGAGATCAAAGTCGTCCATCCTAAAGGAGATCAATCCTGAATATTCATTGGAAGGACTGATGCTGAAGCTGAAGCTCCAATACTTTGACTATCTGATGTGAAAGCACTGACTCATTTGAAAAGATCCTGATGCTGGGAAAGATTGAAGGCAGGAGGAGAAAGGGATGATAGAGGATGAGATGTTTGGATGGCATCACCAATGCAATGGACATGAGTCTGAGTAGGCTCTGGGAGTTGGTGATGGACAGGGAAGCCTGGCATGCTGCATGGGGTTACAAAGAGTTGGACATGACTGAGCAACTGAACTGAAAGTTCGATATATTTACTGTTATTTTTTAAATTTATTTTTAATTGGAAGAAAATTGTTTTACAATGTTACATTGATTTCTGCCCTACGACAATATGAACCAGTCATAATTATATGTATATACCCTCTCCCTTGTGAGCCCACTCCCTTAAAATTCTGTATATTTCGACTCTCTTTTTACATAACTAGGGTCTCCCATAAGAGGTATGTGGAGAGGTGACTGGGAGATGATCCAGAAGCAGAGGCATGTTAAGTCCTGTGTAGATTTCTGGGAGAGGAGCCTAAACAAGCTTCCAGGGGCCTGGTGGGAGGCTGTTGACCATCCTGAGATTTGGGTGCCGACTGAACTCTTCTCATCTGTCTTCACCTCTGTAATTAACGTGCACGAGTGGAAGTAGTACCCTCAATTCTTAGCAAAATAGAATATCTCAGGGGTATTAAACAAATGAGTATTATTTCATCTTCACAGCAACCCCTGAAGGTGGATACCTTTGTTATTCTTATCTTATAGATGAGGAAACTGAGGCTGCAACCTTCCTGAGTCGTTGTGATGATTTTTTCTCAAGTCTGCAGTTTGCATATGTGTGCATACAAACTCTGCATGTGTGATAATTGTGATGAAACTTGATCCAAGGACTGTGTTTTGGAGGGCATTGGAGGGAGAGGGTCTCCCAACTCAAAGGATGAGAATCAAAAACTGCCTTTTGGAGGAACGGCCAAACAGGAGGGGGCTTCCCAAAGCGGGTCTGATGGAAAGGGCTTAGCTTCCCAGCATCATCGTACCCTCCTTGGTTAGGATGTAAGTTCCGTGTGGAGATGAGTGAACCATCCACATCCTCTCGTTCATCACAGCTGAACACTCAAAGTGGGGGTGCTGATGGGAAGAGCAAGGCAATCTTCCAGAAGCCACATCTGGGGCATTGCTAGCCTCAGCAGTGACTTGTGCAGATTACAAATAGTTTCTCTGGGTATAGCTGGATGGTATGGGGAAAAAGCTCCCTCCCTCTGGGAGGAGGAAAAGGGTCCCAACTAAGCCCTTGCTCTGGGGTCTTTAGTTTGCTTGGCCCCCACGTGCCCCTTGTTCCAAGCACCCATATTACACCGCTGCCCTTCAAGTTCTTGGTTACAAACCCCAGTGCCCGGTGCCTGGTCCCTGAACACAGTGACCGTGACTCTCCACACTTGAATCCCTGATCCTGGGGAAGACTGGCAAGTGGGGATCCAATTGGCATCTCATCGGGGGAGTAACGACGAACACCAGATTCTCCGTAGAAGGTGTTAGGATGGTGGCAAGGAGTAAAGTGCTCTCCGAAGGCCCCAAGTGCCCGAGGGGCGTGGCAAAGAGAGACTGAAGACAAAACTGGCAGGTCGAGGTGCCCAGAGAAGCCTGCTTCTGCTCCTTTCAGAGGTGCCCAGGTCAGCGTTGCTTAACCACGCCCCTTCCGGCCTCGGAGGAACAACTTCAGGGAAAACAACTTTATTTGTCCCTCATTATTGTTGTGTGTCTAGTAAACCACATATAATTCCAGCGCTCTTCCTAACAGCAATTAGGAGAAACAATAAGGATCATTTCAACGGCTTGACAGTTAAGTTTCTAACGAGTGAAATGCAAATCGTGCGATGAGGCTTTGGACAATTCATTAGCTGGGAGCATAAGCACTGAAAAGAAAACTGCTGAAGTCTTTAGCTAAATTATTTTTTAAAAATGGAACAGGAGGGACAGAAGCCACAAATAGGCCATATTCACATTAGAGGAAAACATATACTGAAATTGTAAAATGGATATAGGAACACACAGGAAAGGCAGGAGTGGAAATAATCTTCCTTTTTCTCTCCTCCCTCTTTTTTTTTTTTTTTTTAAAATGTGGCATAATTTTCTGTAGTGAAACACACACATTTTACCGATGTGCATACCATGAATATGTACACACTTATGCGGACCTGTGTGGCCAACACTGGAATCAAGAACTGGAAGGTTTCCGTTATTCCTCAAAGTTCTGTCGTGCCCCTTTCCAGGCAGTCCTCACCCACAGAGGCCCCGCTGGGCTGCTTCCTATCACTGTAGGTTTGAGCACCTTTTCCAGAACTTCATCAAAATGGGACCACGAAACATTCGGTGTTAGTGTTTGGTACCTGGCTCCTTTCTCTTTCCATGAAGCCATGCTGTTGCCAATATCAACGGATCATCCCTTTTTATTTCTGCCACAATTTGTCCATCCATTCTGTTGACAGACGCTTGGAGTGTTTCCAGGTTTGGGCTATTATGAACGAATCTTATTTGAGCACTCTCGCATGCACGTTTTTTTTGGACACCAACACTTCCCCCACCAAGAGTGGAATTCCTGGGTCACAGCGTGGGTTATGATTCATTTCATTGCCATATGATTTTTTATTTTTAGCTAGTTCTTTATGTTTTCTACATTCCACTTATAAATGTTAATTGTTCAACTCAGACTTTACCCACAGGCCAGAGTAACAATTTAGAATAATTTCATATCGTTTTGATTTCCTCCTAAGCAGATCAAATCCCTTTTTATCTAAGGAAAAACTGACAAAAGCATCAGTCTTGCGTACAGCACGTTTTGCTTGTACATCTCTGTTGAGGGTCGAGTGTTGAAAAATAAAAGATGTTGATTTACTCAGCAAATGCTAACGGGAAGGCAGAGACGCCCTGCGGATGGCGCAGAATCTGTTTCTCCGAGGAGAGGGGCCGTCTTGCGGGACCGCGCCCCTCCCGGCCGCCGCCTTGGGCTGCCTGGCTGCGCGGCGCCACCTGGCGTCGGCCGGGCGCCTGGCCGGGCTCGCCCCGCACCTGCTTTCCCCGGGCCGTGAAAACCGCCCACGTTCCGGGGACGTCGTTTGCCACAGACGGGAGACTTTGCTCAGCACCCTTGGCTCTCCTTGCGCACGCTTCTGGAAAGCTCGCTGCGCCCTNAAATGTGGCATAATTTTCTGTAGTGAAACACACACATTTTACCGATGTGCATACCATGAATATGTACACACTTATGCGGACCTGTGTGGCCAACACTGGAATCAAGAACTGGAAGGTTTCCGTTATTCCTCAAAGTTCTGTCGTGCCCCTTTCCAGGCAGTCCTCACCCACAGAGGCCCCGCTGGGCTGCTTCCTATCACTGTAGGTTTGAGCACCTTTTCCAGAACTTCATCAAAATGGGACCACGGAACATTCGGTGTTAGTGTTTGGTACCTGGCTCCTTTCTCTTTCCATGAAGCCATGCTGTTGCCAATATCAATGGATCATCCCTTTTTATTTCTGCCACAATTTGTCCATCCATTCTGTTGACAGACGCTTGGAGTGTTTCCAGGTTTGGGCTATTATGAACGAATCTTATTTGAGCACTCTCGCATGCACGTTTTTTTTGGACACCAACACTTCCCCCACCAAGAGTGGAATTCCTGGGTCACAGCGTGGGTTATGATTCATTTCATTGCCATATGATTTTTTATTTTTAGCTAGTTCTTTATGTTTTCTACATTCCACTTATAAATGTTAATTGTTCAACTCAGACTTTACCCACAGGCCAGAGTAACAATTTAGAATAATTTCATATCGTTTTGATTTCCTCCTAAGCAGATCAAATCCCTTTTTATCTAAGGAAAAACTGACAAAAGCATCAGTCTTGCGTACAGCACGTTTTGCTTGTACATCTCTGTTGAGGGTCGAGTGTTGAAAAATAAAAGATGTTGATTTACTCAGCAAATGCTAACGGGAAGGCAGAGACGCCCTGCGGATGGCGCAGAATCTGTTTCTCCGAGGAGAGGGGCCGTCTTGCGGGACCGCGCCCCTCCCGGCCGCCGCCTTGGGCTGCCTGGCTGCGCGGCGCCACCTGGCGTCGGCCGGGCGCCTGGCCGGGCTCGCCCCGCACCTGCTTTCCCCGGGCCGTGAAAACCGCCCACGTTCCGGGGACGTCGTTTGCCACAGACGGGAGACTTTGCTCAGCACCCTTGGCTCTCCTTGCGCACGCTTCTGGAAAGCTCGCTGCGCCCTTGGACCCCCGTCCCCGCTGCGCCTTTATTCAGCCCCTTCTCCCCGCCGTGGTGGGAGGACCATGGACAGCACCACGTGCCCGAGAAGCCCCGTGCTGCTCCGCCTCCCCCCGCCCAGGCCTTCGCTGTTCGTCCTCCTTCCTCTGGAACCCTCTGTTAGGAAGGAGTCTCCTCCGAAAAGTCCTTCAGAGGAGTCAGAAAGGGAATGGACCCTGGGTATCTGTTGGATTAGGCCTGCCGAATTGTGAGGCGTTTTATAATGATGTTCCAGAAACCTGAGGGGCGGCTGTCATTGTCTCACTTTATAAACAGAGAACGTGGGATGCAGAGAGGTTAACTGGGCTTCCCTGGTGGCTCAGCTGGTAAAGAATCCGCCTGCAATGCAAGAGACCCAGGTTCAATCCCTGGGTTGGGAAGATTCACTGGAGAAGGAAAAGGCTACCTACTCCAGGATTCTTGGGCTTCCCTGGTGGCTCAGACGTAAAGAATCCACCCACAAGGCGGGAGACCTGGGTTCCGTCCCTGGGTTTGGCAGATCCTCTGGAGGAGGGCGTGGCAACCGACTCTAGTATTCTTGCCTGGAGAATCCCCATGGACAGAGGAGCCTGGCGGGGTAAGCACAGCACAGAGGTGAAGTGCTTTTCCCGAGGTCACACAGCAACGCTGGAATAGAATCTTATCTCAAACTCATACTTTCCAGCTCTGCCTTCTTTCTTTCTTTCCCCCTGCCCCTTGACCTCTCTTCCCGCTCTCCTGGGATGCTCGTAAACTGCAGCCCTCCTGCTTCAGATGCTCCACGTCACGTGGTTGAAAGCAACTGTAGCTGACCCTTCAGACGTTGGCCTGGTCCCCTAGCCCCTGTCCTAAGTATCCTCGAGAGACCTGGCCCAAACGCGGGCATGAGCCGACTTCCACCAATCTCCCTTGCAACCAGGGAGGGAGAGCTGGTCATCGCTTTTCTCATCGCTTCTGAAAAAAAATAAAACGTTCTGAGATTTGAGACTTTGATGCTTTAATTCCATTTTCCCAGGAAATGATGATTGAGATGAAACAACTAAGGAAAAGAAAAAAAAAACACTTAAGGAAGTTTTCCTGAAGTTCACTAAGTTCCGGTGCCGCAGTAGTGAGGGAGGAGGAGCGAGTCTCGGGGGCGTCCGCATGCTGAGCACGTTCGCATGCTGAGCACGTTCGCTCACAGAGCTAGGGTGGGTTACCATGTCTTTTCTGCTGCTCCAGGGCCGTCTTCTGTGAAGAGAGGCACACAGGTGTGCATAGAGGGTGTACAATATGTACCGTGATTGGTGCACGCCAAGTCGCTTCAGTTGTGTCTCTTTGTGACCCCATAGACTGTACCCCGCCAGACTCCTTTGTCCGTGGGATTCTCCTGGAAAGAATACTGGAGTGGGTTGCCCTTCCCTTCTCCAGGGGATCTTTGGAGAAAGGTGTTAGTTTGGGGTTGGAGGGAAGATAGCATGATACACACAGACAAAAGAGAAATCTGAGGGAAAGGGTCACCTGTCCGAGGGACCCTGAGTGTCAACCAGTGTCCTTGACCAATCTGTGTAGAGACACCCTATTATGAGTCCATTGATGTCCACTCAAATTCATGTGTTGGTGTTCCAACCCCCAGGACCTCAGAATGTGACCTTATTTGGGGTAGGGTCCTTAGAGAGGAATCTCAGAGGTGGTGCTGGTGGCAAAGAATCTGCCTGCCAGTGCAAGAGACACTGAAGACACAGGTTTAGTCTACAGGGTCCCAAAGAGTCGGGCACGACTGGAAGACTGAGCACACACAGACAGGTTAAAATGAGGTTAAATGAGGTCATGAGGGTGGATCTTAACCCAGAATAACCAGTGTCATGAAAACAGGGAAGCTGAAGATAGACCTGCACAGAGGGAGAGGGTCACTCGATGATGAAGGCAGAGGTGGGATGATGTTTCTGCAAAGCACAGTGCTAGAGGTGGTCAGCGCGCCCCAGAAGCCAGGACAGAGGCCAGCAAAGATTGCCCCTCACAGCCCTCAGGAGAAACCAAGCCTGCGGACAGTGTGCTCTCAGGCTCCCGGCGTCAGAAGTTGGGTGACAGACGCTATTGCTTAAGCCCCCGTATCTGCACTGCTTTGTTCCCACAACCCCAGGCAGCGAACCCATATGCTCCTGTGTTCCAGGAGGTGATGAAGACAGGGACTTCGTGTGGAGGACTTCATGCTGGTTACTACATTTCTCTGTCCTTGAAGAGCTATTTAATGTGTTTGCTAAAGATTGGAACCCCCTTCCTCACATATTGGAATTGTTCCCACCTAGAGATAGCCCCGATGCTGGAAGTAGAAATGATCTTTTTTTTTTTTTTCTCTCCCAAACCATTCAGGTTGAAGAGCAATGACCTATATTCGCAGGGTCAGGATTATGGAGAGGAAACTGAGGCTCCCAGGGCATAAAATTAGAGGCTTCCCTCTCAAGTGCTGGTTCTGCACCTGGCCCAGGACTCCGTACCCTCCTTAACCCATGCACCCTACATGCCTTCTTCGCCTTCCCCTAGTCCAGACTCTGCCCATTTGTACTGGGAGCCAGAGAAAATAACAGGCATAAAGAGTGTCTAGAAACTGCCATGTGATTGCAGGAACTGTGGTCACAAAACCTAACATGATTACAAAAAAAAGGTTCTGCATATTTCCCTGAAGTTTTTTTATTTGCATGACTATATACAGGATTGTTGTTGGGATTTTCATTTTTAGTGATTCTCAGATGATAGTTTGGGGAGAATTTAGGGTGACTTACATCAGCAAATGCATTCCAATTTCATGAGCTCAAGCTGGCTTTGGAACGATGCTAGGACGGCAGAGAGGGTTGCAGCCTCCCTCAAGGATGGTCAGTGTGGACAGAGCACTAAGGACAATTACTTTCCACATGGCAAGACCAAGTCAGATGCCAGAACTTTTAACTCTCGGTGATATAGAAGTTTCAGATGAGACACCGGGCACTGCAGCTTTGAGCTAGGACTGCAGATTTAGTGCACAGAAATGCAGGGCACCCAGTGACATTTGAGTTTTAGGTAAGCAATGAATAATTTTTTTTTAGTTTGAGTACATCTCAAATGTTGAATGGGTCATACTTACAAAAACTATTTATTATTTATCTGAGACTAATGTATCTGAGGATCCTATATTTTATCTGCCAACTCTGTTTGGATCGTGTGTAAGGCACCCACCGGAACTGACTGCTGGCATTTTAAGTGTACGGTGAGGGATGAAGGGTTTCTGCTGGTGAATGTTTTGGCCTCCTTCTTTGGGGATTTAAATTATTCCGGGTCCCAAAAGAGGCCATTAATCTCAGTAGATCAAGTGCCTCTAATTGCTTAGGCAGGCACGTTTCACCTGTAAGAATTCAAACCAGGCTTTTGAGACGACAGCAGAGCTACATTTGTTGGCGACATAAAGAAATGGGGGCAGAAGAGCAGGCTGTTTGATTTGGAATTTAAATGTGGTCCAGCTTCAGAGACAAGTCTTTCATGATTTAGAGCTGTTTCCTAGAGACTTCCTTCAAGGGTTAGTGTTCAGAGACTGTCTTTGAATGTAAATTAAATTTGCTTAAAAAAAAATAATTTGTTCTTAAGAATCGTCCAAGCAATGTGGCTGAAAAGAACGGCCTCATGACAGCTGTGATGTGGATGGATGTCCTTGGCAAGTCTGCAGGACAGAGGAAACCAGGGCCCTCTTGCTGGGATGCTCCTAACGGTCCCTCTACCCACACAGCCATCCCTCCATCCATCTGCCAAACACCTGGTTTGGGCACATGGAGGAGAGAAAGAAAAACGATACAGTTATGTTCTTCAAGGAGCTCACAATTTCTTACAGAAGACAGGCATGTAACTAGACCATTATCATAAATTGTGACTTTGCTGTGATGGAGATGAGCACTGTGGATTATGGAAATCCTCCGAAGTAGGATTTGATTTAGGTGCAGGAAGGGAGAGTCAGTTTGGGGGAGGAACTGACGCCTTAGTAAATCTGGAAGGATGAATAGGAGTTACTTCGTCAAGTACTATATTTAGAGAGTTGGGCAGGAATTATGGGTCATTTTGTGGATAGACATACTGGGGAGGCGGAGGGAAGACTTAAAGGGCTTCATTTCTGGCTTGGCGCGTGCATGGAATGTGAACATGGCTGGAGAAATTGACTCTAAAGACAATTACTTTCTACTTGGCAAGACCAAGTCAGATGAATGTTGGGAAAACTTTAACATGTTCATTCTCTGTGAGCTTGGGAGATTTCACGTTAACCCACGAGGAACGGTCCCCTCTACTTTCTGGCAACCGAGACACAAAAGTGCAAAATAACAAACTTCATTGCTGAATTTTTACATGTCCCCTATCACTCTTAAAGGTCTTCTTTTCTTTCATTTGTGTTAGTGGCTCAGTCCTGTCTGACTCTTTGTGACTCCATGGACTGTAGCCCACCAGGCTCCTCTGTCCATGGGATTCTCTAGGCAAGAATACTGCAGTGGGTTACCATCCCCTTCTCCAGGGAATCTTCCCGACTCAGGGATTGAACCCTGGTCTCCTGCATTGCAGGCAGATTCTTTACTGTCTGAGGCACCAGAGAGAGGCTTTCTTTCCTTTGAATCCATAGTAATAAAAGCAGAGCTTATCTCTGTGATTTCAGGCTACATAGAATAGACAGAGGAAAAAGAAGGCTGGCCATGTGGTCCTGATCAGTGCAGAGGGTGCTGCTTACAAAGAACTGCCGGGAGAACTTGGTGAATCAGTAAAACAGGGCATATTTGCCTACAAAATTGGACTGCATTACTGGGTGGCACTCTGCAGCAAAGTGGTGATACCGAGTTCCATAGATTTTATTTTTGGGCAAGATGTACTAGATGAGCTACAGATTGTATTTTCCATGTCTTCATGACTAATGTTTGCAATTACTAATAGTTGGGGACAGTTCCCACTGGAACAGACGTCTTCAGTATTTTTTAATACAAAATTAGTCATGTAGATTCCCTGGGACTTGGTGTTTTATTAAGTCTGTCTCTCTCTTTTCAGAGGAGAGCTGTGTGCTGTGCATTCTTAAAAATATATATTTTTAAAGTGAAATGTACATTAAAAGTGAAGTGGACTGGTTTCCTCTCAGAATTCAAATAAATGCCTTTTTCTGGTCAAAAATGAGGAAAGGATCTAAGAGACAGTTCTTTGATCCACATGATCAACTATTGGATAATACTTTTGTTCCACACCAGTGCAGCTTGCAGAATGTTTATTTGGCAATAGAAAAAAGGTCACCATTTTAAGGCAGTTCAGAAACCAAATGTTCCCATAATATGGCAGCTTTCTCACAAAGCCACCCTTGGCTTTGCTGCTTTGGAATCTGTGCTTTTGACAAGCTCAAGCTCTCTTAGATGTGTTAGGCGTTAATGTGTGTGTGTGTGTGTGTGTGTGTGTGTGTGTCTGTGTGCGTGCTTGTGTGTGTCGGGGGAGTCAGTGGTTAGAGGTCTGTTGTTTGCCAATGCTGAGGTCTCCACAATAAGGAAACTATTTTTTATCGCAAGGTGAGTTCTTTAAATAAGACAAGGAGCTGGTGGGGATGGAATATCTAGGTGCAACATATGCAGAAACAGAACAGCGTGTGCAGAGAAACTTGAATCAGGTTGTGTGTGTGGTTTTTTTTTTAACTACCAATCCTTTCTTTCAAGCAGCATTTGTGCAACCCCGTCTGAAATAGAAAACCTTAATTAGCTCCAGCAGAATGTGTGTCTTTACTGCCACCTGTTGTTCAGGAAAATGTAAAGGCTCAGAGGGGCCCCGGGAGGTGGTGCGAAGGCCTCGGGTGTGTTCTCCATTGTGCACAGTCGTCCTGAATGTAGCCCTTTGAGACATAACCTGCGTATAAGTTGTACTCATCTACTCATCGAGAGCCCAGAGGGGCCCGAAATTGACATATTTTCTTAACAAAGAACAAGCTGCACACTTAGTTGCTGATCATTATTGATTAGAATCTTAAAAAGCAATGCTTCCCATTCCAGTGGAAGCAAAGCAAAGTATTTTAGAGATGGAAATTGCCTCTCCAAACAACATGAAGGAAAAATAAAGGGAGTGTAAGGATTCCAAGGTTAGGATTGTGTTCCACAGTGTCTCAGTCTTTCTTGTGCTAATTACAAATACGTGGGAAAAGTTGAAACTAATCACAGCCACAGGTCAAAGCCCCAGTCAGCTGCAAGTTAACCCAAGTGGCCCACTGTATACATTATATTTATTTTTGCTTCTCTTGGGTATAGTAAATGTGTCTGGTTTTGTTCATTACAGTCTCAGATTGGGTTTATTTGCTTAACATCTGTTAGGATGAGGGTCTTGCTCTTAATTGGTACCATCTGGAAAGGAGGAGGATGCTCAGAGGATAAGCATAATGGATTGAAGGCCCAGGACTTCTACATGTTGCAAAATTATTTGTTTTTATTTATTAAGCTAATATATATATATATAGAGAGAGACATATACATGTACAAACAGAAACACATTTGTTAATGTGGGAAACTAAGATTTTATAACTCAGCATTATAACGGGGAGATGAGAGCTGCACAGTTTAGGGTACCAGGGAAGGGTGTGTG
This sequence comes from Raphicerus campestris, assembly GCA_006410735.1. NCBI lineage: Eukaryota > Metazoa > Chordata > Mammalia > Artiodactyla > Bovidae > Raphicerus > Raphicerus campestris. Next base: position 239,765 of record SJYW01034919.1, read on the forward strand.
TGTGTGTGTGTTCATGGATGCTGAGTATCTTCCTTCTGAGAATTTTTCCTTTTCCGTATCACCTTACCTGCTTATTCTGGCATCTTCTCCCTCTCCCCTGGCTATGGTTTCCATGGCTGCAGCAAGCAGGCCCTCCTCCTTGCAGACAGATGCCATTCTGTACTCAGAGCCACAGCGCCACAGGCTTGCCTTGGACAGTTTAGTTTCTACTCTTCAGATCTCTCTTTATGTAATTTGAGAGCTCGTTAATAAGTACCATTTTGTGTGGCTGGAAGATAGAAAAGGAGTATTGGCATTAAACATAAAACCCGAGAAGAAGTGAGTTAGGGACACAGCACACTTCTTTTCCCTCTTTACGTCCATTAGAGTCTGGAGACAAATGGAAAGCCAGAGGTTTTCATCTCCCACCAAAACCTCTGCAGGAGGCAGTAATCAGAGCAGATTCTTTGGCTTGTCTTCCAGACGCATCTTTGTTATGGCAGGGATGCTTCTTCTAGCATTATAATTTTATCTTATCTAATTCTTGCATTCTTATTCTTTCTGGGAAGATTGTGTGTGTATGTGTGTGTTTTGGGGGTAAACCTTTGAGCACTGACTTGGGGAAGTCTTTCCACAAGGATGCTGGGAGCCTCACCTCTTCAGAGATCCTCTGCAGCTGCCCATGAGTCTATCACTCCCAGAAGACGCTGGCTGAAATGGGAAGCAACCTTCTGAGCTCAAACTTCTTGTTCATTCTGGCAAATGGGGTCAAGTAATACTGTGAAAATGGGCACGGAGCTGGCCTCTGAGGCCACAGCACTCCTGACAGCCTCAGTGGATGCCCTCTTCCTCACATTGCTCTTGGTCTCTCCAGGATTGGGGGAGTGGCAGGAAACTTCCCTCTGTTATTCACAACCCTGTTTTCACAGACCGACCTTGGCACAGGCATCGAGACAGACTGTGTCCCTGCTGGAAAGGTTCGAAGAGCAAAAATGTGTATTTGATAAGAGGCATCATGTTTTATATGGCTCTAGTATGTTTGATAATATTTTTCCAGCCCTCAGTTTTCTTCTCTTTTTTTGATAGACACGTGTGTCTTGGAATAGTCCATCTTTTGTACCCATTTCTTCTCATATTCATATCTTCTTCTGGGACAATGTATACTTACAGGATGAAGTTATTCCATTCTCCAATGGGCCAATGATTGAATGATTCTGACACCTCTGGAAGCTTTCAGTGACCCTAGGCTCAATACTATGATCATTTTTCAAGACTGGTTTCAGGAGGTAAAATCTGTGTGGGAGTGGAGGTGGTTTCTCAGCCTATGGGGGCAGCCTCCAGCCACCCACACATCCCCGTCCAGCAGAAGGCTCCCTAGGCTGGGTGCTTTGAAGGCAGCAGGGGCCCATCCTGGACCTGCTTCTCAGCGACATGCTCATCTTTGAGCAAATGGGCTCCGTGCCTCGGATGAGGAGGTTCTACAGACACTTCGTGTGGTAATGAGACTGTTGTAGTCACTGTAATAGCAAAGGAGGACTGCAGACCAGCAGACTCAAGACATTTTCTGAGCGTCCAGTCATAATACTTCTATAAAGGGAAACTAGAAATTCATAACCCAAGGTAGTTGCATTTCCTGTAAATAAGTGTTTTGTATAGACACTTATTTCCAAAATAATTTAGAGTCATGGGGATGTGTTCTCAGAACACACAAATTGAAGGAGATAGGGCTTACAACTTACAAAATATATATATATCTATCTTTTAGCCTAAAAGATACTTGATTCTTAAGATGGTGCCACTTCTAACTTCTTTTCCAAATTTATTTCTTTTCTTTTTTTTTTTTTCAGAATTAGTGCTGGTACTACCATGTAAGAGCTTGGATTTCAAGGAAATAACATAATAAAAATTTAAAATTTATCACCGTGTATTTAAAAATAATAATTCAATGTTTGCAAAAGGCATGTGCTATACAATTGAGAAATTATTGACAAAGATGATGGGAATTTTTGTTTGTCAATACTGCCATGAGTTTGCAGCTCATCTGAAGCTTGAACCCTAAAATTATATGGTTCTTGATTATGTACCAAATTTTAGGGGAGATTCATATTTCCCAAATTTGATATGTCAAATTAATGTCATATTAATATTAAAAATTTGCACAATGCAAATATAATGTCCAATATTTTTGAGAGTGTAAATGCCTAAGTAGTTAAAAGTTAATGTTTGAATTCAGAGCATTGTTGTGATGGTTTTTGGTTTGTACTTTAAAAATTATTTTTATTGTGGTCAAGTACATAGAACATAAAATTTACCAACTTCATCATTTTTAAGTGTATAATTCAGTGGCATTAAGTAATCCATGTTGTTGTGCAACCATCACCATTATTTGCTTCCAGAACCCTTCAGCTCTTAAAAAACTGAAACTCAGTAAGTACTAAACAATAATTCTCCATTTCCCTGCTCCCCAGCCCTGCTAAGCCCCATTCTACCTTCTGTTTCTGAATCTGATTACTGAAGGTGTGGTCATATGTCTAATACTGTCATATTACTGTATGAGCAGAGCTATACAATAGCTGTCCTTTTGTGATAGGCTTGTTTCAGATAGCATAATGTCCACAAGATTCATCCATGTAATAATATGTGTCAGAACACATATTTAAGGTTGAATAATATTGTGTTGTATGTCAGAGAAGGCAATGGCACCCCACTTCAGTACTCTTGCCTTGAAAATCCCATGGACAGAAGAGCCTGGTAGGCTGCAGTCATTGGGGTTGCTAAGAGTCGGGCACGACTGAGTGACTTCACTTTCGCTTTTCACTTTCATGCATTGGAGAAGGAAATGGCAACCCACTCCAGTATTCTTGCCTGGAGAATCCCAGGGATGGCGGAGCCTAGTGGGCTGCTGTCTAATGGGGTTGCACAGAGTTGGACACGACTGAAGCAACTTAGCAGCAGCAGCAGTGTTGTATGTATAGACTGCATTTTTTAAAATCCATTTGTCTGTCAATTTCTACCTTTTGGCAATTGTGACTAACTTTGCCATGATCATGGAAGAAAAATAATCTTTTTGCATCCTTGTTTTTAATTCTTTGGTGTATATATCCTGTATGGATGTGAGATTAGGACCATAAGGAAGGTTCAGTGCCAAAGAATTGATGTTTTTGAACTATGGTTTTGGAGAACTCTTGAGAGTCCCCTGGACTACAAGGAGATCAAACCAGTCAGTCCTAAAGAAAATCAACCCTGAATATTCATTGGGAAAACTGATGCTGAAGCTGAAGCTCCAATACTTTGGCCACCTGATGTGAAGAGCTAACTCATTGGAAAAGACACTGATGCTGGGAAAGACTGAAGGCAGAAGGAGAGGGGATGACAGAGGGTTGGATGGCATCACTGACTCTACAGACATGAGTTTGAGCAAACTCTGGGAGGTGATGATGGACAGGAAAGCCTGGCGTGCTGCAGTCCATGGGGTTGGACTTGACTGAGTGACTGAACAGCAACAGATACACCCTGATTTGCACTTTTGTGCCTGATATTCAAACTAATTTTTGTTCATGGTGTTCACTCTGCTTGGAATATTCTTCCTTCTATTTTACCACCACCTCAATCCTATTCATGCTTCAAGGACTGGTTTTAAGATCTGCTCTTTAGAATACCTTCCTGAAAATTCCCAGCAGAAAGCAGGCTCCATACGGTGCTGCCATGATACTTTGTTCATTTAGGATGGGTATGGCTTAGAGGAGAATGAGTGGAGCATGATGAACTGTGTCCACCTTATAGGGCTGTTGATGTGACGGTATCCGCCAGACACAGTCCTAGTGCCTGGGTAGTCCCCTTCTGGGTGGTATTCCCAGTCTCCTTGTGAAGACAGGACCTGTTTATGTAGAAGAGACACATGCCAGGTATCATATCTCCCTTAGTGAGAATGGTGTTAGTGACCATATAATTCTAGTCTGTGGTACCTGAAGTGGTACCAGCATATTTAAATTTGGCCAGATTTAATTGGACTCATTCTGTGTGCCTTGCATGATGGAGAACACAGGTCTTAAAGAAGTTTGCAATGCACATGATCACAAATGTGCTGAATGAAATACTTTCCATCCTGGTGTTGGAATCATTTATGGTCCATTAGAACTATTACACATGCTTTTAAACGAATGGACTTGAATTTTGAAATCCTTTAGAGAGATTTATCATGTTTTTGCTTCTTTTCTGCATAAATGATGTTTTCTAGCATCTAACAGACTGAAGCTCTTGGTTGACTGAAGATTTCACTGGTGACCTCTGAATAGTTGCCCTTAGAGGAAATTAAGAAGGGAAAGAAAGTTGGGGAATGGGGCATGGGGCATGGGGCAGAAGGAGCCTCTTATCAAAGGGGTGCCCCTGATAACCCTTTTTGGCCAGGGTTCTGTGCTATCTTTCGACATTCTACATTTTGTAGTTGAATTCCTTTTACAGATGGCCTCTAATAGGCTCACTGACAATTGTTAGCCAGTTGTTAGGTGGTCTCAACATATCTGTAGCCACTTGGCTGGTGGCTGATGAAATGACAACCATCTCTAAAACTGTTGTCTCCCCTTTTCCTTGCTAGTTTTAATGATCTATGTATTCAAGATCAGCCACATTAAAAAAATTCATAAAATCGTCAAGTCAATAGTCATGGGTAGATCGAGTCATTGCTCAACCTAAAGGGCAAATTTGGCTGACACCCCTCCCCCAACTCTAATGTGTGGATACAATTTGAGTGAAAAACAATAGAAAGCAAGGACAGGCCAGTTGAACTTTGATTTTCATAAAATTTAAATCTAAATCTAAAATTACTTATTAATTCATGTCAAAATGAATCACAAGTTCTGATGATTGATATTGATAGGACAAAGGGATTCAGCTCAGTGTTGTTTTTGATTTGAAAGAACTTTATGAACTCCTCCCCATGTGTTCTGCAATGGACAATGGGAGGAGTCAGGGGGCTTCCTCTGTGCTTCCAGAACCAGTGAGGATGAATATAAGGTCCTTAAATGAGAAAATCATAGCAACCACAACAGCAGCAGCCTGCATTTCTGGAGGCTTACTGTGCCCTGGGGCACTGTGCGCATTTCTGTACACTATTCATATCACCCTCAAAGAACTCTAAGGGAGATGCTATTCCTACTTTATCGATGAGAAGACAAGGCCCAGAGAGGTTGCTTCATTTGTCTACACTTGCACAGCGATCAAGTTGGAGAGCCAGGATCTGAACTCAAGCACTCAGCCTCTAGAGTCAGTTCTGTAAGCCATATCACACTGCCGCTTCTTCTGCTAATATTAATAGTGACCAGCCCTTACTGGGCGCTGACTCCTCAAAACCGTGCTGGGAAGGAAGTACCGTGGTCACCTCCATTGTAGAGATGGAGGAGAAGGACCCCCAGAGAGTTTCATGATTGACCAAGTTCCGAGTCCACTGCGAGGAGAATGTCTGAGCTCCTTAGCTCAGTGCCCCCGCGACTGCTCGGCTCCGTGCTTCAGCGACGGCTTGTACACTTTATGCCAGCTCCCACTTCTGGTGTTCTAGACGAAGGAAAGCGTTGTGTTTTTGAAGAGAATTGACCCGATCTCCTCCTTCTCTGCGGATCAGTAGAGCAGGCATCCCCTGTGGTGGCCTGACCCCAGGGCAACTGGTACCTCAGTGTCCCTCACTTGCTGCCGCCCTTCCAAGAGCCCGAGAGGGATCCTTGTGGTGTTTCTCTGTATAATGTGGAAAAGCAAATAGATTTTGTAAAAATGTGAAAAAGAATTCTGCGTTCTTTTTCTCAAAGAGACACACTCCCCGGTTGTAAAAATCAGTAGTTCTCAAAGTGGGAATCCTCTCCAAGTGGAGACCAGGAATATTTGCATCATAAAGGGAACTTATCAGAAATGAATTTCCTCAGCCCCACCCCAGACCTACTTGAATTGAAAGCTCTGAGAGGGGCCCAGGGAATCCCCCAGGGAAACACAGAAGCAAATCCCAGCATCAACATCTTCTCAGGAAAGGTCCCTGTAAAGCCTTGTGGCTGCGCTAGGTCACTTCATTATCTGACTCTGTGACTCCATGGATTATAGCCCGCTAGGCTCCTCTGTCCATAGGCTTCTCCAGGCAAGAACACTGAGTGGGCTGCCTTTTCCTCCTCCAGGGGATCTTCCCGACCCAGGGATCAAACCCATGTCTCTTATATCTCCTGCATTGGCTGGTGGGTTCTTTACCACTAGTGCCACCTGGGAAGCCTGAAGCCTGGCTGCTAATTTTATACTAATAACATTAAGGTCTCTTCTTAAGGCCCAAACTCAACATGCCTCAGGACCTCTACTCCTGCTTACTGTGTCTCAGCTTTTAAACATGCTCCTTCCCCCAGCAGGACTAGGGTTTTCCTGGGCAGCTTTGTGTTTCACACAAACCTTATGAAATTTCTAAAACTGGAACTTGATGAGAAACACAATGATATGACTTACCCAGAGAGAAAGATTTCTCTGTATGTATTAATCACTCAGTCTTGTCCAGCTCTTTGTGACCCCCTGAATTGCAGCCCGCCAGACTCCTCTGCCCATGGGATTCTCCAGGCAAGAATACTGGAGTAGGCAGCCTTTTCCTTCTCCAGGGGATCTTCCCCACCCAGGGACTGAACCCAGGTCTCTTGCACTGTAGGCAGATTCTTTACTGCTGAGCCACCAGGCAAGCCCTGTATAGCAGGAACTTCAACTTTCACACTCAGCTCACCTGTTGTAGGGCAGCCCAGATTTCCTGAAACTCACAGGCAGGCTGACACCCATTCCCTTTGAAGTTTAAATAGACCCAGAAACAGGGCTTCTGGGAGCTTTGTCACATCTGCCCCTGTCTGTTAGGGAAAAGCAGCNAGTTCCGAGTCCACTGCGAGGAGAATGTCTGAGCTCCTTAGCTCAGTGCCCCCGCGACTGCTCGGCTCCGTGCTTCAGCGACGGCTTGTACACTTTATGCCAGCTCCCACTTCTGGTGTTCTAGACGAAGGAAAGCGTTGTGTTTTTGAAGAGAATTGACCCGATCTCCTCCTTCTCTGCGGATCAGTAGAGCAGGCATCCCCTGTGGTGGCCTGACCCCAGGGCAACTGGTACCTCAGTGTCCCTCACTTGCTGCCGCCCTTCCAAGAGCCCGAGAGGGATCCTTGTGGTGTTTCTCTGTATAATGTGGAAAAGCAAATAGATTTTGTAAAAATGTGAAAAAGAATTCTGCGTTCTTTTTCTCAAAGAGACACACTCCCCGGTTGTAAAAATCAGTAGTTCTCAAAGTGGGAATCCTCTCCAAGTGGAGACCAGGAATATTTGCATCATAAAGGGAACTTATCAGAAATGAATTTCCTCAGCCCCACCCCAGACCTACTTGAATTGAAAGCTCTGAGAGGGGCCCAGGGAATCCCCCAGGGAAACACAGAAGCAAATCCCAGCATCAACATCTTCTCAGGAAAGGTCCCTGTAAAGCCTTGTGGCTGCGCTAGGTCACTTCATTATCTGACTCTGTGACTCCATGGATTATAGCCCGCTAGGCTCCTCTGTCCATAGGCTTCTCCAGGCAAGAACACTGAGTGGGCTGCCTTTTCCTCCTCCAGGGGATCTTCCCGACCCAGGGATCAAACCCATGTCTCTTATATCTCCTGCATTGGCTGGTGGGTTCTTTACCACTAGTGCCACCTGGGAAGCCTGAAGCCTGGCTGCTAATTTTATACTAATAACATTAAGGTCTCTTCTTAAGGCCCAAACTCAACATGCCTCAGGACCTCTACTCCTGCTTACTGTGTCTCAGCTTTTAAACATGCTCCTTCCCCCAGCAGGACTAGGGTTTTCCTGGGCAGCTTTGTGTTTCACACAAACCTTATGAAATTTCTAAAACTGGAACTTGATGAGAAACACAATGATATGACTTACCCAGAGAGAAAGATTTCTCTGTATGTATTAATCACTCAGTCTTGTCCAGCTCTTTGTGACCCCCTGAATTGCAGCCCGCCAGACTCCTCTGCCCATGGGATTCTCCAGGCAAGAATACTGGAGTAGGCAGCCTTTTCCTTCTCCAGGGGATCTTCCCCACCCAGGGACTGAACCCAGGTCTCTTGCACTGTAGGCAGATTCTTTACTGCTGAGCCACCAGGGAAGCCCTGTATAGCAGGAACTTCAACTTTCACACTCAGCTCACCTGTTGTAGGGCAGCCCAGATTTCCTGAAACTCACAGGCAGGCTGACACCCATTCCCTTTGAAGTTTAAATAGACCCAGAAACAGGGCTTCTGGGAGCTTTGTCACATCTGCCCCTGTCTGTTAGGGAAAAGCAGCTTCCCACCCCACCGAGATGCCCAGTTTTCCACACTGAAGGCTCTGCCAGGCTCTGTTCAGGAGAGGCTCCTGCAGGAGCCTCTTTCATGAAAGGCAGGGGGCAGGCGTGGCAGGGTTGCAGAAGGCTGCTACATCCTTGTTGGGCTTCTCTCTTGCATAGAGGTCCTGAGGTCCAGAAAGAAAAGGGAAGGGCTTAGGAACAGAGGAGGTGATGGTGGAACATGCAAGACCCAAAGGCTCCTACTGACCTCCGCAGGTCTTCTCACTCTGTTCTGCTGCCTCTTGGTTACTTTTCCACACAAATGCTTTTTAAAATTTATCCTTCAGGATCCATTGGCTCAGAACTGTGTGGCAGGAGTTACCTGCAAGAATGTTCAGTGCAATACATTTTTTAAAAGTCAGAGTGAAAGGCAAGAAAGACCACAAAGATCTCAAATTAGCAGAGAACTGCCTGTATTACAGAGGGGCTTAATATATGCTGTCACTAAATAATACAGTCATTGAAATGATGACAGGAAAGATTGCCAAATTATAAGGCAAATAATGTTTATGATTAGTGGCTTTTAACTGGTTTAGCAAAGACATTGAAATTTATTATACCTAGATCAACCCTATTTTTGTAAATGTGTGTAGTAAGAATAGTGGGAATGAATACTCCACAATGCCTCTCTTGTAAACATGGTGGAGTATTTCATGATCATTTCCTTTGTGCTTTATCTTTCTTCAAAATAACATACATTGATAAATTTGACTTAGCATTTACAGCGAAGAAATGCTAAACTAGCAAACTGGATGGGAAGTACCATTTGTTAGTATAGCACAGCCATTTTAATGTTGCCAGGTTTAAGGAAGAATTTTCAGTGTGTGTCTGTTGAATATACAAACTGGGCTGATAATATATAAAACAGAATTCTGATTGCAACTTGCAGCAACTAGTCCAGGATGCCCTAAATGGCCAGGATATTATCAATCAGGCACCTTCCTTAATTTATGCCTGTACTTTCAACTTACAACCAAAGAGAAAAAGCCAAATGTGGTCACATAACCAATCACATCGGATGTCCTCCTTCTAGCTGGTCCATCTTCCGTATCAGATTCCTCCAATCAGTGAGCAGTGCTTTTTTCTTTTTGAAGTATAGTTGATTTACAATTTTGTATTATTTTTCTTTTAAATAAGTTCATTTGTGTCATTTTTTAGATCCTTCATGTAAGTCATATCATGTTTGTCTTTGTCTGACTCAATTTCGTGTTAGTTTCTGCTGTACAGCAAAGTAATCCAGTTATACATATATTGTGTGTATGCTCAGTAGCTTAGTTGTGTCCAACTCTTTGCAGTTCCATGGATTGTAGCCCACAAGGCTCCTCTATGGAATTTTCCAGACAAGAATACTAGAGTGGGTTGCAATTTCCTACTCCAGGGGATCATCCTGACTGAGGAACTGAACCCATGACTCTTGTGTCTCCTTCACTGGCAGGTGGATTCTTTACCACTGTGCCACCTGAGAAGCCCTGCGTATATTACATAAACATTTCAAAATAAAATATTCTTTTCCATTATGTTTCTTTCACAGAATACTGAATATAGTTCCCTGGGCTATATAGTAGGACCTCGTTATATATCCATCCTATATATTATGGTTGGCATCTGATAACTCCAAATCCCAATCCATCCCTCCTCCAAATCCCCTCACCCTTGACAATCACAGGTCTGTTCTCTATGTCTATGAGTCTGTTTCTTGTCATATACAAGTTCATTTGAGTCATGCTTTACATTCCACATAGAAGTGATATATGGGATTTGTCTTTCTCTTTCTGACTTACTTCACTTAGTATGGTAATCTCTAGTTCCATCAATGTTGCTACAGATGCCATTATTTTGTTCTTTTTTATGGCAGGGTCATATTTCATTGGATATTTGTACCATATCTTCTTTATCCATTCATCTGTTGATGGACAATTAGGTTGCTTCCATATCTTAGCTGTAGTGAATAATGCTGCAGTGAACCTAAGGGTACATGTATCTTTTTAAATCATAGTTTTGAGGAAGCACCACTTTTAAAAATATTTTTCATTACAAAGCTTTTCCCACCTCTGTCTGCCTTTGAGTCTCTATCAAATGCTTGGGATGGTGGCTAACTCCCTTTCTACAGCAAGCTCAGAGTAGACAGCTTTTATTTGTTCTCATCTGGGCCGTCTTTATTTCCACATAAAATTCAGTCTTTTGGGAAATTATATACTCTGCATGTGGGGCTTCCCTGTGGCTCAGATGGTAAAGAATTTGCCTGCAATGCAGGAGATCCAAGTTCAATCCCTGGGTCAGGAACATCCCCTACAGAAGGGAAAGGCTACCCACTCCAGTGTTCTTGACTAGGAAATCTCATGGACAGGGGAGTGTGCTACAGTCCATGGGGTTGCAGAGGGTCAGACCCGACTCAGTGACTAACACACACACACACACACACACACACACACACACACACACACATATGCTCTGTAGGTACCATTGTGTTACCGCTAGTATGAAACACCTACTTCTTCATTATTGAGAAATTTTAAATCTCAAACCAGTTGCTAAATCCAAATGATCCAAAGTGATTTGAAGAGATTAGGGTCCACTGCTGCTACTGCTGCTAGGCCACTTCAGTCGTGTCCGACCCTCAGCGACCCCATGGACTGCAGCCCACCAGGCTCCTCTGTCCATGGGATTTTCCAGGCAAGAGTACTGGAGTGGGGTGCCATCACCTTCTCCGTAGGGTCCACATCAAGGGTGAAATAAACTGATCTTGAAATGACCACTGTGTTAAGATTTGACTGATTTTGAAATTGTTATTGTGTCAAGTTTTCCTAGTCAGGAAAAGAAGCATCAGGAGTAGAGAAATCACAGCTTTCATTAACAGATTCATGGCATGTTAATGTTCCCAAACTCTTTGCTAAGTTTCACTACCTTGTCCCTATGGCATTCAATTCAGTTTATAGAAAAATTAACAAAAGTTTGATTAATAGGAAAACAAGCTTAAAACAAGACAACCTGCAAAAGTTTTGCTGTTGAACGGAGCCCTGCCAGCTGCCTTGTGAGTAGTCAAGGCAGCTGGGTATGGTACACTTGTGAGTATCTTTTGTTGTGTGAAAGATCATGCAATGGTTGATCGGATGGATCAAATGGCATTGTTAATAAGAATAACTTAGTATTTTAGGCAGTTTTCATCAGAGAGAAAGCTGGGGCTAACTTTAGAAACTTTGGAGAAGAAGAGTGCCAAACAATTAGGGAAAATGTGTTGAAATCATGCAGGAAGAACTGAGACACAGTGTGAATATGAATGAGGGTTTCTGATTATCGAACAGGTTTTCAGAAGACATCTGTGGTGAAATACCCTGATATGAATTAAAAAAGGAATAATCTGATTCCTGTATTAATGGGCATGTGTAGGTGGGGGTGTGGTCACAAATCCAAGCTATTAAATAGAAACACTTCTATATTGAGGCTGAACAATTGACTTGTTTACCAGAAATCAGATGATTTATATTCCATATAAGTCATTGATTCACATAGCTCCTTTGTATATGATAGGTCTGGTAGTATGTGTGTACACCTGTGTGAATTCAGCACAATTATTTGAAGATCAAGTGGGATTAAACGAGGTCAGAAAAGTTTTCCAAAATTCTGATAAATAAAATTTGCTGAATAGAACTCTTTGGTGGGTGGTTTTCTCATTATAAGTGAACACTGCATGCTTTTGCCATACACTTGAATAAATGCTTATGAGTTCAGAATTAGGTGAAAACAGCCAAATGTGTATGCATATGGTATTCAAGAACAGTGGCAATTTATTTTTTTTCCACTTCATTTAAATATATGGCAGAGTTGAATATCTTAAAGGAGAAGTTAAGCCTTAAATCATTAAATGGTCGAGGATGAAGAAGCTGGCAATGTCCCCACAGAGCATGTGGTACATGGACCATTCTGTCCTGACAATCTTGAATCAGAAGGGTGTGTTAGGAGGAGAGCCAGCTTCATGGGCAGAGGGTGGGTATGGTGTCCTCAGAGGTTTGCTTTGAATGTCAGAGTCAGACTATAAAGAAAGCTGAGTGCCGAAGAATTGATGCTTTTGAACAGTGGTGTTGGAGAAGACTCTTGAGAGTCCCTTGGACTGCAAGGAGATCCAACAAGTCCATCCTAAAGGAGATTAGTCCTGGGTGTTCATTGGAAGAACTGATGTTGAAGCTGAAACACCAGTACTTTGGCCATCAGATGAGAAGAACTGATTCATTTGAAAAGACCCTGATGCTGGGAAAGATTGAAGGTGGGAGGAGAAGGGGAGGACAGAGGATGAGATGGTTGGATGGCATCACCGACTTAATGGTCATGAGTTTGGGTAAGCTCTGGAAGTTAGTTATGAACAGGGAGGCCTGGCGTGCTGCGGTCCATGGGGTCACAAAGAGTCAGACACGACTGAGCAACTGAACTAAACTGAACTGAACCTTACCTATGATGAAGTACTCACCTTACCCACCTTCTTTGGCAGCTATGCATGCTTATCTTAGCGACAGTGGTTTTTGCTTTGGGGGTGAGGTGATGATGAAAAACCATTTCCCTCTTTCAGGCTAACTCTAATCCATTGGAAAGTGGTTGCTTGGAATCCAGTGATTAGATTTGTATGAATGTGCCTGGGTTTAGAGGGAACAAGTGCAGGCTGGATGGGAACTGAGAAGAGTTGTCTTGATATCCTGGATTTCCTCTCAGAAGCCTGGCTGTAATGCTTACACTTTACCTCTAAACTTTCACAGTTCAGCTCTTTCAGTGTCTGCAGATGAGTAAGGTCTACCTACAGGCTAGATAGATTTGGAAAGGAGTTGGAAGAGAAGATTTCATTGCTGGATATGGTGAAGGGGAGGATGATTGATCCAGGCTGAGCTTCTGCAGTGGGGAAGATGGGGCTTCTGGCCAGCTGTGGGGAGGTAGTTGAGTACCTGCAGGCAACAACCACAGCAGTAGAGAGGAGAATTCATGGGAGGCAGGAGCGCATCAAAGATTGCAGCTGCTCATCCTTCTGCCAGCCGGGATCCCGTCTCCTCCTTTAACATGTTCTTGAGCTTCCCAGTTGGAAGAGGGCAATTGCTTGCATCACTCTTCTCATTCTGATGAAACTCCTTCTTTCCCAGTGTTCTCAATGCAGTCTGCCTAGACCTCTTATTGTAGTTTTTAATGTTTTGAACTGTGGTGTTGGAGAAGACTCGTGAGCATCCCTTGGACTGCAAGGAGATCCAACCAGTCAATCTTAAAGGAAATTAGTCCTGAATATTCATTGGAAAGACTGATGTTGAAGCTGAAGATTCAGTACTGTGGCCACCTGATGGGAAGAACTGACCCCTTGGAAAAGACCCTGATGCTGGGAAAGATTGAAGGCAGGAGGAGAAGGGGATGACAGAGGATGAGATGGTTGGATGGCATCACTGACTCAATGGACATGAGTTTGGGTAAACTCCAGGAGTTGGTGATGGACAGGGAGGCCTACGTACTTCAGTTCATGGGGTCTCAAAGAGTTGTACATGACTGAGTGACTGAACTGAAAGATGAACAAAGAAATATTGGGTAATGAAAACTAGATGCAGGTGAGTGGGAGATGGTACATTATAGATATCATTCTGGGAGCTACTAAAGGCAAAACTATGTACAAGTATTGATTTTCAAGTAGTAGGTGGGAGGGATGGTCTTTCAAAGTTGGCTAAAAAATGAACTTGTCTTTTCTAAGGTCTAATTAAGATCTTCTGTCAGAAACCATAAAAAGAACTGCATACAATATCACTGGGGACAGTGAAAACTGTTGGTCCCTTTTGCATTTAATAGGATATCATGACTCAAAGACATTGCCTTTTTTCTTTAAACCAAGGCTGGAAAATAAAAAAAGAAGCTCCTCTCATTAGACTCTATCTGGGTGACCCAACTGGTCATATATCTGTAACACAGCTGGAGTAAAATTCATGGATCGATAACAGTTTTTGAGACAGGAGGCTGCATTTCATGTTGATGAGATTCAGGTTCATTTCCTCTGCAGCATTATTAATGAATGTTGCTTGCTGATCAACCCCTGTATGATTTTTTTAATATAGAAAAGTTAATAAAAAAGGGAATTTTGAGAAAGATTTCTGGGCTAAACTGTTGCCCCATTTTTTCCTTTCCCTCCCAGTGAAAGAAAACTGGACCAGCAAAGGGTCCCTGGCTACATATGGATGCAATATGAGTATGTGAATGTTTGATGACAGAAAGCAGAGTTGTAATCTATTCCAAATGGACCATCATCTGGATATTTGAAATGCCATGTTGTAAACAGTGTTCTCTTGTCTTATAGGATATTATGTAGGGTTGAACGCAGATGAAAGTCTAAATTTATATCATGAAGCAAAGTANGGCCATGAGTTTGGGTAAGCTCTGGAAGTTAGTTATGAACAGGGAGGCCTGGCGTGCTGCGGTCCATGGGGTCACAAAGAGTCAGACACGACTGAGCAACTGAACTAAACTGAACTGAACCTTACCTATGATGAAGTACTCACCTTACCCACCTTCTTTGGCAGCTATGCATGCTTATCTTAGCGACAGTGGTTTTTGCTTTGGGGGTGAGGTGATGATGAAAAACCATTTCCCTCTTTCAGGCTAACTCTAATCCATTGGAAAGTGGTTGCTTGGAATCCAGTGATTAGATTTGTATGAATGTGCCTGGGTTTAGAGGGAACAAGTGCAGGCTGGATGGGAACTGAGAAGAGTTGTCTTGATATCCTGGATTTCCTCTCAGAAGCCTGGCTGTAATGCTTACACTTTACCTCTAAACTTTCACAGTTCAGCTCTTTCAGTGTCTGCAGATGAGTAAGGTCTACCTACAGGCTAGATAGATTTGGAAAGGAGTTGGAAGAGAAGATTTCATTGCTGGATATGGTGAAGGGGAGGATGATTGATCCAGGCTGAGCTTCTGCAGTGGGGAAGATGGGGCTTCTGGCCAGCTGTGGGGAGGTAGTTGAGTACCTGCAGGCAACAACCACAGCAGTAGAGAGGAGAATTCATGGGAGGCAGGAGTGCATCAAAGATTGCAGCTGCTCATCCTTCTGCCAGCCGGGATCCCGTCTCCTCCTTTAACATGTTCTTGAGCTTCCCAGTTGGAAGAGGGCAATTGCTTGCATCACTCTTCTCATTCTGATGAAACTCCTTCTTTCCCAGTGTTCTCAATGCAGTCTGCCTAGACCTCTTATTGTAGTTTTTAATGTTTTGAACTGTGGTGTTGGAGAAGACTCGTGAGCATCCCTTGGACTGCAAGGAGATCCAACCAGTCAATCTTAAAGGAAATTAGTCCTGAATATTCATTGGAAAGACTGATGTTGAAGCTGAAGATTCAGTACTGTGGCCACCTGATGGGAAGAACTGACCCCTTGGAAAAGACCCTGATGCTGGGAAAGATTGAAGGCAGGAGGAGAAGGGGATGACAGAGGATGAGATGGTTGGATGGCATCACTGACTCAATGGACATGAGTTTGGGTAAACTCCAGGAGTTGGTGATGGACAGGGAGGCCTACGTACTTCAGTTCATGGGGTCTCAAAGAGTTGTACATGACTGAGTGACTGAACTGAAAGATGAACAAAGAAATATTGGGTAATGAAAACTAGATGCAGGTGAGTGGGAGATGGTACATTATAGATATCATTCTGGGAGCTACTAAAGGCAAAACTATGTACAAGTATTGATTTTCAAGTAGTAGGTGGGAGGGATGGTCTTTCAAAGTTGGCTAAAAAATGAACTTGTCTTTTCTAAGGTCTAATTAAGATCTTCTGTCAGAAACCATAAAAAGAACTGCATACAATATCACTGGGGACAGTGAAAACTGTTGGTCCCTTTTGCATTTAATAGGATATCATGACTCAAAGACATTGCCTTTTTTCTTTAAACCAAGGCTGGAAAATAAAAAAAGAAGCTCCTCTCATTAGACTCTATCTGGGTGACCCAACTGGTCATATATCTGTAACACAGCTGGAGTAAAATTCATGGATCGATAACAGTTTTTGAGACAGGAGGCTGCATTTCATGTTGATGAGATTCAGGTTCATTTCCTCTGCAGCATTATTAATGAATGTTGCTTGCTGATCAACCCCTGTATGATTTTTTTAATATAGAAAAGTTAATAAAAAAGGGAATTTTGAGAAAGATTTCTGGGCTAAACTGTTGCCCCATTTTTTCCTTTCCCTCCCAGTGAAAGAAAACTGGACCAGCAAAGGGTCCCTGGCTACATATGGATGCAATATGAGTATGTGAATGTTTGATGACAGAAAGCAGAGTTGTAATCTATTCCAAATGGACCATCATCTGGATATTTGAAATGCCATGTTGTAAACAGTGTTCTCTTGTCTTATAGGATATTATGTAGGGTTGAACGCAGATGAAAGTCTAAATTTATATCATGAAGCAAAGTATAAAATGAACATTAACCTCCTAAGGACTCTTTTTTTTTTTTTTTCATTGTCAGATTCTGTTAACTGCCTGTCTTCTAATAGCATTGCAACTAAAAATCTTTCTTTAATGCTTCGGCCATTTTCTGGCCCTCATCATTTTTCCTTCTTTCTCTTCCTCTCAAAAAGTGGGTAAGAAATTTAGAACTCAAAGGAATTTTGGAATCCTTTCGTCCATGCAACCTCACTTTATAAATCAGAAAAGTAAGACATACAAAAGCTATGTGGTCACACAGCTCAGTAGGTAATAGGTGATCCAGGAATTTAGGTATGGACTCCTTGAATAGGATAATTTGCACAATGCTATGTTGCCTTTCAGTGAATGCCTGCCTTATTCAGTAATGCTTCCATTCCTAGGAAAGGAGTGATTTTCTCAGCTGTTCCTTAAAACCTGAATAGGCATACAGAATTAGCCATTTGATTATGCAGGCTTCATTCTTTTAATATCTATTCAATCATTTAGATAATATTTATACTCCTTAACCTTTTATTGTAAAGACATACATACTCAGTGTAAAGAATATCAACACTAAAGAAATATGTAAAGAAGTAAAATTCCCTTTTGTCCACTACATTCTTCTTCCCAGAGGTATTTGCTTATGCAAGCATACAGTATATCCTTTCTGATATTGTTAATGTAAAAAATATGTTACAATACATAATATATATTTATAGATACATATATGCACTTGTTAAAAATGGTAGCATGAAATATATATTTTCTGCAAATTTCTTTAACTCTTTTCACATAATAATATTATGGACACTTTCCTATATTTTATTTCTCCAGTTTGCTCCTGTTATGAGGTACCAAGTGTTTATATTTTTTAATATTTTGTATATGAGGCAGTCCAATCCATAGTTTGTATGGTATGGGTGTTTTTTTTTTACCATCCCTCAGTTGATGAGCGTTTTATGTCATCTCCAGTTTTCATCGTTGAAAACAGTGCTACAATGAGTATCTTTTTGTACTTGTACCAACACATGTGTAGGGTGCATTCCTAGAAGGAGAATTTCTGGGTCCTTCCATTTATATTTATTGAGTAACTATTTTGTGTAAAGTGCNTCATCTCCAGTTTTCATCGTTGAAAACAGTGCTACAATGAGGTATCTTTTTGTACTTGTACCAACACATGTGTAGGGTGCATTCCTAGAAGGAGAATTTCTGGGTCCTTCCATTTATATTTATTGAGTAACTATTTTGTGTAAAGTGCTCGAGAGGCTACAAAGTAATAGAATTCAACTTTGGCAGTAAAGCAGTGTTTCCTGCTTTCATGAAGCCTGTAGTTTAAGTCTCAAGAAATATACAGAAATAGCGATTTCAAATAGAAAATCATGAGTGCTGTTTAGAAAATGCAGAACTTCCATGAGAGGATAAAAACACCTTGACTTCCTAACCCAGCCTGTGCAAAGTAATGATTACTTGGAGATGGGAGTCTCAGAGGAAGACATTGAAAATTTCCAAATAGAGTTCCTGGCACCTGTTAATATGAATGAGTTGAAACATGCGCATGCCGAAGGTGACTTGTTTATTCAAAGAGGTCCAGAGAGCATAATTGGTTTTGAACTTTTAGAAAATATCTCTACTTGTGAAGGGAGGGTTGGTACAATTCACTAGAGAATCAAAGAGTGGAAGAACTTTTGTTTCAAAGATATTTTCTCAATGTTTGATACAAACAAACATTTTTATTTTGGCTCAAGGCTAATTCATTTTAGTTTTCAGCTTTATATATGTGTGGGCTCAGCTACATAACCTTTTTTGAATCTAGACCATTTTGATAAAGCACATATTTGTCTTTAGCATAGCAGAGGTTACGAATGAGTGTTTCATTTTTTATCTTTTTTCAACTACAATCCCAATAATGTTTTATTAAGGAAGCTTCTCTTCAAATTCAGCATCCTTTAGTCGAAGCTATAACCCATTTCAGAATCTTACAATGGTATGCAGGCTTGTGAGTTTTAAAAATGTATCCAAGCAGAAAAATATTCATGTAGAGATGAAGGTTATAAGCCATGTGCTCCAACATCTTTATCTTTCAGGCGAGAAGTTAGTGGGAAAAAATTGAGATTCTTCTTATTTTGAGTATGGTGTGTGGCAAAAATTCCTTCAGCAAAATCTTAGAATCCCCTTTCCTTCATGTCTCTTTATGTCATTGAAGTTACTTCACCTAAGACATCATACAGGCTTCGCTTAGCCCCACTTGTAACACTCAGCAGGTTCAAAGCACCCATCACTACACAGGGAAAACCCACAGGGTACAGGGGAAGGGTCTCAAACACACAAAGGACTGACATTAGGGCAGAACAAGTGGCAATTTTCCGAGGAAAAATTTAGAGAACTTTAAAACATTGTGATCATCTGAAGCATCTCTCATTACTAGAAATAAGAGGTAGCCACCAGTGAAGTCACTGGCAACTGACTTTGAAGTCAGGCCCCAGTTCCCAGGGTTCCCAGGCAGCAAGGTAAAACCAGGAGGCAGGTCAGACTCACGCTCAGGGAGGCAAAGTAGTCAGGCTTGTTTAAATGCTCCCTTAGGTCTCTGATGTCTTTATCAGGCAGTCAAGCGGCTCCCCAGAAGCCTGTCAGGCTCCGTCTCCATGACCTCTTCAGGAAGCTCCGTGGGCTGACCCCACGCAAGGGCCCCCACAGCCTGTTCTGAGCAAGGCCTTCACGGAGGGTCCTAGGGCAGGCCTCCCACCAGCAACAAGCTGCAAAACAAAAGCAAAAACAATTTTGTCTTTCGCAGGTGTCAGAACTGCATGCAATGGACAGTTTATAAAGGATCTAAAACTCCTTTTCAAAAGTCAGCTTGAGTGGTTTAAAGCCATGCTAGGTAGTTCTCAAGGAAGAGTTTTAATAGGGATGAATCTGCCTGTAGAGAAATCTTCTGGAAATGGAAGAGTTAACTTGTTTATTGGTTATTAGAAATATTAAAAAAGAAACTGAGGCAGTTCATTTTCAATTAGATTTTAACTATTGCAGTGTAGTGAAATGCACCATAGTGTTTTTTTTTTTATTGTAGCTTCTTTGTTATTAAAATAATAACTGAATCTAGTTGGTCTGATCATGAGTTAAGACACTGTGGGCTTGGAACCAGGTAGAACTGGGTTCTAATCCCACCACTGCCACTCAGCATATCTGTAGCCAGCTACAGATTACCTACCTTGCTGTGCCTCAGTTTTCTCATCTGTAAAATGAGCCCCATACCACCACCTCTCATATAGGTTATAAGGAGTAATAAATGAGATGATTTCTAGAAGGTACTTAGGACAGTGCTCAAAAATGATCATCACAAATTCTTACTAGTAATAATTCATGCTATGTTTTGAATATCAGTCACATTAAAATATTACTTAGTATTAATTGTGTTCCAGAATTAGGAACTTTTAAACCAGTAGATTGAAGGCAGGAGGAGAAGGGGATGACAGAGGATGAGATGGTTGGATGGCATCACCAACTCGATGGACATGAGTTTAAGCAAGGTCCAGGAGTTGGTGATGGACAGGGACACCCGATTTGCTGTAGTCCATGGGGTTGCAGAGTCAGACATGACTGAGCGACTGAATTGAACTGAAACCAATAGGACTAAATATTGCGCTTGGTTTTAAAAAACACCACTTCATCCAGAAAGTGTAGAAAATGAGAATGCTCACTCATGTCAATAGGTAGACACTATATAGATCACCAGTATTAGAAGTCTTCTAATTTAGAATCTTAATTATTCAACATCTCTTTGATGATGCAGGAGGCATGCATCATTATTCTAAATCCAGGTCTTGTCATCTATGAAGACAATTCTGATGTTTGAGATCTTGAATTTTAAAGAGATATACACAAATCCTGGACACTGGTAAAACACTTAATAAATACAGATTACTTTTATCATCAGTTCACCTGGTTTGGTTTCCTTTTGACTCACCCTTGCAGATGCACCTTATAAGTATATATAAACCAGTTATCATATGGATACTTTGTCTACCCATGTCTAGTTTGAGGATAAAAATTGTGTCTTTTTCATGTGGGAGATAGTGGTTCCTGCTGAGCATGAAGCATGTAGCATTATATTTGGCATATAGTGGTTTTTCAGGTAATTGAATTCCCTTCTTCCAGCTGGAAGCAGTGCTGTTGGCTCACTGGGCTCCCTCTCCATGAGAAAGTGTGGTGATCCTTGTCCTCCCTCGGCTCTGTGCAACACCAGGACTTCCTTCTACATTTGCTGCTTCTGTTCAGCTGCTCAGTCGTGTCTGACTCTTTGTGATCCCATGGACTGCAGCACGCCAGGCCTCCCTGTCCTTCACCATCTCCTGGAGTTTGCTCAAATTCACGTTCAATGGGCCAGTGATGCCATCTAACCATCTCATCCTCTGCTGCCCTCTTTTCCTCTTGCCTTTCCTTCTACATTTAGTCACTTTTACTTAAGAAATCACGATTCTTGGCACTCAGGGGACAACACCAAGCATGGCCAGCAAAAGCTGCACGTATCCTTGGACTCATGATGGTTGGAGTACAGAGATATACCCCATGAGGGTGGGTTAGCTGACACTGCTAAGGGGCATAGGAGGCTGCTGGGGCAGACTTTTAATTTTTTTGATTGTACCCCAGATGTACTCTGTTAAGAAGTAAATTAATTGTTCTTTGTTGCACATTAACAAGGAAGTGTTTAGATAGAAAACATAGACACGTTGAGGAAAAGTATACAGCATCTTAAAGAAGGAGCTGGATTAGTTTAACTGCATGTTGAGCACTAGTCACATCATAGACAGAAAGATGGTGGCTGGCATTACTGAAGGGCTGCCAGAGAAATTACAGGCTTCCCAGGTGGCTCAATGGTAAAGAATCTGCCTGCAGTGCAGAAGTTGTAGGTTTGATCCCCGGATCAGGAAGATCCCCTGGAGAAGGAAATGGCAACCTACTCCAGTATTCTGGCCTGGGAAAGCCCATGGACAGAGGAGCTTGGAGGAGCTCCAATCTGGGGTCACCAAGAGTCAGGCATGACTTAACGACTAAACATGTCCACCACCACCAGAGAAATGAGGGTGTGAAGGAAAGCCAGATTATGCTCAATAGAAGATGGAGGAAGCAAAACTGCAACAGCTGGTGTGGCCAGGAGAGGATGAGGAAGTTACCACACAGCGCCTTCAGACGTAGTCTGCGCTCACCCCTTTGGAGATGTGTAAGTCAACGAGTAGGGTTAAACAGGTGTCGCTCAGTTGTGTCCAACTCTTTGTGACCTCATGGACGTCCATGGAATTCTCCAGGCTAGAATACTGGAGTGGGTAACCTTTCCCTTCTCCAGGGGATCTTCCCAACCCAGGGATCGAANTGTGGCCAGGAGAGGATGAGGAAGTTACCACACAGCACCTTCAGACGTAGTCTGCGCTCATCCCTTTGGAGATGTGTAAGTCAACGAGTAGGGTTAAACAGGTGTCGCTCAGTTGTGTCCAACTCTTCGTGACCCCATGGACATCCATGGAATTCTCCAGGCTAGAATACTGGAGTGGGTAACCTTTCCCTTCTCCAGGGGATCTTCCCAACCCAGGGATCGAACCCAGGTCTCCCGGATTGCAGGAGGATTCTTCACCAGCTGAGCCACCAGGGAAGCGCAGAGCACGTGAATCGTTCTATACAGCCTGCCCTGCACAGGTGTGCTGGTACCCTTTTTCTCTTCCCCACCTTTCGAGGACTAACCCTAGGCACTGCGACCTATAGCTGAACTATGAGAACAGATGGGAGAGGGTGCAATGGATCGGGAGGATGAAAAGGGTGTAAAGGAGAAGAAGAGGCGTGCAGGTGCAGCCAAGAAAGCTTTCCTTTCCCAGATGTCAGCAAACATTTCAGAACCTGATTGGCTCTTCCATGAGTCCTTCCTTAATTCATCTGTTGCAATATCATGGAAAGGAAGCACAACAGCTCCTCAGTCTCATGCTGTTTGTGATTATTCAGAATGCATTGCTCCGCATTTCCTGCTCGAGGCCCAGAGCTTTGCCTCTTTCACTTTCCTGCCCCTCTGTGAGTCCCCTGCTCTCTGCAGCCCCCACGCCTCCCCTCCCCTGCCTTCTGCCTCTCCGGCCCCATTCATCCCCAACCCTGCCTGTCTCGGGACCAAGAAGGCTGCTGCTGGAGCCAAGTGTAAGGGGACCACTCACAAGGGCTTTGATTTTTCTCAGCTTGCAGAATGTGTCTCTCTCTGGTCTTGGTGAGAGTGGGCAAAGGCTTTGGAGACAGAGTGGAGAATGAGGATGGGAACAGCAGTTGCGGCAGGCCCAGCAGTGCCAACAGGAGGGAAATGTTAGCCTGCCATTTCTAGAAGCTGTGGAGCATATGGAGAGCCCAGAATCACTGTCAGCAGCCCAGATTCGGGCTGTGCCATCCCGGCAGCTTCATTGTGGCTTTTTAAAGAAAGCCTACAGTAAACTCCCTTAACCTGTGGTTGTCAGAGGAAATACCTCACATCCTGATCCTGTGTAGTTTTCCATAGTCCTAAATATTCATCCATCATTAATAAAGGCTGCATCATATTCCACTGTGCATAATGTACCATGAAATTTACCTAGCAGAATCCTAAGTGTTGTTTTTCATCTTTTAAAACTGATGCTAAACAATGCTATAGTGAACATCCTTCTACATACATTTTGCACAGTTCTCTCATCACTGTTAGCAGTACAATTGCTTAATCAAAGGATACATATTTTTCTAAGACTGGGACCTAATGACGAGCTGGTCCCTAGAAAACTTGAACCGGCTTTGTGACAGGCCACAAAACTGAGATATAGTATCTCATGTACATGTGTGTGTATGTATGTGTATATTTTGCAGAGGAAATATCCTGAAAGATAAACATCACAATATTTAAAATGGACATTGCAGTGTACTAGGTTTTTAGGGACTTTATTTTTTTGTGGAGGAAATGGTATTGACATTATTTTCTACAGTGAACAGTGACTACTTGTGTAATTAAAGACAATTCTATAGTTCTAAGACTGGGTATCTGTAAGAGAAGATAATGTCCCAGTTAATTCTAATTAATTGATTCCTATTTCTTTTTTTCTTTATAGACTGATAGACTATTTGGGCTATAAGGGGCCTTAAAGAAAGTTCACCTGGTCTAATTCCATCAATGCAATTGTGTGGAAACCAAGTCTTCAGGAGACAATCTGAATTGCTTGTGTTCACAGAGCTCACCTGGGGCAAAACTGGAGGCTAGACTCCAAAAACATTCTTGATTATCTGTTTTTTGTTGTTTCCCTTTCTTTTTTAAAACTCTATACTCTTCCAATGACAAGTTGATTTTATTTACTTCATTTTATATTTTAGAATTATTCATATTAGCTAATGATTAACTGCTAAAGCACTCTATCAATATGTTTAGAGGTCCAGAACAGAGTTTTTAGCTTTGCTCAAGGGAGGATGTGGGGCTTCCCTGGTGGCTCACTGGTAAAGAACCTGCCTGCCAATGAGGAGAAGCAGGAAATGTGGGTTCAGTCCCTAGGTCTGGGAGATCCCTTGGAGAAGGGCATGACAACCCACTTCTATATTCTTGCCAGAAAAATCCCATGGACATAGGAGCCTGGTGGGTTACAGTCCACAGGGTCACAAAGAGTCAGACACAACTGAAGCGACTGAGCACACATCCGCACACAAGTGCAGATGCATATTCCAGCAGATTTAATAAGTGCTCATTTAAAACATTGGATGCTAAGAGTTACAAAAAGACCATGAAGGAAGAATTGGAAGACAGACCCCTGTCATTTACTGCTGGTATTGCTTATTCTTTTCTTTGCCTAATTTTCTTTCTAATTTTCCAGTATTTCCATATTCTTTCTTACCTGACATTAATTTTTTTTAATGTTTATATTATCCATTTAGGACATTTTAGACCACAGAGAACTTCCCTGGTGGCTCAGATGGTAAATGTCTGCCTACAGTGTGGGAGACCTGAGTTCGATCTATGGGTCAGGAAGATCCTCTGAGAAGGAAATGGCAACCCACTCCAGTACTCTTGCCTGGAAAATCTCATGGATGGAGGAGCGTACTATGCTACGCAAAGAGTTGGACACAACTCAGTTGGACACAACTGAGTGACTTCACTTCATTATCCATTTAGGGCATTTTAGACCACAGAGAACTGTCTTCAAGTTTCAAGCTCTCTATAATTTAATGGGAATGGGTTGGGCTAAAATATCTATTTTCTGGGAGGACAGACATGTGAATAGGGAAACTGTAATTTCACCACTGACATCACTAGATACATGAAGCCATCAACCTGTTTAAAGACTTGATTTTGGTCACCTGATGTGAACAGCCAACTCACTGGAAAAATCCCTGATGCTGGGAAAGACTGAGGGCAGAAAGAGAAGAGGGTGTCAGAGGATGAGATGGCTGGTTGTCATGACTGATGCAATGGACTTGAACTTGGGTAAACTTCAGAAGATGGTGAGGGCCTGGCATACTGCAGTCTATGGAGTCGCAAAGAGCTGGACATGACGGGGTAACTGAAAAATAGAGATTTTAAGCACTGGAGAAACACTAATACTGAATTCTGGATTATGCACACTTACTAAATATTTGGGAAACTGATGTCTAAATTGGCTTTATTTTTATGCAAACTGTAAGAGTGACATTGAATTTACTGTATTTACTGTACCTCCATTTGACCAGTAGTGTCCTGGAAATAAAGTCCTTCCTCTTAATGAGTAGTTTAGCTGGCTTATGAGAAGGCAGGCCACTGACCATGTTGACTTTAGTTCAGTTCACCTATGGCTTCGGAGGAACACTGACCTTAGATGAGCAGGATGGGTTCAGGGACTGTCAAAACATGGACTTTTCAAAACATGGTGCATGCACATTTCCTGGTAAGGCGACGGGTTATAATTGGATGGGCAGTGGTCTCCATCTCTTTTCCCTCTCTCTATATATATGTATATATGGGGTTACACAGAGTCAGACATGACTGAAGTGACTTAGCAGCAGCAGCAGCATGGTTAAAGAATAAATATATAATACATAATAAATGTACTATAGTGGAAATAACATATCAATAATAAAATGCAATTAGAATAAGTATGTATTTTATACACAAATATATATGTATAGTATTCATTGTTCAGTCACGTCCAACTCTTTGTGATCCCGTGGACTGTAGTCTGCTAGGCTCCTCTGTCCATGGAATTCTCCAGGCAAGAATACTGGAGTGGGTAGCAATTCCCTTCTCCAGGGGATCTTCCCAACCCAGGGATCAAACTCAGGTCTCCTGTACTGGAGGCAGATTCTTTACCATCTGAGCCACTAGGGAAGCCCATAAATAAGTGTGTATTTTATACATACACATATGTGTGTGTATNTTTAATTTCACTGATGCAATCAGCATTACAGGTATTTTGGAGCCCAAGAAAATAAAGTCTGTCACTATTTCCACTGTTCTGCAATCTATTTGCCATGAAGTAATGGGACAAGATGCCACAATCTTAGTTTTATGAATGTAGAGTTTTAAGCCAACTCTTTCACTCTCCTCTTTCACTTATATCAAGTGGCTCTTTAGTTCTTCTTTGCTCTCTGCTATAAGGGTAATGTCAGCTGCCTATCTGAGGTTACTGATATTTCTCCGGGCATNTTTTAAGCCAACTCTTTCACTCTCCTCTTTCACTTATATCAAGTGGCTCTTTAGTTCTTCTTTGCTCTCTGCTATAAGGGTAATGTCAGCTGCCTATCTGAGGTTACTGATATTTCTCCGGGCATCTTGATTCCTGCTTGTGCTTCAAGCAGCCCAGCATTTTGCATGATGTACTCAGCATAAAAGTTAAATAAGCAGGAGGCGGCCCTAAGATGGTGGAGGAATAGGACAGGGAGACCACTTTCTCCCTCACAAATTCATCAAAAGAACATTTCAACGCTGAGTAAATTCCACAAGACCACTTCTGATTGCTGGCAGAGGACAATAGGCACCCAGAAAAGCAGATCATTGTCTTCAAAAACAGGTAGGAAAAAATATAAAAGACGAAAAAAGAGACAAAGGAGGTAGGGAGGGAGCTCCATCCCAAAAGGCAGTCCCATCCCGGGAAGGGAATCTTAAGAAGAGAGGTTTCCAAACACCAGGAAACACTCTCACTGCCGAGTCTGTGGCGAGCCTTGAAGCACAGAGGACAACATAGCAGGAAGGAAAAATAAATAAATAACTAAAACCAACAGATTATGAGCCCAACAGTAACTCCCCCAGCAGAGAAGCAGCGCAGATGCCTGCATCCACCACTAGCAAGTGGGGGCTGGGCCGGGAGACACAGGAGGCACGGGCTGCAGTGCTTTTGAAGAATTGGGCCTGAATGCCCCGCGTGTAACCAGAGCGAACTAACTTGGGCTAGCAAACCAGACTGTGGGATAGCTACCACGCAAAAATCTCAAACGTAAGACACCACCAGGACTACGCACAGAACAAAGACCAGAACAGAAATAGCCAGCTGCAGACCATCCCCCTCTGGTGACAGGCAGCCAGAGCCGTAAAGGCTGGAAGAGGGCAGTCGCAGCCCAAGAGAGACATTACTTACCAAAATGCAAGCAGGCTTCTTTGCTAACTAAGGCTTCTGGGGGTTCTGGACAGTCATCATCTGCCTGAGAAGGGACGCCAGCAGTACACCCAGAAAACTGAGCACCAGAGACAGGAAAGGCGATAAGTTGCAGTGACTGTGCTCGCCAAACACCTGAGCTACTCAGACCTGGGAGACCCAACCAAATCTGCGCCTCAGGCTACCTGAGCGCCTAGCCGGAGCGGCTTAGACCGGGGAGGTGCATGCAGTCTAGGGCCGGCCTCAGATGGTTCCCAGCGGAGCAACACAGAGCCTGAGCGGTGTGCGCCTCAAGCAGGGGCAGGCCCAGTTTGGCTGAGACACTGCGAGCACACACCAGTGTTATTTGTTTGCAGCATCCCTCCCTCCCCACAGCGTGACTGAACAAGTAATCCTAAAAAAAAAAACCAAAGTGTCCACCACCGCCCCCCTATCCCCCCACCCCGTGTCAGGGTGGAAATTAGACACTGAAANGCACACACCAGTGTTATTTGTTTGCAGCATCCCTCCCTCCCCACAGCGTGACTGAACAAGTAATCCTAAAAAAAAAAACCAAAGTGTCCACCACCGCCCCCCTATCCCCCCACCCCGTGTCAGGGTGGAAATTAGACACTGAAAGACCAGCAAACAGAAGAAGTTAAACAGAGGGAACCACCTTGGAAGTGACCCCACACTGCCCACAACACCAGAGAAAGGGCCAGATATATCTTACTATTTTTATGATCATTCCTTTTTTTGTTGTTGTTGATGTTGTTGTGTGATTGTTTTTTCTTCTATTCTTTTTCTTCTTCTTTTTTTTGACTTTTTAAAAATTTTAAGTCCTCTATTTCAGCTTTAATTTTAATTTTTTATAACCTACTATTTTCAGGGGAAAAAAAGACCCTATTTTTAAAGCAAACACCGTATATAGACTTTTTGTGGTGTTTACTGTTGCTTTTTTAATAATTCTTGTGGCTTTGTTTTTTTGTTTTGTTTTTTTTGTTTTCTTCTTCTTTTCTTTAATATTGTATTTTTGAAAATCCAACCTCTACTCTAGATTTTTAATCTTTGCTTTTTGGTATTTGTCATCAATTTTGTACATTTAAAAACCCAATTTTCAGTATCCAATTTTACCTGAGAATGAGATTACTGGCTTGACCATGCTGTCCTCCTTTGGACTCTCCTTTTTTGCCAACAGGTGGCCTCTGTCTCTTCCCTCCCCCTTCTCTTCTCTACCAAACTTTGTGAATCTCTATGTGTTCCAGACGGTGGAGAACATTTAGGGAACTGGTTACTGGCTGGATCTGTCTCTCTCCTTTTCATTTCCCTCTTTTATCCTCCTGGCCACCTCTGTCTACTTCCTCCCTCTCCTCTTCCCTGTATAACTCCTTGAACACCTCTGAGCGGTCCAGACTGTGGAGTGCACATAAGGAAGTAATTACTGGCTAGCTTGCTCATTGCTCTTTTGATCCCACCTCATCTCATTCCAGTCACCTGTA
Organism: Raphicerus campestris; assembly: GCA_006410735.1. NCBI lineage: Eukaryota > Metazoa > Chordata > Mammalia > Artiodactyla > Bovidae > Raphicerus > Raphicerus campestris. The sequence goes on from SJYW01034919.1 coordinate 268,582, forward strand.
ACTACCCTCTCCCTCTTCTTTTCTCCATGTAACACAGTGAACCTCTCTGGGTGTCCCTCAATGTGAAGAAACTTTTCATCTTTAACCTAGATGTTTTATCATCGATGCTGTATAGATGGAGAAGTCTTGAAGTGACTGTAAAAATAAAACTGAAAACCAGAAGCAGGAGGCTTAAGTCCAAATCCTGAGAACATCAGAGAACTCCTGAATCCAAGGAACATTAATCAATAGGAGCTCATCAAACGCCTCCATATCTTCACTGAAACCAAGCACCACCCAAGGGCCAACAAGTTCCAGAGCAAAACATACCACACAAATTCTCCAGCAACACAGGAACACACCCCTGAGCTTCAATATACAGGCAGCTCAAAGTTACTCCAAAACCATTGATGTCTCATAACCCATTACTGGTCACTTCATTGCACTCCAAAGAGAAGATATCCAGCTCCACCCACCAGAACTCCAACACAAGCCTCCATAACCAAGAAACCTTGACAAGCCACTGATATAACCCCACCCACAGTGAGGAAACCCCACAATAAAGAGAACTCCACAAATTCCCAGAATATAGAAAAGCCACCCCAAACGCAGCAATATAACCAAGATGAAGAGACAGAGGAATATCCAGCAG
>SJYW01034919.1:275437-292510 GCA_006410735.1 Raphicerus campestris
AAAAAAAAAAAAAAAAGCAAGGTAAGGAGGTAAGGGGGCTTACCCGATGGCTCAGAGGTAAAGAATCTGCCTGCAGTGCAGGCGACCCAAGTTCGATGCCTGGGCTGGGAAGATCCTCTGGAGAAGAGAATGGCTACCCATTCTGGTAATCTTGACTGGGAAAGTCCATGGACAGAGGAGCCTGGTGGGTTAGCAGGCGACCCAAGTTCGATGCCTGGGCTGGGAAGATCCCCTGGAGAAGAGAATGGCTACCCATTCTGGTAATCTTGACTGGGAAAGTCCATGGACAGAGGAGCCTGGTGGGTTACAGTCCATGGTGTTGCAAAGAGTTGGACACAACTGAAACAACTTTGCACTCACGCAAGGAGGTAAGAGATGCTTGGGAGGAAGGGTTGAAATGTAAATTTCTACGGGACAACCTAGTCTGTGAAGCGCCTTTTGGTTTGGGGAGAAAACTGATGGGATGAGCCAGGTGGAGAGCAGGAGAAAGCACCTTCTAAGTAGGGGAATTTTGAGAGCTGAACCTGTCATGTTGGAACCGGTGTGGGGCTCAGGGAGGCTGGCCAGAGGGAGTCAGTGAGTGTGAGCTGGGGGAAGTTGCAGGTAACAGTGGCGGGATCAGGCAGAGCTCTGGGCGGTAAAAGACCTTCAGCTGTCATTCTGTTAGATTTGAGTCAGGTCTCATGTTTGAAAATGATCCCTTTCCTTTTTTTATCACCAAGTTTTATTAAGTACTCCATGTACACATTTTATTTTTATTTATTTTTAATTGGAGGATAATTGCTTTAGAGTGTTGTCTTGGCTTCTGCTGTACAAAATGAATCAGCTCGAAGTATACATATATCCCCTCCTTCTTGAGCCTCCCTCCCCTCCTCCCCCAATCCCACCCCTCTAGGTCATCACAGAGCACCAGGCTGAGCTCCTGTGTTATGCAGCGGCTTCCTGCTAGCTATTTATTTTACACATGGTGGAGGGAGGAGCCTGGTGGGCTGTAGTCCATGGGGTCGCTAAGAGTCGGACATGACTGAGTGACTTCACTTTCACTTTTCACTTTTATGTATTGGAGAAGGACATGGCAACCCACTCCAGTGTTTTTGCCTGGAGAATCCCAGGGACGGGGTAGCCTGGTGGGCTGCCATCTATGGGGTCGCACAGAGTCGGACACGACTGAAGCAACTTAGCAGCAGCAGCAGTGTACACAGGTTAGTGCTACCTGAAAATGATCACTCTGACTTTGATGTAAACAACAGATATTGGAGAGAATGTGTCAGAATCAGTCAAGGAGACCTGTTATTTATAAGCTATCTCAGTAGTCCAGGTGAGAGGGGATGATACCTGGGTGGGTGTTTCTGAGTCTATCTTTGTGGTGTGAAATGGTTAAATGGATTCCTTCCAAGCTGCTGTTCACCAGTGCAGGGTTGTACCATGTGGGACAATGATCAACATAAATCCTCTTTAGGGTTCATCCAGCGTCTGCCATATACCAGGAGCTTTCCATACCTTATGTCCAAGTCTCATAGCAATATTTCAAGATAATGTGACTGCTTCCAAACTATTAATAGAGAAACTGGGGACCAAAGAAGTTAAGCCCCTGGTCCAAAGCTACACAGCTCATACTTGGCAGAACCAGGTCTCTCTCCCAAATCCATCTGCCTTCAGATCTGCTGTTTATGCGCTCCATCCTAAAGCATTTTGCATATTCCTTTTTCATATGGGATCCTTGAGATGTAGCACCTTTTGGTACTTGAAAACTTAGCAGTTATAAAAAGGATTCTCATCAGCCGTATCTGCATCACCTGTAAGCTTCTGGCATATGATTGTTCCTTATCCCCATGTTCACCAGAAAAAGTACTGAATCCCTGTTGAGAGACTGATGTCCGTCTAGAAGTCTAAACCATACCTTTTCTTAAAATTAGTTTTTATAGGAGTATAAGTAAGTTTTAGCCATTTTAGTTGTGTCTGACTCTTTGCGACCCTGTGGACTGTAGCCCACCAAGCTCCTCTGTCCAGGGGATTTTCCAGGCAAGAATGCTGGAGAGGGTTGCCATGGCCTTCCCAAGGGAATCTTCCTGACCCAGGGATCGAACCCAGGTCTCCTGCCTTGCAGGCAGGTTCTTTACTATCTGAGCTACCAGGGAAGCTCTTATTGGAGAATAGTTCCTTTACAGTGCTATTAGTTCCTGCTGTGCAGCAAAGCAAATCAGCTATCTGTTTACATATATCCTCTCTTTTTTGGGTTTCCTTCCCATTTAGGTCACCAGGAAGCCCTGAGTAGAGTATCCTGTGCTATACAGATTAATTATCTATTTTAGGCATAGTATCTATAGTGAATATATGTCGGTCCCAATCACCTAATTCATATTCCTCCTACCCACCCCCTAAAGCATACTTTTCTATTGGAAATGTCATGGTAAACACCTCACTTTCTAATGCTGTGTATATAAATGCAAAAAAGAAAATACCTACAAAGATTTTTAAATAACTTATTTTGGTCTTGCCTTTTATTAGATCAAATTGTGGCTAATATGGCACATTTTTTTCTGTCAAATTTGAAATAAAATTAACCCACATCAGCTAAATATTTTATTCCTCTAGAAAAAAATACATTAACACCCTGATCATTTCAATACAGGAGAAATAAATTTGATGTAACATTGTATTCCCTTCAGGCCTGGTCTCCCTCAGTACAGGGAAGCCCAGCAATGAGACAGTTATCTGGATGATCAGAACAAAATCACTTTTTCCCTCAATCATCTATAGAATTTAAAATAAAGTATTTGGCTTTTGTTTTGTGAATTACCCTTGCAGTTTTATCTGATTTTAATATGGGTATCGGGACCTGAGGCATCTGAGATTGTTCTTCAGGTATTTTCATGCTCAAGAAGCGTGATCCAAGGGAGCCAAACTTCGGCTGGAGGCTGTGGGTCTTTTTTCAAGCTCAGAAAAGGTTCCTCTGAATGTCTGAAAAAATGTGGTGCAAATTGTAATCTGGGTCACTGGTAAGGTCAGTTGGAGGCCGGGTGACTGCCCCTTCTGAACCAAAGCTGAACGGGGCCCAGGTGGGTGCGAGGCCTTCGTGACCTCTCACATGTGTTTCGACTCTACCTTAGGCCCCAAACAACTGTCGGGAAAGAACAAAGGGCTGTTTTCCTGGTCGCTGACCTGGAAAGGGTGACGTTTACCCAGTGGATTTGGAGGGGGCACCTGCAGTCAGCGGCCGGGGCAGGTGTCAGGGTGGTGGCAACTGGATCCCCAACACCTTAACAAGCAGAGCCCCCAAGGTGAGACTCTTTTTCCCTCCCAGATATGTTCTGCTAGTGTGGGACTTGAGCCTCCTGTGATTTTCAGGTCTGCCTCACACTTCTGGGCTGCACCCACTTCATACTTAGGTAAGGAGTTCCCGAGCATCTTTAATGTCAGGCTCGATCTGGGGGGCGAAGAGGAGGCTAAAGTGGTGTTATGCAGATCCCTTGTCTCTCTTCCTTAAAAAAGCATAATGTAGTCTTAATCATGGGGCTTCACAAGTGACTTAGTGGGAAAGAATCCACCGGCCACTGCAGGAGACGCAAGAGACAGGGGTTTGATCCCTGGATTGGGAAGATCCCTGGAGGAGGAAATGACTANTTAATGTCAGGCTCGATCTGGGGGGCGAAGAGGAGGCTAAAGTGGTGTTATGCAGATCCCTTGTCTCTCTTCCTTAAAAAGCATAATGTAGTCTTAATCATGGGGCTTCACAAGTGACTTAGTGGGAAAGAATCCGCCGGCCACTGCAGGAGACGCAAGAGACAGGGGTTTGATCCCTGGATTGGGAAGATCCCTGGAGGAGGAAATGACAACTCGCTCCAGTATTCTTGCCTGGAGAATCCCATGGACACAGGAGCCTGGTGGGTTACCCAAAGAGTCTGACATGACTGAGCATAGCACAGCAAAGTTTTAATCATAAAATTAAAAAAACACAATAATGCATTTCTCTTTTGTGGGTTCCGTTTGACTCAAAGACAAGGAAGTATCCAGTAGCTGCTGCTGCTGCTGCTGCTAAGTCGTTTCAGTCATGTCCAGCTCCGTGCGACCTCAGACGGCAGCCCACCAGGCTCCCCCGTCCCTGGGATTCTCCAGGCAAGAACACTGGAGTGTGTTGCCATGTCCTTCTCCAATGCATGAAAGTGAAAAATGAAAGTGAAGTCTCTCAGTCGTGTCTGACTCTTCGCGACCCCATGGACTGTANGGCAGCCCACCAGGCTCCCCCGTCCCTGGGATTCTCCAGGCAAGAACACTGGAGTGTGTTGCCATGTCCTTCTCCAATGCATGAAAGTGAAAAATGAAAGTGAAGTCTCTCAGTCGTGTCTGACTCTTCGCGACCCCATGGACTGTAGCCCCCAGGCTCCTCCATCCATGGGATTTTCCAGGCAAGAGTACTGGAGTGGCGTGCCATTGCCTTCTCCAAGTATCCTATAGACTTGCATTCAAAGTATAGGCCCTGCTTGGAAACTCTTAGGAAAAGTGGTTCCTCCAGATCTATTCAATCATAACTTGCATTTTTAATGTGCTCCTTGGGGATCTTTTTAAAATTTAAAAGGGGCTTGTGTCAGAGGGCAGTGTCTCTGGTCCTGGAAGTGGCTATGTCAACTTGGGCAAACTCTTTAACTTGCTGTGGCCTCAGTTTCCTCATCTGTACACTGGGGAGGGAGAGGTTGGATGAGGGGAGGGACACCCAACACCCAGCCTGGTGTTTGATGGGGAGTCGGGGTTCCTGGGGACCTAGGGATCTTCTTCCTGCGGGGTGGGTGCAGCGCCCCCTAGGAGTCAGAGCACAGTCAGCCAGCCCAGATCACGTGGGAACACGTGACTGCAGGCTTGGACAGACTCTCAGCTCGGGAAACGTGGCCAGCCCTGACTTGCTGGGAGCAGCAGGCTCCGCTGTGATGCCAACTGCCTGCCAGGCTCAGCCCAGCCCCCACACCAAGTGCACTGCGTCCAAGTGCCAATCAACTGCAACAAACCCCAGTGGGCCCCCAACAACAGGTGTCTCATTAAACATCTCTCACCCTCCCAGGCTTAGCCACTGACAGGCACCAAACTAGCACTCAATCACCACTTAATCACAGCCAAACTCCATTAACAAGTCATACTAATTACCAACTTCTAACAGTGTCTCCGGTTTGGAGGCAAAATACCTTATTCTTTTTAGATAAAAACTGGCTTATGATCCTTCAGAAAGACCCATAATTAGGTCCTTTAAAAATGGGGATGAGGGGAGGAGGCAGGGGAAAAGCTGATAGACCCAGGGTAGGTTCAGTCCTAAAAGGGCACAATGAGAGGCTCTGTTTGTTTTAATTTTGTACCTACTGGTGGCCCACAAGGGTCCAATTAGCCTGTTACAGCTGCTTGTATTGGTTCCATCCTCTTGTCTCATCCTTTCTCCCCCCTGCTTTTTTTTTTTTTCCTAGGAGGGATAAACTTGTAGCACAGATTGCAGGCCTGCAGGCATCCGAAGATCAACAACTAGCTTTCTGTGATCAAATCCCCTGTGAACCAAGAACACTCATTTGCAGAATTCCTAATGCATTGGATGAGGTGGGGATGGGTTGACCTGAGCTTGACGTGGCTGTAACAGGATCTGGTGCCTTTTGAAATGACCAGAAGCTAGATATTTTTGGAACAAGAGCAATTTTGTATATTGGCTTTTTGCCTTTTTTCAGTTTTATATGGGGTCATAATAACATTATTATTATTACTGTAGTTCTTATAGTTATTTGCCTTACCTTTTCCATCATAAGGCACTCCATTTTATTGTTTGAGACAGATTTTTCTTTTCAGAACTTACATACATAGAGAGCATCCTTTGTCAGTCAAGTATAATGGATACATTAAAATGAATTTCCTATTAACTTGGCTAGGCTCATGGATTCACCTGTAGACAGTGGTCACTCTGGTGTCAAGGTCAGTATAGCCAGTGCTAGCAACAGCAAAAAGAGTTAGGGCAAGTGGCAAAACTGCATTAAAATATGGCAGAAATTTGGAAGATTACCTTTAGTCCTAATCTTCTATTGTCAAGTGAAGCACCGTGTAGTTTAAACTTATGAATTAATTCTACCTTTAACTGAATCCTTTGAAACTGAATCAAATCACATTTTGGAATCATGATCTCTGTGTTCCCTAATGAGAGTAGTTTTAAAGGTTCAGATTTATATAGTGTTTTTAAAAAAATCTTCTCTGAGAATTCTTGAAGTTTATAAAGATTCAGCCAGCAAGTTTTTTCACCCTTTGTATTTTCTGTCATTCCATCTCATTGATCAGATTTCTTATTATTCTTTTTAATTTTATTGGAGTAGGAAATTCCCTGGCAGTCCAGTGGTTAAGATTCTGTACTTTCACTCACCGCTATAGCCCCAAGTTCAATCCCTGGTCAGGAGCTAGGATCCCACAAGCTGGGCAGCATGACCAAAAACGAAAATCACTCAGCAAATGCGAACATTAAAAAAAATTTATTGGAGTGTAATTGATCTACAATTTTCTGTTAGTTTCTGGGGCATATCAAAGTGATTCAGTTATATATATATATATATATATATACATATATTCATTCTTTTTCAGATTATTTTCCCATTTATATCATTATAGAGTATTGAGTAGGGTTTCCTCTGCTATACAGTAGGTCTTTGTTGGTTATCTATTTTATATATATATATATGTGTACCTGTTAATTTCAAACTCCCAATTTAACTCTCCTCCCACATTTCCCCTCTGGTAACCATAAATTTGTCTTCAAAATCTGAGTGTATTTTTGTTTTTAAATAAGTTCATTTATATCATATTAAAAATTATATTCCACATNGACTCTTCGCGACCCCATGGACTGTAGCCCCCAGGCTCCTCCATCCATGGGATTTTCCAGGCAAGAGTACTGGAGTGGGGTGCCATTGCCTTCTCCAAGTATCCTATAGACTTGCATTCAAAGTATAGGCCCTGCTTGGAAACTCTTAGGAAAAGTGGTTCCTCCAGATCTATTCAATCATAACTTGCATTTTTAATGTGCTCCTTGGGGATCTTTTTAAAATTTAAAAGGGGCTTGTGTCAGAGGGCAGTGTCTCTGGTCCTGGAAGTGGCTATGTCAACTTGGGCAAACTCTTTAACTTGCTGTGGCCTCAGTTTCCTCATCTGTACATTGGGGAGGGAGAGGTTGGATGAGGGGAGGGACACCCAACACCCAGCCTGGTGTTTGATGGGGAGTCGGGGTTCCTGGAGACCTAGGGATCTTCTTCCTGCGGGGTGGGTGCAGCGCCCCCTAGGAGTCAGAGCACAGTCAGCCAGCCCAGATCACGTGGGAACACGTGACTGCAGGCTTGGACAGACTCTCAGCTCGGGAAACATGGCCAGCCCTGACTTGCTGGGAGCAGCAGGCTCTGCTGTGATGCCAACTGCCTGCCAGGCTCAGCCCAGCCCCCACACCAAGTGCACTGCGTCCAAGTGCCAATCAACTGCAACAAACCCCAGTGGGCCCCCAACAACAGGTGTCTCATTAAACATCTCTCACCCTCCCAGGCTTAGCCACTGACAGGCACCAAACTAGCACTCAATCACCACTTAATCACAGCCAAACTCCATTAACAAGTCATACTAATTACCAACTTCTAACAGTGTCTCCGGTTTGGAGGCAAAATACCTTATTCTTTTTAGATAAAAACTGGCTTATGATCCTTCAGAAAGACCCATAATTAGGTCCTTTAAAAATGGGGATGAGGGGAGGAGGCAGGGGAAAAGCTGATAGACCCAGGGTAGGTTCAGTCCTAAAAGGGCACAATGAGAGGCTCTGTTTGTTTTAATTTTGTACCTACTGGTGGCCCACAAGGGTCCAATTAGCCTGTTACAGCTGCTTGTATTGGTTCCATCCTCTTGTCTCATCCTTTCTCCCCCCTGCTTTTTTTTTTTTTCCTAGGAGGGATAAACTTGTAGCACAGATTGCAGGCCTGCAGGCATCCGAAGATCAACAACTAGCTTTCTGTGATCAAATCCCCTGTGAACCAAGAACACTCATTTGCAGAATTCCTAATGCATTGGATGAGGTGGGGATGGGTTGACCTGAGCTTGACGTGGCTGTAACAGGATCTGGTGCCTTTTGAAATGACCAGAAGCTAGATATTTTTGGAACAAGAGCAATTTTGTATATTGGCTTTTTGCCTTTTTTCAGTTTTATATGGGGTCATAATAACATTATTATTATTACTGTAGTTCTTATAGTTATTTGCCTTACCTTTTCCATCATAAGGCACTCCATTTTATTGTTTGAGACAGATTTTTCTTTTCAGAACTTACATACATAGAGAGCATCCTTTGTCAGTCAAGTATAATGGATACATTAAAATGAATTTCCTATTAACTTGGCTAGGCTCATGGATTCACCTGTAGACAGTGGTCACTCTGGTGTCAAGGTCAGTATAGCCAGTGCTAGCAACAGCAAAAAGAGTTAGGGCAAGTGGCAAAACTGCATTAAAATATGGCAGAAATTTGGAAGATTACCTTTAGTCCTAATCTTCTATTGTCAAGTGAAGCACCGTGTAGTTTAAACTTATGAATTAATTCTACCTTTAACTGAATCCTTTGAAACTGAATCAAATCACATTTTGGAATCATGATCTCTGTGTTCCCTAATGAGAGTAGTTTTAAAGGTTCAGATTTATATAGTGTTTTTAAAAAAATCTTCTCTGAGAATTCTTGAAGTTTATAAAGATTCAGCCAGCAAGTTTTTTCACCCTTTGTATTTTCTGTCATTCCATCTCATTGATCAGATTTCTTATTATTCTTTTTAATTTTATTGGAGTAGGAAATTCCCTGGCAGTCCAGTGGTTAAGATTCTGTACTTTCACTCACCGCTATAGCCCCAAGTTCAATCCCTGGTCAGGAGCTAGGATCCCACAAGCTGGGCAGCATGACCAAAAACGAAAATCACTCAGCAAATGCGAACATTAAAAAAAATTTATTGGAGTGTAATTGATCTACAATTTTCTGTTAGTTTCTGGGGCATATCAAAGTGATTCAGTTATATATATATATATATATATATACATATATTCATTCTTTTTCAGATTATTTTCCCATTTATATCATTATAGAGTATTGAGTAGGGTTTCCTCTGCTATACAGTAGGTCTTTGTTGGTTATCTATTTTATATATATATATATGTGTACCTGTTAATTTCAAACTCCCAATTTAACTCTCCTCCCACATTTCCCCTCTGGTAACCATAAATTTGTCTTCAAAATCTGAGTGTATTTTTGTTTTTAAATAAGTTCATTTATATCATATTAAAAATTATATTCCACATTTGAGTTATATTACATGATATTTGTCCTTCTCTGTCTGATCTTCTGCACCTAGTATGATAATCTCTAGGTTCAGCCATGTTGTAACATATGGTGTCACTTGGCTTCAGTGCAATGTCTGTCAAATTACCAATGGCATTTTTCACAGGACTAGAGGAAAGATTTAACTTTAAGATGAGAGACACTACTTGCTGATACTCACTGGAGATGAAGATCTTGATTTCTCTGGGAGTTGCTGGATATTTTGGATGCTGCTATGTATATAACTAGGGCTTTCCAGGTAGCTCAGTGGTAANGACTAGAGGAAAGATTTAACTTTAAGATGAGAGACACTACTTGCTGATACTCACTGGAGATGAAGATCTTGATTTCTCTGGGAGTTGCTGGATATTTTGGATGCTGCTATGTATATAACTAGGGCTTTCCAGGTAACTCAGTGGTAAAGAATCTGCCTGTCAATGCAGGAGACCCAGGAGACATGGGTTCAATCTTTGGGTCTGGAAGATCCCCTGAAGTAGGAAATGGCTACTCCAGTATTCTTGCTGGGAGAATCTCATGGACAGAGAAGCCAGGAGGACCACAGTCTATGGGGTGGCAGAATCAGACACAACCGAGTGACTGAGCATGTATTCATACAGGTAATATCACACGGCTCAGGAAGAGCATGGTCTTTAGGGGAAAACAGACCTTGATCCAGTTTGTCATACTATCCCTGGGGCCTTTGGCAAATGATATGTTAGCTTCTTATCTAGAACACTGGAAAGATGTTTACCCCAGTGCTGTGAACATGGAAGAGGTAGTGAACATTAACATCTGTAGCCACTTGCACCTCTGCTCTAGGTGTTCAGCAATACTTTTTGCCATCCCCTTCTTTCGCTTTAGCCAGTAGCCCCTTTCTTTAGAACTTCCAGAATGGGATAAACTTATTAAGCAGTTCAATTCAGTTCAGTTCAGTCGCTTAGTCGTGTCCAACTCTTTGCGACCCCATGAATCGCAGCATACCAGGCTTCCCTGTTCATCACCATCTCCTGGAGTTCACTCAGACTCACGTCCATTGAGTCCATGATGCCATCCAGCCGTCTCATCCTCTGTCGTCCCCTTCTCCTCCTGCCCCCAGTCCCTCCCAGCATCAGAGTCTTTTCCAATGAGTCAGCTCTTCTCATGAGGTGGCCAAAATACTGGAACTTCAGCTTTAGCATCATTCCTTCCAAAGAAATCCCAGGGTTGATCTTCAGAATGGACTGGTTGGATCTCCTTGCAGTCCAAGGGATTCTCAAGAGTCTTCTCCAACACCACAGTTCAAAAGCATCAATNTGGGGCTTGAGCCTCCTGTGATTTTCAGGTCTGCCTCACACTTCTGGGCTGCACCCACTTCATACTTAGGTAAGGAGTTCCCGAGCATCTTTAATGTCAGGCTCGATCTGGGGGGCGAAGAGGAGGCTAAAGTGGTGTTATGCAGATCCCTTGTCTCTCTTCCTTTAAAAAGCATAATGTAGTCTTAATCATGGGGCTTCACAAGTGACTTAGTGGGAAAGAATCCACCGGCCACTGCAGGAGACGCAAGAGACAGGGGTTTGATCCCTGGATTGGGAAGATCCCTGGAGGAGGAAATGACTACTCGCTCCAGTATTCTTGCCTGGAGAATCCCATGGACACAGGAGCCTGGTGGGTTACCCAAAGAGTCTGACATGACTGAGCATAGCACAGCAAAGTTTTAATCATAAAATTAAAAAAACACAATAATGCATTTCTCTTTTGTGGGTTCCGTTTGACTCAAAGACAAGGAAGTATCCAGTAGCTGCTGCTGCTGCTGCTGCTAAGTCGTTTCAGTCATGTCCAGCTCCGTGCGACCTCAGACGGCAGCCCACCAGGCTCCCCCGTCCCTGGGATTCTCCAGGCAAGAACACTGGAGTGTGTTGCCATGTCCTTCTCCAATGCATGAAAGTGAAAAATGAAAGTGAAGTCTCTCAGTCGTGTCTGACTCTTCGCGACCCCATGGACTGTAGCCCCCAGGCTCCTCCATCCATGGGATTTTCCAGGCAAGAGTACTGGAGTGGGGTGCCATTGCCTTCTCCAAGTATCCTATAGACTTGCATTCAAAGTATAGGCCCTGCTTGGAAACTCTTAGGAAAAGTGGTTCCTCCAGATCTATTCAATCATAACTTGCATTTTTAATGTGCTCCTTGGGGATCTTTTTAAAATTTAAAAGGGGCTTGTGTCAGAGGGCAGTGTCTCTGGTCCTGGAAGTGGCTATGTCAACTTGGGCAAACTCTTTAACTTGCTGTGGCCTCAGTTTCCTCATCTGTACATTGGGGAGGGAGAGGTTGGATGAGGGGAGGGACACCCAACACCCAGCCTGGTGTTTGATGGGGAGTCGGGGTTCCTGGAGACCTAGGGATCTTCTTCCTGCGGGGTGGGTGCAGCGCCCCCTAGGAGTCAGAGCACAGTCAGCCAGCCCAGATCACGTGGGAACACGTGACTGCAGGCTTGGACAGACTCTCAGCTCGGGAAACATGGCCAGCCCTGACTTGCTGGGAGCAGCAGGCTCTGCTGTGATGCCAACTGCCTGCCAGGCTCAGCCCAGCCCCCACACCAAGTGCACTGCGTCCAAGTGCCAATCAACTGCAACAAACCCCAGTGGGCCCCCAACAACAGGTGTCTCATTAAACATCTCTCACCCTCCCAGGCTTAGCCACTGACAGGCACCAAACTAGCACTCAATCACCACTTAATCACAGCCAAACTCCATTAACAAGTCATACTAATTACCAACTTCTAACAGTGTCTCCGGTTTGGAGGCAAAATACCTTATTCTTTTTAGATAAAAACTGGCTTATGATCCTTCAGAAAGACCCATAATTAGGTCCTTTAAAAATGGGGATGAGGGGAGGAGGCAGGGGAAAAGCTGATAGACCCAGGGTAGGTTCAGTCCTAAAAGGGCACAATGAGAGGCTCTGTTTGTTTTAATTTTGTACCTACTGGTGGCCCACAAGGGTCCAATTAGCCTGTTACAGCTGCTTGTATTGGTTCCATCCTCTTGTCTCATCCTTTCTCCCCCCTGCTTTTTTTTTTTTTCCTAGGAGGGATAAACTTGTAGCACAGATTGCAGGCCTGCAGGCATCCGAAGATCAACAACTAGCTTTCTGTGATCAAATCCCCTGTGAACCAAGAACACTCATTTGCAGAATTCCTAATGCATTGGATGAGGTGGGGATGGGTTGACCTGAGCTTGACGTGGCTGTAACAGGATCTGGTGCCTTTTGAAATGACCAGAAGCTAGATATTTTTGGAACAAGAGCAATTTTGTATATTGGCTTTTTGCCTTTTTTCAGTTTTATATGGGGTCATAATAACATTATTATTATTACTGTAGTTCTTATAGTTATTTGCCTTACCTTTTCCATCATAAGGCACTCCATTTTATTGTTTGAGACAGATTTTTCTTTTCAGAACTTACATACATAGAGAGCATCCTTTGTCAGTCAAGTATAATGGATACATTAAAATGAATTTCCTATTAACTTGGCTAGGCTCATGGATTCACCTGTAGACAGTGGTCACTCTGGTGTCAAGGTCAGTATAGCCAGTGCTAGCAACAGCAAAAAGAGTTAGGGCAAGTGGCAAAACTGCATTAAAATATGGCAGAAATTTGGAAGATTACCTTTAGTCCTAATCTTCTATTGTCAAGTGAAGCACCGTGTAGTTTAAACTTATGAATTAATTCTACCTTTAACTGAATCCTTTGAAACTGAATCAAATCACATTTTGGAATCATGATCTCTGTGTTCCCTAATGAGAGTAGTTTTAAAGGTTCAGATTTATATAGTGTTTTTAAAAAAATCTTCTCTGAGAATTCTTGAAGTTTATAAAGATTCAGCCAGCAAGTTTTTTCACCCTTTGTATTTTCTGTCATTCCATCTCATTGATCAGATTTCTTATTATTCTTTTTAATTTTATTGGAGTAGGAAATTCCCTGGCAGTCCAGTGGTTAAGATTCTGTACTTTCACTCACCGCTATAGCCCCAAGTTCAATCCCTGGTCAGGAGCTAGGATCCCACAAGCTGGGCAGCATGACCAAAAACGAAAATCACTCAGCAAATGCGAACATTAAAAAAAATTTATTGGAGTGTAATTGATCTACAATTTTCTGTTAGTTTCTGGGGCATATCAAAGTGATTCAGTTATATATATATATATATATATATACATATATTCATTCTTTTTCAGATTATTTTCCCATTTATATCATTATAGAGTATTGAGTAGGGTTTCCTCTGCTATACAGTAGGTCTTTGTTGGTTATCTATTTTATATATATATATATGTGTACCTGTTAATTTCAAACTCCCAATTTAACTCTCCTCCCACATTTCCCCTCTGGTAACCATAAATTTGTCTTCAAAATCTGAGTGTATTTTTGTTTTTAAATAAGTTCATTTATATCATATTAAAAATTATATTCCACATTTGAGTTATATTACATGATATTTGTCCTTCTCTGTCTGATCTTCTGCACCTAGTATGATAATCTCTAGGTTCAGCCATGTTGTAACATATGGTGTCACTTGGCTTCAGTGCAATGTCTGTCAAATTACCAATGGCATTTTTCACAGGACTAGAGGAAAGATTTAACTTTAAGATGAGAGACACTACTTGCTGATACTCACTGGAGATGAAGATCTTGATTTCTCTGGGAGTTGCTGGATATTTTGGATGCTGCTATGTATATAACTAGGGCTTTCCAGGTAACTCAGTGGTAAAGAATCTGCCTGTCAATGCAGGAGACCCAGGAGACATGGGTTCAATCTTTGGGTCTGGAAGATCCCCTGAAGTAGGAAATGGCTACTCCAGTATTCTTGCTGGGAGAATCTCATGGACAGAGAAGCCAGGAGGACCACAGTCTATGGGGTGGCAGAATCAGACACAACCGAGTGACTGAGCATGTATTCATACAGGTAATATCACACGGCTCAGGAAGAGCATGGTCTTTAGGGGAAAACAGACCTTGATCCAGTTTGTCATACTATCCCTGGGGCCTTTGGCAAATGATATGTTAGCTTCTTATCTAGAACACTGGAAAGATGTTTACCCCAGTGCTGTGAACATGGAAGAGGTAGTGAACATTAACATCTGTAGCCACTTGCACCTCTGCTCTAGGTGTTCAGCAATACTTTTTGCCATCCCCTTCTTTCGCTTTAGCCAGTAGCCCCTTTCTTTAGAACTTCCAGAATGGGATAAACTTATTAAGCAGTTCAATTCAGTTCAGTTCAGTCGCTTAGTCGTGTCCAACTCTTTGCGACCCCATGAATCGCAGCATACCAGGCTTCCCTGTTCATCACCATCTCCTGGAGTTCACTCAGACTCACGTCCATTGAGTCCATGATGCCATCCAGCCGTCTCATCCTCTGTCGTCCCCTTCTCCTCCTGCCCCCAGTCCCTCCCAGCATCAGAGTCTTTTCCAATGAGTCAGCTCTTCTCATGAGGTGGCCAAAATACTGGAACTTCAGCTTTAGCATCATTCCTTCCAAAGAAATCCCAGGGTTGATCTTCAGAATGGACTGGTTGGATCTCCTTGCAGTCCAAGGGATTCTCAAGAGTCTTCTCCAACACCACAGTTCAAAAGCATCAATGCTTCGGCGCTCAGCCTTCTTCACAGCCCAACTCTCACATCCATTAAGCAGTAGTGGATCATAAATCCAGACAGTGAACTGGAGGGAAGCTAAGTACCTGCACCTGGCAGGCTGGCATCCTAGGTCACCAGAGTTGGCAGCTACTGCTGCAGCTTTAGAAGGGGTGATGGAGCAGTGGGAAGCCTAATGGGAAGCCTAGAAAACCCAGACTGATAAAGTCCTGTTGACACCAGATGATTTAACCTGAAAGGCAGTCATTAGTTTGTGATCCTGCAGGTGGCTCTGAGCCGGGCCGCCTTCTTGGATTCATCTCCGCTAGTGTTTTCTGATACATGAACTTGAGGGTTTCTTTCTAAGAAATGCATTGCTGGGTTGGTGATAGAAGTCTATAGAAAAATAAGGTTTCCCTCGGACAGGACTGAGTGACTTCACTTTCACGCACTGGAGAAGGAAATGGCAACCCACTCCGGTATTCTTGACTGGAGAATCCCAGGGATGGCGGAGCTTGGGGGCTGCCATCTATGGGGTCACACAGAGTCGAACACGACTGAAGGGACTTAGCAGCGGCAGCAACAGGTATTTACTCTAGAGCCATTTTTTTCCCAAAGAGAATACATTTTTCTCCTTCTTCTAAGTGGAACTAATGAAAAATTTCATTTTCTTGGGCTCCAAAATCACTGCAGACAGTGACTGCAGCCATGAAATGAAAAGACATTTTCTCTTTGGAAGGAAAACCATGATAAACCTAGACAGTGTGTTAAAAAGCAAAGACATCACTTTGCCAACAAAGGTCATATATTTAAAGCTATGGTTTTTCCATTAATCACGTATAGATATGAGTGTTGGGCCATAAAGAAAGCTGAGTGCCAAAGAACTGATACTTATGAACTATGGTGTTGGAGAAGACTCTTGAGAGTCTCTTGGACTGCAAGGAGGTCAAACCAGTCCATCCTAAAGGAAATTAGTCCTGAATGTTCATTGGAAGGATGCTGAAGCTGAAGCTGAAGCTCCATTATTTTGGTCACTTGATGTGAAGAGCTGACTGGTTAGAAAAGACCTGGATGCTGGAAAAAGTTGAAGGCAAAAGGAGAAGGGAACAGCAAAGGATAAGATGGTTAGATAGCAAGACCAACTCATTGGATGTGATTTTGAGCAAGCTCAGGGAGATAGTGAAGGACAGATGAGCCTGGTATGCTACAGT
Source organism: Raphicerus campestris (assembly GCA_006410735.1). NCBI lineage: Eukaryota > Metazoa > Chordata > Mammalia > Artiodactyla > Bovidae > Raphicerus > Raphicerus campestris. The sequence goes on from SJYW01034919.1 coordinate 291,590, forward strand.
CCATGGGATTGCAAAGAGTTGGACAGAATTTAGTGACTGAATAGCACCAAACATAGAATCTCATGTAGATCAATAAGGCTGATATATCAACATTTAACAAGCTGCTTAAATGGTGTAGCTCTGAAGGCAACTTTCAAAGCCTTTTTATTTTCAAATCTTCAAGTTATGGGCATGTACTCATGTTGATGTTGACTCTAAGAAGCTAATTGGGCAATAGGAGGATAGGACCTCCTCTCATCATTAAAAATATCAGAACTGCAATGAGTAATATTGTACTTCTTGACGGAAATAGAAAATGCTTATTCTACTTGTCTCAATGACCGCATGTGATTTTTTCAGTTATTTTTACAAAAAATGACAAATTTATCAGAGCACTGAATGTTATGTAACATTAAATTGATGGGCCCTTTCATCTTCCATCCTATGGCTTTCTCCCAGTCTTCTCAGACACTGAGAAGCTAGTACAGATTGCTCATGTGAGCATAATTCAGTATTTATTATATTGCTGTTGAGTTGCTAAGTCATGTCCGGCTCTTTTGCGACCCCATGGACTGTAGCCATCCAGGCTCCTCTGTCTATGGGGCTCTCCAGGCAAGCATACTGGACGAGGTTGCCATTTCTTTCTCCAGGGTATCTTCCCAACCCAGGGGTCAAACCTGCATCTTCTGCATTAGCAGATGGATTGTTTACCACTGAGCCACCAGGGAAGCCCATATTTATTATACATTTAGTTTAATATAAGCTGAATAAATGATACTCTATTGTCTCATAAGTCACAATTTTAGGTTTTTATGCAAATAGACAGCAAAAGAATTTTAACTCCAGATACCTCTTAATGGTTCAGTTCAGTTCAGCTCAGTCGCTCAGTCATGTCCGACTCTTTGCGACCCCATGAATCGCAGCATGCCAGGCCTCCCTGTC
>SJYW01034919.1:296977-351187 GCA_006410735.1 Raphicerus campestris
GCCAAAGAACTGATACTTATGAACTATGGTGTTGGAGAAGACTCTTGAGAGTCTCTTGGACTGCAAGGAGGTCAAACCAGTCCATCCTAAAGGAAATTAGTCCTGAATGTTCATTGGAAGGATGCTGAAGCTGAAGCTGAAGCTCCATTATTTTGGTCACTTGATGTGAAGAGCTGACTGGTTAGAAAAGACCTGGATGCTGGAAAAAGTTGAAGGCAAAAGGAGAAGGGAACAGCAAAGGATAAGATGGTTAGATAGCAAGACCAACTCATTGGATGTGATTTTGAGCAAGCTCAGGGAGATAGTGAAGGACAGATGAGCCTGGTATGCTACAGTCCATGGGATTGCAAAGAGTTGGACAGAATTTAGTGACTGAATAGCACCAAACATAGAATCTCATGTAGATCAATAAGGCTGATATATCAACATTTAACAAGCTGCTTAAATGGTGTAGCTCTGAAGGCAACTTTCAAAGCTTTTTTATTTTCAAATCTTCAAGTTATGGGCATGTACTCATGTTGATGTTGACTCTAAGAAGCTAATTGGGCAATAGGAGGATAGGACCTCCTCTCATCATTAAAAATATCAGAACTGCAATGAGTAATATTGTACTTCTTGACGGAAATAGAAAATGCTTATTCTACTTGTCTCAATGACCGCATGTGATTTTTTCAGTTATTTTTACAAAAAATGACAAATTTATCAGAGCACTGAATGTTATGTAACATTAAATTGATGGGCCCTTTCATCTTCCATCCTATGGCTTTCTCCCAGTCTTTTCAGACACTGAGAAGCTAGTACAGATTGCTCATGTGAGCATAATTCAGTATTTATTATATTGCTGTTGAGTTGCTAAGTCATGTCCGGCTCTTTTGCGACCCCATGGACTGCAGCCATCCAGGCTCCTCTGTCTATGGGGCTCTCCAGGCAAGCATACTGGACGAGGTTGCCATTTCTTTCTCCAGGGTATCTTCCCAACCCAGGGGTCAAACCTGAATCTTCTGCATTAGCAGATGGATTGTTTACCACTGAGCCACTAGGGAAGCCCATATTTATTATACATTTAGTTTAATATAAGCTGAATAAATGATACTCTATTGTCTCATAAGTCACAATTTTAGGTTTTTATGCAAATAGACAGCAAAAGAATTTTAACTCCAGATACCTCTTAATGGTTCAGTTCAGTTCAGCTCAGTCGCTCAGTCATGTCCGACTCTTTGCGACCCCATGAATCGCAGCATGCCAGGCCTCCCTGTCCATCACCAACTCCTGGAGTTCACTCAGACTCACGTCCATCGAATCAGTGATGCCATCCAGCCATCTCATCCTCTATTGTCCCCTTCTCCTCCTGCCCCCAATCCCTCCCAGCATCAGAGTCTTTTCCAATGAGTCAACTGTTCACATAAGGTGGCTCAAGTACTGGAGTTTCAGGTTCAGCATCAGTCCTTCCAAAGAAATCCCAGGGCTGATCTCCTTCAGGATGGACTGGTTGGATCTCCTTGCAGTCCAAGGGACTCTCAAGAGTCTTCTCCAACACCACAGTTCAAAAGCATCAATTCTTCAGCGCTCAGCTTTCTTCACAGTCCAGCTCTCACATCCATACATGACCACTGGAAAAACCATAGCCTAGTGGTAGGAAAGCATTTTAATGCTCATAAGCTCATGGCTGAGTTTGTCATTTTGTGACAATTTTAAGCTAAATCCTGGTACAAAAATAGCAGACACAATGTAGGGTAGAGGAACCACAGGGTTGGAAAACAGAAATGGAAGTGTTCTGGATGCTACCAGTCCTGAGACCTTGATTATGCTCACTGAGTCTTGTTCCCCATATGTGAGAGGAGAGTGTTGATGCTACTCCTTCAGTGGACCAACCCATGAAGAGAACTAGACAAATACAGCAAATATATGGGTAATGCATAAGGCAGAAAGAAATTTCTAGGATATTCCAAGATTGTCATGTGAGGGAGGGGGACAGCACAGGGGAAAGTGAGAGAGAGAGGGACACATGTTTATGATCTCCAGGCTGTCTGCACTTTCCAAAGCATGGTAAAAATACACAGTGAAATAAAATGTCTGTGATTTTTAAATTTCTGACAAAGTTACATTATGTATGCTAAGTCACTTCAGTTATGTCTGACTCTTTGCAATCCTGTGGACTGTAGCCTGCCAGTTTCCTCTGTCCAAGGGGTTCTCCAGGCAAGAATACTGGAGTGGGTTGCTGGGCCCTCCTCCAGTTACCTACCCTAGTGTTAATACTACTGTGGTTTTTGGCACACATTTATAATGGAAGGAAATGCTAAGTCTCAGAAAACTAAGATGAAATTTTACTACAGGATGCTTGAGTTTTCTTGAGCAGGACTTTTTACATTAGAGTTTACAGACCCCACAATGGTCCTTAGATAGAATTGAAAAGGTCTAAGAATTTGAACGGCAAAAGTTTTTTCTATGTAGTAGAAAAATCAAACTTTAGATTTTATGAGTTAGCTGGATAAAAAGGGGGAAATCAGTCTTCAAATTCTCTTACAATAGAGTAAGAGGGAACAGATTTTTTTCCCTCCTACTTGGAACAATGAAAAATAAACAGACTAATATATGTAAAATCATTTTGAAGACACTGAATATCAGGCAGTGAAAGACAGTTACCACTGAGAGACCAGAAACCAGTATAGACAGCTTCATAATTTTCTCCTGTTGATTGCATTAGGAGAGTTGCTAGGCCATGGGACAAGGAGGGACAAATTAGGGCAAAGTTTGCCGACGCTGATCTGGGGAGAAGTAGCTGAGTGTCTCTGGGGATGAAAGTGACATGGGCTTGCAGGACAGAGAAGAGAGGAGACTGCACCAGAGAATCTAGAATATCTGCAGGTTCAAGCTTCCTTGGCACATTCAGCAGAGCACTGATCAGCACATGTGTGGCGGAAAAATACCTGGTTCCAGGGAGAAACAAACAAACAAAATATCTGAAAAGACTAGAAAATAGTGCCTGGAATTCACACATGGCTGGGGATATTGCTGATTCCTAATATTTGGGTTGGAAAAGCCTATAAATCACAGAACATTGAGTAGAAAACTCAGGGAGTTCCTGTGTTAGTAATGGGGAGCGATTTGCCATAGACTGAGCAATGTGCAGAACCTGCATAATGTAACATACAGGCTAGAACAGAAAGGATGAGCCTGTTTCAAGGTAATTTAACTATATTTCAGATCAAAGCTCAGAATATTTATGGGAAGTAAAAAAATATCCAGCACTCAACAAAGTCAAAAGTCCATCATCCAAACAAAGTTAACCAGGCATGCAAAGGAGCAGAAACGGAATTTGTAATGAGAAAAGTAATCAATCAGAGCTGACCTAGAATTCGCATAGAATTAGCAGAGAAAAACATTGAAATAGTTATTATGAGTTTGTTTTATGTGTTCAAAATGTTAATGGTACAGAAAAATAATGTAAAGAAGACCCCAGTCAAAATTCTAGAGATGAAAACTTTGAGAAGAAGCATATTGGGTAGGGTTAATGACAGTTGATATACTGCAGAAGAAAAGATCAGTGAATTTGAGAGCGACAATGAAAACTGTCTAAAAAAAATTAGAAATTATTAAAAAAAATATTAACAGAGCCTTGAAAAGCTGTGGGACTGCTTTAATCAGCCTAACATATGTGTCAATGTACTCTCTGAAGATGGATGAGAGGATACAAAATATTCGAATAAGTAATAGACAAATATATTCTAGATTTGAGAAAAGCTGTACAGAAGCTCGATAAATCCACAAGATGTAAAAAGAAGAAAAGTGCAACAAGGCACACCATAATCAAGTTTCTCAAAACCCATGATAGACAGAAACCTTAAAAGCTGCCAGAGAAGAGTGATACCAAACGTGCAGAAGAGCAAGGATGAGGATGGCACCAAGTTCACTGTGAAAATGCGAGTGAGAGGACAGTGAAGCGGTACTTTGAAAGTGCTGAAAGCAAAGACTATTAACCTGAAGTTCTATGTGTACTGAATATACCTTTCAAGAAATAAAGGCGAAATAAAGGCAAAATAAAATTTTGTGTTTTTTTTTTCTGATATACTATAGCAAACTGAAGTAATTACCAGCAGATCTGTCCTACAAGAAGAGGTAAAAGAAATTCTTTAGACAGAAGGAAAGTTTAGTACATGGAAATACGGGTCTACACAAAATATGAAGAACATAAAAAAATACTAAATGGGTAAATGTGTAAGACATTTTCTTATTATATAAATCACTTTAAAAGTCCATTGAAAATTTAAACAAAAATGATAATTTACTGTAGAGTTTGCAGCAAAGGTAATAATGTTTGACAATGTTCTATCTTAAACATAGAAAACTATGTGAAAATTAAATCCAAATAATGAGAATAAGGGCTGCCCTGGTAGCCCAGCTGGTACAGAATCCACCTGTAATGCAAGAGACACTGGTTCGATTCCTGGGTTGATAAGATCCCTGGAGAAGGGATAGGCTACCCACCCCAATATTCATGGGCTTCCGTGGTGGCTCAGATGGTAAAGAATATACCTGCCATGATGGAGATCTGGGTTCAATCCCTGGGTTGGGAAAATCCCCTGGAGGGGGACATGGCAATCCACTCCAGTATTCTTGCCTGGAGAATCCCAATGGACAGAAGAGCCTGGCAGACTACAGTCCATGGGGTCACAAAGAATTAGACGTGACTGAGTGACAAAGCATAGCAGAACAGAGCAATGAGAATAAAGGATATAGTAAATATCAAAGTAAAAATCAATGAAATGGAAAAAATTAAATATTTTGAGTTAGTCACCGAAATAAAATCTGATTCTGTGGAAAAATAAAAAAATTGATAAATCTCTAGCTAAACTGGTTGGAAAAAACACAGATTGCTGATATCAAGAATTATGTTGGTGACATCACAACAGATTCCGCAGATAAAAGGATATAAATACAACATTATCAGAAGTTTCATAATAATAAATCAGGTAATTTAGATAAAGTGGAAAATTTCCTTTAAAGTCATAAACTAACAGTGATCACTCAAAAATAGCTCTGTATCTACTGAGAAAATGTAATTTACAGTTTAAAACCATCTCAAAGGAAAATTACAGTCCAGGTGATTTCACTAGTAAATTTTACTAAACACTTATGGAAAAAAACAAATCCAAGAAACAATTCTTTACGAACTCTAAAAGAGAATTGAAGAAGAGGAAATATCTTTCAACTAATTCTCTGAGGCTAGTACTACACTGACATGAAAATCAGGTAAAGATACTACAAAAAAAGTAGAAAGAAACCCATAAATCAATATATCTCATGAAAATATATGGAATAATTCTAAAAAACTTTGATCAAGAACAACAATTTATGAAAAGGATAAAGTAGGGTTTATCCTATGAATGCAGTTTTGTTTTAATAATATAAAATATCAACCAATATCATTTATTGTGTTATCAACATAAATAAGAAAAAACCTTATGATCATCACAATAAATTAAATAAAACATTTTGAAACCATTTCAACATCCATTCTTGATAAAAACTTAGCAAATTAGGAATGCAGGGGAACTTCCCAAACCTGATAATATCAACTTAAAACCTGCAAAACATTATCTTTATATTTAAAGACTAAAATTTTCCCTCTAAGATCAGAAACAAGAAAAGGATATTCACTTTCACAAATTTTAATCAATATTATACTATAATTTCTTGTCACAGCAATTGAGGGGTGAAGCATCCATATTAGAAAAGAAGAAATATAATTTTCTTTATTTACAGATATAATCACATCTGTATACATAAAAAATCCAATGGAGTCTTTAAAACAGCTATGAGAAGTTAATTTAGCAAAGTTATAGGACATAAATCAATATGTAGAATATAATTGTAACCCAGTGGCTCAGACAGTAAAGAATGTGCCTGCAGTGCAGAAGACCTGGGTTCAATCCCTGGGTTGGGAAGATCCCCTGGAGAAGGGAATGGCTATGCACTCCAGTATTCTTGCCTGGAGAATCCCATGGACAGAGGAGCCTGGTGGCTACAGTCCATGGGGTCGCAAAGAGTCAGACACAACTGAGAGACTAACACTTTCATTTGTCTCATATTAGCAATAAAGAAATGGAAACTGAGATTATAAAGAAATTAAATGCTGGAGGCCTACCCACCCTGCCAGTGGCCTCACAGCAGATTTGCACCACTGGGTCTCAAAGCTAGCCACGCTGGGGCCCTGCCCTGCCCAGCAGTTTGCCCTCAGCAGTCATGGGCAACTAGGCCTCTCCACTAACTTGCTAGGACGTGCCTTACCTGCCAACACATCCATAGCAGCTACATGAGGCAGGGTCTTGAGCCAGCGAGGCCAAGGGTCAGCCTTCAATACCAGCATGCGTACAGCAGTCAGCTGATCAAACAGAAAGACACATGCAGCCCTTCAGGGAGCTCTCCTGGGCCCAGAGGCTCTGCCGGCCACAGGGAAACACGCAGTGCCCCGCAGGACATCTACATGGGACTACTTCTCCAAAATCAAGAGGCACAACTGACTTGCCTAAAAGAAGAAATAAACAGAGAATTAGGCCAAAGGAAGAGATCAGTTCAGTTCAGTCACTCAGTCATGTCTGATTCTTTGCGACCCTATGGACTGCAGCACGCCAGGCTTCCTTGTCCGTCACAACTCCCGGAGTTTACTCAAACTCAAGTCCATTGTGTCAAGGATGCCATCCAACCATCTCATCCTGTCATCTCCTTTTCTTCCCACCTTTAATCTTCCCCAGCATCAGGGCCTTTTCCAGTGGGTTGGTTCTTCACAACAGGTGACCAAAGTATTGGAGTTTTAGCTTCAGCATCAGTCCTTCCAATGAATATTCAGAACTGATCTCCTTTGGGATGGACTGGCTGGATCTCCTTGCTGTCCAAGGGACTCTCAAGAGTCTTCTCCATCGCCACAATTCAAAAGCATCAATTCTTCTGTATTCAGCTTTGTTTATGGTCCAGTTCTCACATCCATACATGACTACTGGAAAAACCATAGCTTTGACTGGATGGACCTTTGTTGGTAAAGTAATGTCTCTGCTTTTTAATATGCTGTCTAAGTTGGTCGTAGCTTTTCTTCCAAGGAGCAAGCATCTTTTAATTTCATGGCTGCAGTCACCATCTGCAGTGATTTTGGAGCCCCCAAAATAGTTTGTCACTGTTTCCCCACCTATTTGCCATGAAGTGGTAAGACCAGATGCCATGACCTTTGACCTTAGTTTTCTGAATGTTGAGCTTTAAGCCAACTTTTTCACTCTCTTCTTTCACTTTCATCAAGAGGCTCTTTAGTTCTTTGCTTTCTGCCATGATGGTGGTGTCATCTGTGTATCTGTGGTTATTGATATTTCTCCTGGCAATCTAGATTCCATCTTGTGCTTCATCCAGCCCAGCATTTTGGATGATGTAATCTGCATAGAAGTTAAATAAGCAGGGTGACAATATACAGCCTTGACTTACTCCTTTCCTGATTTGGAACCAGTCTGTTGTTCCATGTCCAGTTCTAACTATTGCTTCTTGACCTGCATACAGATTTCTCAGGAAGCAGGCCAGGTGGTCTGGTATTCCCATCTCTTTCAGAATTTTCCACAGTTTGTTGTCATCCACACAGTCAAAGGCTTTGGTATAGTCAATAAAGCAAAAGTAGATATTTTCCTGGAACCCTCTTGCTTTTTTGATGATCCAACGGATGTTGGCAATTTGATCTCTGGTTCCTCTGCCATCTGGAAAACTCAGCAGTGGCCACAGGACTGGAAAAGGTCAGTTTTCATTCCAGTCCCAAAGAACGGCAATGCCAAAGTACATTCAAATGAAGAGATGGAGGAATATAATCCAATGAAAGAATAAGACACAGTCTAGAAAAAGAACTGCTCCGTGGCTGGTGTACATCTGCGTGCCAAGGATATCACCAATAACCTACTCAAGTTAGGGACCTAAATCCAGCACAGCAGAAGGGGAGAAGCCAGAGGTCTTGTCTCTAGGAAACTATGACCTAATTCCAACAGCAGGCTGTAGAGTTTCAAGTGGGTGATGCAGAAAGGCCCTGAGTCTCTGCATTTCCTTGTAATAAACTGTAACTCACCATCAAGGGTTCAGGGAGGGCATATAGGGAGTCTGGGGAGGAGCTTCCATGGGGGCACAGCCCAACGCAGCCCCTGTGCACCACCATACCCCAGCCTTTAGGCAGATCCTAATATAGTCACTTTATGGGGAAAAAGCCTATTTTCATGAGTCTACTGTAGGCCAACTCAGTAGCTTGAGCTTTGGCAAATAATCAATTTCTCAAGGACTCAGTTGCCTCTTCTTTGAAATGAGAGTACTGAGTACCTACTATGTAGACTTGTTGTCAGCATTAATCTCCCATTGTTAGCAGTGCTATTCATTTCCTACAATGTGTCAAACATTAATTTAGGAACCAGAGCCAAAAAGGTAAAGAGTTAGTTCCTGACCTCAGGGACACCAGAGTCCAAGGGAGAGACAGACCTTAAGCAGATAACCACACAATTGGGGTAGGGGTCTTGATAAAGATAGCGACCTCTCATTGTGTCCTAGGGTTTAGGAGGTATTAGTTAAGGTGACCTAAGTAGGAAAGAGGAGGCAGGGTGGGAGGACGGGTGCTTCAGGTACCTGCAGAGGCATGGGGTGGAAAAGAGATGTGTGAGGGCAGGAAGTTGATGCAGAAGCAGGAGGGAAGGGGTTGTTGCTTTACTGAAGTAAAGGATATGTGCTTGGAGTCTGGAACTTGGTCCTATCAGATGGTAGACTGAAAGGATGTTCATCAAGGAGTTGACATGATGGTGTGGACTTCTTAATTTTAGATAAAATGCTTTTATGGTCATGTAGTACACCAAAGTGGCTCAGAGGTTAAAGTGTCTGCCTCCAATGCGGGAGACCCGGGTTTGATCCCTGGGTTGGGAAGATCCCCTGGAGAAGGAAATGGCAATCCACTCCAGTATTCTTGCCTGGAGAATCCCATGGACAGAGAAGCCTAATAGGTTACAGTTCATGGGATCGCAAACAGTCGGACACGANCTCTTGCGATTCCCTTGGACTGCAAGGAGATCCAACCAGTCAATCCTTAAGGAGATCAGTCCTGGGTATTCTTTGGAAGGACTCATGCTAAAGCTGAAACTCCAGTACTTTGGCCACCTCATGTGAAGAGCTGACCTATTGGAAAAGAGTCTGATGCTGGGAGGGATTGGGGGCAGGAGGAGAAGGGGATGACAGACGATGAGATGGCTGGATGGCATCACCAACTTTATGGACCTGAGTTTGGGTAAACTCCGGAAGTTGGTGATGGACAGGGAGGCCTGGTGTGCTGCGATTCATGGGGTCGTAAAGAGTCGGACACGACTGATTGACTGAATTGAACTGAACTGAACTGAACATGTATTTTTTGTGGCTTGATAATTAATTTTTTTTGTTGCTGAANGAAGTTGGTGATGGACAGGGAGGCCTGGTGTGCTGCGATTCATGGGGTCGTAAAGAGTCGGACACGACTGATTGACTGAATTGAACTGAACTGAACTGAACATGTATTTTTTGTGGCTTGATAATTAATTTTTTTTGTTGCTGAATAATACTCGGTGGAATAGATAAACCAATTTGTTTTTTTATTCATTCATTGGAGGACTCCTTGGTTGATTACAATTTTTGACAATTTAGAAGAAAGCTGCTATGAACATTCATGTGCAGAGATGTGTGTGAGGGGTGTGTGTGTGTGTGTGTGTGTGTGTGTGTGTGCATGCAGATATAAGTTTTCAGCTTATTTTGGTACATATTTGGGAGTGAAATAGCTGGATCACCTGGTAAGTCTACGTTTATTTTTGTAAGAAACTACCAAGCTATCTTCTAATGCTGCTGTACCATTTTACATTCCCATTCCCACTCCAACAGGAGTTGCTTCACATTTTCACAAGCATTTGACATTATCAGTGCTTAGGATTTTAGTCCTAGCAGGTGTCTGGTACCATATCATTGTTGTTTTTATGTGAAATTCCCTAATACCATCTGCATATCTTCTTTAGTGAGGGGCCTGTTTAGATCACTTACCCATTTTAATTTGAATTGTTTCTTTCCTCATTGTTGAGTTTTAAGAGTTTAATCTGTATTGAGTTTTAATGTTAGACATATTAATTTAAAATAAGAAAACTAAGATTTTGCCTTTATATATATTTTGGTTTTATAGATTCCTTCTCTAGCACTCTTACTTTCTTTGTGTGGATCTGAGTTTCTGACATATCATTTTACTTTTCTGTGTTAAACTTCTTTTAACATTCTTGCAAGCAATATCTGCTGACAACCAATTCCCTTAGTTTTTGCTTTTATGAGAAAATCTTCTTCATGTTTGAAGGATGATTTCCCTGGATATGGGGCTTCCCTTGTGGCTCAGAGGGTAAAGCATCTGCCTGCAATGCGGGAGACCTGGGTTCAATCCCTGGGTTGGGAAGATCCCCTGGAGAAGGAATTGGCTACCCACTCCAGTATTCTTGCCTGGAAAATCTGATGGAATGGGGGTTTTAGTAGGCTACATTCCCTGGGGTCACAAAAAGTAGGACATGACTTCACTTTCATTTTCCTTGGATACATAATTCTGATTTTGACTTTTAAAAAAATCAGCATTTTATTTCCTTCCGTTCTTTTTGTGTGTTCATAGTTTCTGAAGAGAACTCTTATGTAATTCTTATTATTGTCACTCTGCAAGTAAGATAATTTTTCCTCTGACTTCTTTCTGGATTTTCTTTGCATTTTTGATTTTTCCAGTTTGAATATGATACACTGAGGTTTGAAATTTTTGCTATTTATTCTGCTCAGTGTGCTTCGAGCTTCCTTATCTGTGGTGTGGTGCCTAGCATTAATTTTGTGAAAAACCTCAGACATTATTTCAAATATTTTTTCTGTTTCTTTCCTCTTTCATAATTAAGTTTACAGAAAAATTATACAGAAAGTACAAAGAGTTCCCATGAACCCTGTTACCACACTCAGATGATTTCTCCTATAGTGACAGCTTGTGTTAAAGTGTACATTTGTTACAACTGATGACTCAAATATTGATACACTATTATTAAGTTCCTAGTTTATATTTTTTTACTGTTGTATATTCTGTGGGTTTTGCATAATGTTAATGATGTGTGTCATAGTCCAACTCTCACACAAACCTTATTATGTGTGTCAATAAATTAGATGAACTTTATGAAATGGAAACATTTCTAGAAAGACAAAAATTACCTAAATTGACTCAAGAATAAATGGAAAATTTCAGCTGAAATATAATAAAAGTTTCCATAAGTAATCAAAAACCTCCCAACAAAGGAAAGTGCAAGACCAGAGGCTTCACTGATGAATTAAACCAAGCATTTAAAGAATAATGAATGCTAATCCTTCTCAATCTCCCCCCCCCCAAAAAATACAAGAGGATGGAACACTTCCTAACTCATGATCCAGTACTGTTTTCATTACAAAGCCAGATAAAAATAAATAAGAAAATTGCACACCAAAACGTCTTATGAATTTAGATGCAAAAATCCTCAAGAAAATACTAGCAAATCAAACCAACAATTTATTGAAAAGTTATCCATTATGACTAAATGGGGTTTATCACAGGAATTCAAAGGTGGTTCAATAAAAGAAAAAAATATATATATATGTGTAATACATCATGTTAATAGAACAAAAGAAAAAAAATCACATTATGATTGATCTCAATTGATTCAGAGGAAGAAATAGACACAAGTCAATGCCCTTTCATTATAAACACACTCAACAAACTAGGCAAAGAAGGGAACTTCTTTAATGTGATAAAGGGCATCTATGAAAAGCCCACTGCTAACATCATGATGAAAGATGGATGGTTTTCTTTCTCCCTAAGATCAAGACAAAGATACCGGTTCCCACTTCTACTATACAAAATTGTTCTGGGAATTGTAGCCAAAGGAATTAAGCAAGAAAAGGAAATAAAAGGTGTCTTATTGGAAAGGAGGAAGTAAAATCATTTCTTCTCATGGATGACATGATCTAATACATAGAAAATCCAGAAAAATCCACAAAATGGCTCCTAGACCTTATTAAAAACTCAGAAGAACTGGGATATAGAAGCAAGATACTAAAAATAACTTACGTTTCTATATTTGAGCAATGAACAATGTGAGTGGAAATTAAGAAAACCATCCCATTTTCAACAGCAACTGAAAGAAGGAAATACTTGGGAATAAATTTAACAAAGGAAGAAAGACTTATACACTGAAAACTATAAAATGTATTAGAAGGAATAGGCCCAAATAAATGGAAAGACATCCCCATATCACAGATCAAAGGATAAAACTAAGTGTCAACATTACCCAAAATGATCTACAGATCACTGTGATCTAAAAATTATACTATTTTTTTTAATGAATGGAAAAGCCAGTCTTCAATTGCACATGAAATTGTAATGAGTTCTTGAAAATGAAGAACAAAGTTTGAAGAACTATACATTCTGAATTCAAAACTTACCACAAAACTATCATAATTAAAACAATGTGGTACCAGTGTAAGAATAGANTTTATTTTTGTAAGAAACTACCAAGCTATCTTCTAATGCTGCTGTACCATTTTACATTCCCATTCCCACTCCAACAGGAGTTGCTTCACATTTTCACAAGCATTTGACATTATCAGTGCTTAGGATTTTAGTCCTAGCAGGTGTCTGGTACCATATCATTGTTGTTTTTATGTGAAATTCCCTAATACCATCTGCATATCTTCTTTAGTGAGGGGCCTGTTTAGATCACTTACCCATTTTAATTTGAATTGTTTCTTTCCTCATTGTTGAGTTTTAAGAGTTTAATCTGTATTGAGTTTTAATGTTAGACATATTAATTTAAAATAAGAAAACTAAGATTTTGCCTTTATATATATTTTGGTTTTATAGATTCCTTCTCTAGCACTCTTACTTTCTTTGTGTGGATCTGAGTTTCTGACATATCATTTTACTTTTCTGTGTTAAACTTCTTTTAACATTCTTGCAAGCAATATCTGCTGACAACCAATTCCCTTAATTTTTGCTTTTATGAGAAAATCTTCTTCATGTTTGAAGGATGATTTCCCTGGATATGGGGCTTCCCTTGTGGCTCAGAGGGTAAAGCATCTGCCTGCAGACCGGGGTTCAATCCCTGGGTTGGGAAGATCCCCTGGAGAAGGAATTGGCTACCCACTCCAGTATTCTTGCCTGGAAAATCTGATGGAATGGGGGTTTTAGTAGGCTACAGTCCCTGGGGTCACAAAAAGTAGGACATGACTTCACTTTCATTTTCCTTGGATACATAATTCTGATTTTGACTTTAAAAAAAATCAGCATTTTATTTCCTTCCGTTCTTTTTGTGTGTTCATAGTTTCTGAAGAGAACTCTTATGTAATTCTTATTATTGTCACTCTGCAAGTAAGATAATTTTTCCTCTGACTTCTTTCTGGATTTTCTTTGCATTTTTGATTTTTCCAGTTTGAATATGATACACTGAGGTTTGAAATTTTTGCTGTTTATTCTGCTCAGTGTGCTTCGAGCTTCCTTATCTGTGGTATGGTGCCTAGCATTAATTTTGTGAAAAACCTCAGACATTATTTCAAATATATTTTCTGTTTCTTTCCTCTTTCATAATTAAGTTTACAGAAAAATTATACAGAAAGTACAAAGAGTTCCCATGAACCCTGTTACCACACTCAGATGATTTCTCCTATAGTGACAGCTTGTGTTAAAGTGTACATTTGTTACAACTGATGACTCAAATATTGATACACTATTATTAAGTTCCTAGTTTATATTTTTTTACTGTTGTATATTCTGTGGGTTTTGCATAATGTTAATGATGTGTGTCACAGTCCAACGCTCACACAAACCTTATTATGTGTGTCAATAAATTAGATGAACTTTATGAAATGGAAACATTTCTAGAAAGACAAAAATTACCTAAATTGACTCAAGAATAAATAGAAAATTTCAGCAGAAATATAATAAAAGTTTCCATAAGTAATCAAAAACCTCCCAACAAAGGAAAGTGCAAGACCAGAGGCTTCACTGGTGAATTAAACCAAGCATTTAAAGAAATAATGAATGCTAATCCTTCTCAATCTGCCCCCCCCCCAAAAAAAATACAAGAGGATGGAACACTTCCTAACTCATGATCCAGTACTGTTTTCATTACAAAGCCAGATAAAAATAAATAAGAAAATTGCACACCAAAACGTCTTATGAATTTAGATGCAAAAATCCTCAAGAAAATAATAGCAAATCAAACCAACAATTTATTGAAAAGTTATCCATTATGACTAAATGGGGTTTATCACAGGAATTCAAAGGTGGTTCAATATAAGAAAAAAATATATATATGTGTGTAATACATCACGTTAATAGAACAAAAGAAAAAAAATCACATTATGATTGATCTCAATTGATTCAGAGGAAGAAATAGACACGTCAATGCCCTTTCATTATAAACACACTCAACAAACTAGGCAAAGAAGGGAACTTCTTTAATGTGATAAAGGGCATCTATGAAAAGCCCACTGCTAACATCATGATGAAAGATGGATGGTTTTCTTTCTCCCTAAGATCAAGACAAAGATACCGGTTCCCACTTCTACTATACAAAATTGTTCTGGGAATTGTAGCCAAAGGAATTAAGCAAGAAAAGGAAATAAAAGGTGTCTTATTGGAAAGGAGGAAGTAAAATCATTTCTTCTCATGGATGACATGATCTAATACATAGAAAATCCAGAAAAATCCACAAAATGGCTCCTAGACCTTATTAAAAACTCAGAAGAACTGGGATATAGAAGCAAGATACTAAAAATAACTTACGTTTCTATATTTGAGCAATGAACAATGTGAGTGGAAATTAAGAAAACCATCCCATTTTCAATAGCAACTGAAAGAAGGAAATACTTGGGAATAAATTTAACAAAGGAAGAAAGACTTATACACTGAAAACTATAAAATGTATTAGAAGGAATAGGCCCAAATAAATGGAAAGACATCCCCATATCACAGATCAAAGGATAAAACTAAGTGTCAACATTACCCAAAATGATCTACAGATCACTGTGATCTAAAAATTATACTATTTTTTTTAATGAATGGAAAAGCCAGTCTTCAATTGCACATGAAATTGTAATGAGTTCTTGAAAATGAAGAACAAAGTTTGAAGAACTATACATTCTGAATTCAAAACTTACCACAAAACTATCATAATTAAAACAATGTGGTACCAGTGTAAGAATAGACAGATAAATGGATAAATAAAATGCACCAAATATATATGCAATGGAGCATTATTCAGCAGAAAAATGAAAAAATGCTGATGTCACATCAAGGATGAATTTTTAAAGTACTCTGCTAGGCGAAATAATGGAGAAGGCAATGGCACCCCACTCCAGTACTCTTGCCTGGAGAATCCCATGGATGGAGGAGCCTGGTAGGCTGCAGTCCATGGCATTGCTAAGAGCTGGACATGACTGAGCGAATTCACTTTCACTTTTCACTTTCATGCATTGGAGAAGGAAATGGCAACCCACTCCAGTGTTCTTGCCTGGAGAATCCCAAGGACGGCATAGCCTGGTGAGCTGCCATTTATGGGGTTGCACAGAGTCAGACACGATGAAGCGACTTAGCAGCAGCAGCAGTAGGTGAAATAAGCCAGTTACCAAAGTACAAATATTGTATGATTCCACTTACATGAAATTTCTAAAATATGGAAATTCATAGAAACATAAAGATTAGAGTTTACCAGGAGCTGAATGAGAAGAGAATGATTTATTGTTTGATGTGTACAGAGTTTCTATCTGGAATGATAAGCAAACTTTGTAAATAGCTGGGGGTGATGGTTGCATATGTAATTTATGAAGCATTTTACACTCCTCATCTCTTCCTTTTCTTCCTCCTTTCCCTCTCCCTCTTTATCTTCTTCTAACAGTTTTATTAAAGTGTAAGTTTTATCCCATATTATTCATCTATTTAAAGTGTTCAATTCAGAGAATTTTAGCTATCTTTACCTAAGGGTGCAGTCATCATTATAAATAAGTTTTAGAATATTTTCATTCCTCCAATATGATTTCTCTGACCCATTTATAGTTAAGCCCTTCCCCACACCTACCTAGTTCTTGCCCCCATTCTAGGCAACTGATAATCTAGTTTCTATCTCTACAGATTTTCCTTTTGGGATCATTTGAAATGTAATTATACAATATGTGATCAGTAATTTGTTTATTTTTATTACTGAATACAGTTCCATTAGATGGCTATACTACATTATACCTATCCATTTGTTAGTTGATGGACATGTGGCTTGTTTCCAAGTTGGGTTATTGGGAATGATGCTGCTGTAAACATTTGTGTACAAGTGTCTGTTGTGCACATGTTTTCATTTCTCTTGGGTGTATACATAGAAGTAGAATTGCTAGGTCATGTGAAAGTTTTATGTTTAAGTTTCTGAAATGTTGCCAAATTGTTTTACAATCTAGCTGCACTATTTTGCAATTTCATCAGCAATGTACCAAGTTCTCATTTCACCACATTCTCTCCAACATATGTTATTACCTGTCTTATTTATTATTACCATGCTAGTTTGCACAAAGTGATTTTTAACTGTGATTTTAATTTGAATTTCTTTAATGACTAATAATGTTGAATTTCATTTTGTGTGCTTATTAGACATTTGAGTATCTTTGGATAAATGTCTCAAGTTTTTGCTCATTTTTTATTTGTCTTCTTACTATTAAGTTGTGGGTGTTCTTTGTAAATTGTGGATAAGTCTTTCATCGGGTATGCTCTTTGCAAGTATCTCTGAGTTGTTAGATGAGAAGTGTTTGAGGCCACTGGGTATGGGCTAAGATGCTGGGAAGTAACAGGACACAGAGCACTGCACGGTGTGGCAGCCACAGCTCTTNACTATACAAAATTGTTCTGGGAATTGTAGCCAAAGGAATTAAGCAAGAAAATGAAATAAAAGGTGTCTTATTGGAAAGGAGGAAGTAAAATCATTTCTTCTCATGGATGACATGATCTAATACATAGAAAATCCAGAAAAATCCACAAAATGGCTCCTAGACCTTATTAAAAACTCAGAAGAACTGGGATATAGAAGCAAGATACTAAAAATAACTTACGTTTCTATATTTGAGCAATGAACAATGTGAGTGGAAATTAAGAAAACCATCCCATTTTCAATAGCAACTGAAAGAAGGAAATACTTGGGAATAAATTTAACAAAGGAAGAAAGACTTATACACTGAAAACTATAAAATGTATTAGAAGGAATAGGCCCAAATAAATGGAAAGACATCCCCATATCACAGATCAAAGGATAAAACTAAGTGTCAACATTACCCAAAATGATCTACAGATCACTGTGATCTAAAAATTATACTATTTTTTTTAATGAATGGAAAAGCCAGTCTTCAATTGCACATGAAATTGTAATGAGTTCTTGAAAATGAAGAACAAAGTTTGAAGAACTATACATTCTGAATTCAAAACTTACCACAAAACTATCATAATTAAAACAAAGTGGTACCAGTGTAAGAATAGACAGATAAATGGATAAATAAAATGCACCAAATATATATGCAATGGAGCATTATTCAGCAGAAAAATGAAAAAATGCTGATGTCACATCAAGGATGAATTTTTAAAGTACTCTGCTAGGTGAAATAATGGAGAAGGCAATGGCACCCCACTCCAGTACTCTTGCCTGGAGAATCCCATGGATGGAGGAGCCTGGTAGGCTGCAGTCCATGGCATTGCTAAGAGCTGGACATGACTGAGCGAATTCACTTTCACTTTTCACTTTCATGCATTGGAGAAGGAAATGGCAACCCACTCCAGTGTTCTTGCCTGGAGAATCCCAAGGACGGCATAGCCTGGTGAGCTGCCATTTATGGGGTTGCACAGAGTCAGACACGATGAAGCGACTTAGCAGCAGCAGCAGTAGGTGAAATAAGCCAGTTACCAAAGTACAAATATTGTATGATTCCACTTACATGAAATTTCTAAAATATGGAAATTCATAGAAACATAAAGATTAGAGTTTACCAGGAGCTGAATGAGAAGAGAATGATTTATTGTTTGATGTGTACAGAGTTTCTATCTGGAATGATAAGCAAACTTTGTAAATAGCTGGGGGTGATGGTTGCATATGTAATTTATGAAGCATTTTACACTCCTCATCTCTTCCTTTTCTTCCTCCTTTCCCTCTCCCTCTTTATCTTCTTCTAACAGTTTTATTAAAGTGTAAGTTTTATCCCATATTATTCATCTATTTAAAGTGTTCAATTCAGAGAATTTTAGCTATCTTTACCTAAGGGTGCAGTCATCATTATAAATAAGTTTTAGAATATTTTCATTCCTCCAATATGATTTCTCTGACCCATTTATAGTTAAGCCCTTTCCCACACCTACCTAGTTCTTGCCCCCATTCTAGGCAACTGATAATCTAGTTTCTATCTCTACAGATTTTCCTTTTGGGATCATTTGAAATGTAATTATACAATATGTGATCAGTAATTTGTTTATTTTTATTACTGAATACTGTTCCATTAGATGGCTGTACTACATTATACCTATCCATTTGTTAGTTGATGGACATGTGGCTTGTTTCCAAGTTGGGTTATTGGGAATTATGCTGCTGTAAACATTTGTGTACAAGTGTCTGTTGTGCACATGTTTTCATTTCTCTTGGGTGTATACATAGAAGTAGAATTGCTAGGTCATGTGAAAGTTTTATGTTTAAGTTTCTGAAATGTTGCCAAATTGTTTTACAATCTAGCTGCACTATTTTGCAATTTCATCAGCAATGTACCAAGTTCTCATTTCACCACATTCTCTCCAACATATGTTATTACCTGTCTTATTTATTATTACCATGCTAGTTTGCACAAAGTGATTTTTAACTGTGATTTTAATTTGAATTTCTTTAATGACTAATAATGTTGAATTTCATTTTGTGTGCTTATTAGACATTTGAGTATCTTTGGATAAATGTCTCAAGTTTTTGCTCATTTTTTATTTGTCTTCTTACTATTAAGTTGTGGGTGTTCTTTGTAAATTGTGGATAAGTCTTTCATCGGGTATGCTCTTTGCAAGTATCTCTGAGTTGTTAGATGAGAAGTGTTTGAGGCCACTGGGTATGGGCTAAGATGCTGGGAAGTAACAGGACACAGAGCACTGCACGGTGTGGCAGCCACAGCTCTTTACCCACAAGTGGCGTTTCTTCTTGTAATGTCTATTTACGTGAAAAGTCAAGCTGTTGCTACCTTCAGATGGATCCAGGAAGTGTCTCTAGGATGGCATGAAACAGTGCAGACATTCTTCACTGCAATATTTAGAGGTAGGGTGGGGTTGGGGTGAGGGAAATGGTTTCTTTTATCAATTGGCAACAGAGCAAGCTCCCAAAGAAAACTTCTAGCTGGTAACATACTTTCCTAATACAGGAAAACATTTGATTTTAATATACACGAATCATTTATTCTATGTATATTCAAATCAAATGTGTGTGTTTGTGTGTGTGTATGTATTCAGTTGTGTCTGACCCTTTATGACTCCACAGACTGTAGCTCACCAGGCGCTCACAGGCACCTCTGTCTACGAAATGTTCCTGGCAAAAGTCCTGGAGCTGGTTGCTATTTCTTACTCCAGGGGACCTTCCTGACCCAGGGGTCAGGCCCCAGTCTGTCTCCTGCCTTGGGGGCAGTTTCTCTGCTACTAGAGCTGCTTTGCTGCTGTTGTTCAGGCACTAAATCCTGCCTAATTCTTTGCAGCTCTAAGGACTTCGGCACACCAGGCTTCCCTGCCCTTCACTGTCTCCTGGGGTTTGCTCAAACTCATGTCCGTTGAGTTGTGATGCCATCTAACCATCTTGTCCTCTGTCGCCCCCTTCTCCTCCCGCCCCCTTGGAAGACCCTATTTATTCCTTATGGGTATTTTATTGACATCTCCTGAAGTGGGCAGACCACAGGTGTGCAGGCATGCCTGCCATATCCTTCCTTTGAAATAGGCCTTCAGCATCCGTCAGGTGNTCCCGCCCCCTTGGAAGACCCTATTTATTCCTTATGGGTATTTTATTGACATCTCCTGAAGTGGGCAGAGCACAGGTGTGCAGGCATGCCTGCCATATCCTTCCTTTGAAATAGGCCTTCAGCATCTGTCAGGCGATGTATTTAAAAGTCATGACTTTTTTCATTTACTCTGATCTGCTTGAAAGCACTTGTTCTTTTGTGAAAACAGTATTTTTTTCATATGTGAAAATGAGACTAGAATTAACTGTGTGAAATAAATACAATTCAGTCTGGCTTTTGGAAATTAAACAAATATACATGTTGACATAATGCTTGGAACTTTCTTTGTACTAATTTCCTTAAGAACTTGTTTCCTTAGTTGAGTGTGTAGCTACCCAGAGACTTTCAGGACAGTTTCTCTACAAACTTCTTTTTCTCAGTTTGTGTCAGTTCATCATCCAAAATAACCTAAAATGAAGTGCATCCTAATATGAGCAGGATCCTAATAATAAATAGTGTTCTAAGTTTCTACCTAAATTATAAGCTTAATGTATGACATTCCCACTTTTGTAAATCTGCTTCCCTACTTGTTTGACTGTCTCACTTTTCGGTGGGAACATTCCACAGAGAAATATATATGTAGCAAAAATTCCAGAGAAACCTTGTAGAATCCAATGAGATGATTCATGCAAATGTTTTAGCTCTTCAGGGAAAATATAGGCTATTAAAAAGCATTAGGTCAGTCAAATTCTATTCCATTGATAAAATTTCCACTGTTTTGTGTGAAATTTATGAATTCTTGCTTCTTTCCTCACTGGCAAACCTTGAACATTCTTTAGAGAGCGGCGGTAAGCATATGCTCCACCATCACACCCATGTGAGATTCCCACACTCCAGAAAGGGACAAATAGTTGTATCTGCTAAAATTGCCATCATGTTGCTAAATGTATGTGAAAGCAATTAAATATGTTGTGTTATATAATTCCTGCTTTTTTCCTCTGAGACAATAAAATTTTTTATCTTTCATAAAGATAGAAAAATGGCAAATAAAAGCAAAGACAGTGAACGTAATCAGAAAGAACTTTTCCTGCTCAAATTACTACCATACCACCCTCCTCCCCTTGTGGCTTACCATTCCTCTCTTTTTTGCACTGATCTACAACTAGTACACTCAGAATTCCCTTGAAACAGGATGCTCATGAAAATCAAATCAAGATGGAACAGAAAAATAAATGGTAGTGATTATTCATACTTCTGGCCTGAATTTTTTTAGGTCATTGACATTTCTCTCCTTAAAAGAACTTGAAATTGCGTCTACATATTGATTTGCATCAGAAATACCCATATGAAGATGACTGGAGGTAATTAATCACTCAGTGTTAGATCCAGGAATGTTGTGGCTTAGTCACTAAGTCATGTCCTACTCTTGCAACCCTATGGACTATAGCCTGCCAGACTCTTCTGTCCATGAGATTTCCCAGGCTATAACACTAGAGTGGGTTGCCATTTCCTTCTGCAGGGGATCTTCATGACCCAGGATCAAACCTGGGTCTCCTGCACTGCAGGCAGGCTCTTAGATCCAGGAATATCTAATCACTGAGAAAACTACTATGAAACCCTCCCTTAAGCTGAATGTGGGTTCTTGAAAAGTTATTCATTATGTTTAAGTAGACTTAATTTAAATACACTATGAAGTTTGTATATTTATAAACAAACTGGATTGTAGGAAGTGATCGAATACAGTATTTCAGTGTTGGTAACTGTTCTGATGGGCTTGTTCTGTGATTAAGTGGAATTTAGCATGTGTCCCTGGACCTGCAGCGTGACTGACCCTTTCTGTGCTGCAGGGGGTACTCCTTACACCATGATGGAGGTGTTGGGGGCAAATAGGGACAGAAAAAGACTAAAGTCTCATGACTTGGAGGTCATCTGCTGGCTCTTTGTCCTCTTCATCCAGTGATCCTCAAAGACCTAGACCCTATGCTGCTGCTAAGTTGCTTCAGTTGTGTCCGACTCTGTGCGACCCCATAGACAGCAGCTCACCAGGCTCTCCCGTCCCTGGGGTTCTCCACGCAAGAACACTGGTGATCAGAAATATGCCATCCTCTTCTTGAAATCTTACCAAAACTGAGCCCTTGATGGAGATCAACCAAGATG
The DNA here is from genome assembly GCA_006410735.1 of Raphicerus campestris. Taxonomy (NCBI): domain Eukaryota; kingdom Metazoa; phylum Chordata; class Mammalia; order Artiodactyla; family Bovidae; genus Raphicerus; species Raphicerus campestris. The sequence goes on from SJYW01034919.1 coordinate 319,163, forward strand.
AAAGCAGAGTCTGGTAATCATAAAGAAGAACCAAATTTTGACGTAATGAAACTAACATTAAACTTCTCATGCAGCAATCAATGAAACTAACATTGAACATCTCATGCTACACCCAATGAAGGAATTCTCACTTTCTTGGTATTTTGGAGGCCATATGTTGTCTAGGTCTCTATCTTCATCTCAATATATATTATCATCACACATACACATATATGGATATATCTTCTCCCTCTTTCCTAATATCTCTTTCCTTAGTCTCCCAACTTGCTCTCAAAGAGTCTTCATATCTGATTACTCTCCACTTCCCTCTATCAATCACTTGCACGCTTCTCTTCAGAAACAGGAGTCATAAATCAGTAGGAAAACCTTGTTGTTTAGTAGCCAAGTCATGTTGGGATTCTTTTGCGACCCTATGGACTGTAGCCTGCTAGGCTCCTCTGTCCAAGGGATTTCCCGAGCAAGAATACTGGATTAGGCTGCCATTTCCTACTCCAGGGTATCTTCCTGACCCAGGGATTGAACCTGCATCTCCTGCTTGGAAGGGGAGTTCTTTACCACAGGATCATACTACTTTGATATATTATTTCCTCAAGAAAACAGACAAAGTCATGGCATTTGATTAACATAATCTTGAACAAACTCTTTATAAAATCATGTATTGCAAAATAGTTACTGAGCATTTGTCTCCTTAAGTTTACTTATGCTATAAGAGGCTTCTATACTGTGGAAAATATCTCTTAGCTATTCAGAATGAATGGATTCTTCATTCTGATAACACAATATCCAAGCAATTAATGTACAGAAGAGGGTAACAGTTCTTACTTTATCTTTTCATCTTTTCAGTGATGCCGTGACCCACTTCAATTGCTTAGAGTGTAACAGGTCAGTTTGTTTTAAAGTTCTCAAATTAGCCCCTACTGAGCTTCCAAGTTCAGATAAACAGGGTCTGGAGTTTCTGCAGGGACCAGTCTTTGTGTAAGAATTCAGGGACTTAGTCAGCCTGCAGGGGCCAGTTCTGATTATGATGCTTTATCCAAGTGGAATCAGTTTGCTATCAGGATTCTCTTGTCCAAAGTCCTGGTGGCCATTATTCTGGGGCTGTGAGGAAGGCGTTGTTGATGCAGATAGCTGCAGAAAACACCAGGGTTTTTTGTAAGCAGGTAGCCCGTCTCTTTAGAGAAATCCCTGGTGGCTCAGAGGTTAAAGTGTCTGCCTGGAATTCAGAAGACACAGTTTGATGCCTGGTTTGGGAAGATCCCCTGGAGAAGGAAATGGCACCCTACTCCAGTACTCTTGCTTGGAGAATCCCATGGAGGGAGGAGCCTGGTGGGCTACAGTCNTGCATCAGAAATACCCATATGAAGATGACTGGAGGTAATTAATCACTCAGTGTTAGATCCAGAAATGTTGTGGCTTAGTCACTAAGTCATGTCCTACTCTTGCAACCCTATGGACTATAGCCTGCCAGACTCTTCTGTCCATGAGATTTCCCAGGCTATAACACTAGAGTGGGTTGCCATTTCCTTCTGCAGGGGATCTTCATGACCCAGGATCAAACCTGGGTCTCCTGCACTGCAGGCAGGCTCTTAGATCCAGGAATATCTAATCACTGAAAAAACTACTATGAAACCCTCCCTTAAGCTGAATGTGGGTTCTTGAAAAGTTATTCATTATGTTTAAGTAGACTTAATTTAAATACACTATGAAGTTTGTATATTTATAAACAAACTGGATTGTAGGAAGTGATCGAATACAGTATTTCAGTGTTGGTAACTGTTCTGATGGGCTTGTTCTGTGATTAAGTGGAATTTAGCATGTGTCCCTGGACCTGCAGCGTGACTGACCCTTTCTGTGCTGCAGGGGGTACTCCTTACACCATGATGGAGGTGTTGGGGGCAAATAGGGACAGAAAAAGACTAAAGTCTCATGACTTGGAGGTCATCTGCTGGCCCTTTGTCCTCTTCATCCAGTGATCCTCAAAGACCTAGACCCTATGCTGCTGCTAAGTTGCTTCAGTTGTGTCCGACTCTGTGCGACCCCATAGACAGCAGCTCACCAGGCTCTCCCGTCCCTGGGGTTCTCCACGCAAGAACACTGGTGATCAGAAATATGCCATCCTCTTCTTGAAATCTTACCAAAACTGAGCCCTTGATGGAGATCAACCAAGATGAAAGCAGAGTCTGGTAATCATAAAGAAGAACCAAATTTTGACGTAATGAAACTAACATTAAACTTCTCATGCAGCAATCAATGAAACTAACATTGAACATCTCATGCTACACCCAATGGAGGAATTCTCACTTTCTTGGTATTTTGGAGGCCATATGTTGTCTAGGTCTCTATCTTCATCTCAATATATATTATCATCACACATACACATATATGGATATATCTTCTCCCTCTTTACTAATATCTCTTTCCTTAGTCTCCCAACTTGCTCTCAAAGAGTCTTCATATCTGATTACTCTCCACGTCCCTCTATCAATCACTTGCACGCTTCTCTTCAGAAACAGGAGTCATAAATCAGTAGGAAAACCTTGTTGTTTAGTAGCCAAGTCATGTTGGGATTCTTTTGCGACCCTATGGACTGTAGCCTGCTAGGCTCCTCTGTCCAAGGGATTTCCCGAGCAAGAATACTGGATTAGGCTGCCATTTCCTACTCCAGGGTATCTTCCTGACCCAGGGATTGAACCTGCATCTCCTGCTTGGAAGGGGAGTTCTTTACCACAGGATCATACTACTTTGATATATTATTTCCTCAAGAAAACAGACAAAGTCATGGCATTTGATTAACATAATCTTGAACAAACTCTTTATAAAATCATGTATTGCAAAATAGTTACTGAGCATTTGTCTCCTTAAGTTTACTTATGCTATAAGAGGCTTCTATACTGTGGAAAATATCTCTTAGCTATTCAGAATGAATGGATTCTTCATTCTGATAACACAATATCCAAGCAATTAATGTACAGAAGAGGGTAACAGTTCTTACTTTATCTTTTCATCTTTTCAGTGATGCCGTGACCCACTTCAATTGCTTAGAGTGTAACAGGTCAGTTTGTTTTAAAGTTCTCAAATTAGCCCCTACTGAGCTTCCAAGTTCAGATAAACAGGGTCTGGAGTTTCTGCAGGGACCAGTCTTTGTGTAAGAATTCAGGGACTTAGTCAGCCTGCAGGGGCCAGTTCTGATTATGATGCTTTATCCAAGTGGAATCAGTTTGCTATCAGGATTCTCTTGTCCAAAGTCCTGGTGGCCATTATTCTGGGGCTGTGAGGAAGGCGTTGTTGATGCAGATAGCTGCAGAAAACACCAGGGTTTTTTGTAAGCAGGTAGCCCGTCTCTTTAGAGAAATCCCTGGTGGCTCAGAGGTTAAAGTGTCTGCCTGGAATTCAGAAGACACAGTTTGATGCCTGGTTTGGGAAGATCCCCTGGAGAAGGAAATGGCACCCTACTCCAGTACTCTTGCTTGGAGAATCCCATGGAGGGAGGAGCCTGGTGGGCTACAGTCTATGGGGTTGCAAAGAGTCAGACAGGACTGAGCAACTTCACTTTCACTTAGCCCATCTCTTTAGTGTCTTTCTTGGCCATGAGTGTGGCATCCTGGGCTTCTCCAGTTCCAGGTCTTCAGGTGATACTTGTATGCTTAGGCTACATCTGGACGTTCTTGGTCAACCAGCTTCTCGACTTTTCCTGCTCATTAGCTATGCTGTTAGCACACTTTCTTTTCTACTCCTTGAACCCACGAGGCTTTTGACCCTCTAGAATACTGCACAAAATATCCTTCTGCTTGGAAATGCTTTGCCCTTGTTCTCAATAGAAAGTAATTTTCTTGGGAGCCCAAACTTAGTCTGTCTTTTAATTTTTTTTTCAGGTTTTATTTTATTTTATTTTACAATACTGTATTGGTTTTGCCATACATCAACATGAATCCGCCATGGATGTACACGTGTTCCCAATCCTGAATCCCCTCCCCCTAGTCTGTCTTTTAAAATTCTGTATTGTCAGATCGAAGAACAGTGATTGGTATATAGTAGATGAATATTAACCATTAAAAAATAGCTAAAAAACTGTAAAGGGAGGGGATAGAAAATTTACAGAATCACACCTATAAGAAAATATTAAAAAAATACTTTGTCTAAATAAAGCTTCTTACTTTCCTCCACTCTTCTGCACCCTCTGGCCCACGCCCTCTTTTTTCCCTCTCTTTCTTNAACTGTAAAGGGAGGGGATAGAAAATTTACAGAACCACACCTATAAGAAAATATTAAAAAAATACTTTGTCTAAATAAAGCTTCTTACTTTCCTCCACTCTTCTGCACCCTCTGGCCCACGCCCTCTTTTTTTCCCTCTCTTTCTTAACTTGGTTTTCATTTGTACATTGTTTAAAAATGGAGGCAGGTAGATACCAGATAATAGTGCATGGAAAATCTAGGTATTGATTCATTGTTTTTTGCCTATTCATTTAAAATGACCTAACAAATTAATAGAGTTATAGTTGTCATCTTATTGTAAATTATATGTTTTATATTAATAAAACTTTTAGAGTTAGCAAAGGCAAATAATTGTACAAGTCTTAAAGTGAAAATGGCTATTTATTCTGATATTTTCCTCCATATTTCTAAAATCATTTTACTTTATGTATTGATTAAAAATTTTTTATGTATCATCTATTAATATCCCACTCTGATGGATTAGAATTTAATTCTCTTTCACTTTCTCTCTCTCCCTCAATTGCATTCATTTCCTCTAATGTTCCTAATATTGCTAAATCAGAATTTAATGTTTACATTATTATGTCTAAAAATATTTTTCACAAACTACTTATAGTTCCAGAATTAAAATAAATACTTTTGTGAAATTTTTGGTTTTCTTGTGAGTTATTTTTTATTTGCTTAAATTTCTATGCATCCATCATTTATTTGTTCTTAAATTCTCCTACAAGGCTGTAATGTCCATCTTAATAAGATTAAACACATTCCAGTAATATATCAATTCCAGTTGTTTTTTCATTTTTTTTTTTCTTTCTCTTGAAGAACCGTCCATCTTCCTGCTTCTAACTGGGAAGTTTATACTTTAAGCTCAGGATCTGTAGACATTTTCTGCTATGAACCAGATGATAAATGTTTTAGACTTTTGTTGTAACAGCTCAATACTATTGTTAGAGCAAGGGGGAAAATAAAAAGCTCTAGACCATAAATAAATTAAAGAGCATAGCTCTGTACCAATAACGATTTATTTACACAGAGTGCTCTGCTACCAGAGTTCGTGGACTTCAGCCCTGGGCCCAGTTTCAGCTATTATCATGGACCTCTTCTCACCATCGATCGTGGAAGGCCATTCATTTCCCTCCTGTATTGGATTATCCATTTCTGAGGTTTATTTCTTCTTATTTCTGGTTTCTTCTCTTGTTTTAGTCAAACTTAATTTTTCAGTAGATTTCTGATAATATTTTCAAACATTGGTTGAATTTAAATGTCTGTATTTTCCTCCTCCACCTGTTTAATGGCTTATGTGGGTACAGAGTTTTAGGTTGGAATTCAGTTTCTCATGATATTTGAAGGCATTCTTCCATGATATTTTAGCTTCCAGTGCTCATTTAAAAAAATCTGTTGCCATTCTGGATTCCTAATTTTTTTGAAACTGGCTTGATTTTTTTCAATTTTTTTTTCTCTTCTATAAAATATACCAGATGTTACAGATAATAGATGAAAATATCCATGTTTTTACTACTTATCTAAAAGAAGTATAATCCAGAGTAGGAACTGAAATTCCTCATCTCATTTCCCTTTTTCCTTTGCAAAGGCAATCTTAACTGGTGTTTTAATGTTTTATGATTTTAAAACTTTATTACATATCAATAATGTATCAATACACAATGTATAGTATTAATTTGCATGTATTTAAACTTTATATAAATAATATTATGTTGTATATAATGTTCTGAGGCTTTTTTCCCATTATGTTTATAATATTTACTTGTGCTGGCCCACATAGTTCCACTTATTTAATTTTTCTATTTAATAAAGGACTTGAGTTTCCACATCATAATGGCCCACCAGCTCAGCTGGTAAAATATCCACCTGCAATGTGGGAGACCTGGATTTGATCCCTGGGTTGGGAAGATCCCCTGGAAAAGGGAAAGGCTACCCGCTCCAGTATCCTGGTCTAGAGAATTCCATGGACAGTATAGTCCATGGGGTCACAAAGAGTCAGACACAACTGAGTGACTTTCACTTCCACTATTCATTTGTGTGTGTTTGTGTATATGGGTTTCCCTGGTGGCTCAGATGGTAAAGAACACAACTGCAATGTGAGAGACCAGGGTTTGATCCCTGGGTTGGGAAGGTCCCCTGGAGAAGGTAAAGGCTACCCACTCCAGTATTCTGGCAGGGAGAATTCCATGGACTGTATAGTCCATGGAGTCACAAAGAGTCAGACACGACTGAGTGACTTTCACTTTCACCAAATAGCTGTTACAATAAGTGCTACACTAAGGCACATCATTACGACATTTTAGAATGCCAGATATGAGATCCTACAAGTTTCCAAAAGAAAAAATAATAGATTAATTGGTGCATTGGACATCTGTTTGCCCTTAAATTCAGTCCTGCTTTTCTGTACTTAGGGGGATAAAAACCTACAAACTACGTTTTTTAGACTTTTGACAGGGGTTCTAATCATGTTCTTCAATAGAAAGCTCTGGCATGAGAGTCAAAGATGAGAGGCAGAAAATAGCCACAGTGGTGCCTCTTTATGGCCCCATCACAAGCTGTGTGGCCCTGCCGGTGATGTGGAGATGGTGCAGGCTCAGGGATCCAGTGGCTTCCCTGGTGGCTCAGCTGGTAAAGAATCCACCCACAATGCGGGACACCTGGGTTCAATCCCTGGGTTGGAAAGTTGCCCTGGAGAGGGGAACGGCTATCTACTCCAGTATTCTGGCCTGGAGAATTCCATGAGTTGTATAGTCTATGAGGTCATAAAGAGTTGGATATGACTGAGTGGCTTTCAGTCACCTTTAGGAACTAGTTATTATCACATATGTCTAGGTATTCAGTGTGATAGGTGGTGATATTTGGACGTATGTAACAAAACAAACGTTTACATAATTCACAAGTTAACAAGTATTATTCCAGAAATAAATTTTTTGCCATAATTTCTCCAAAATCTCTATTTATGTAATAAAATTCTAAAATAGAAGTATAATAATTTTTGTTCTCTTGAAATAATGAGCCAGAAAAACTAAAAAATAAAATGTAATCATATTCAAAGTGAGCAAAATTTTATTATATTTTCATCAAAATATAATTAAAAGTTAATGCAAAAATTTAAAAATCAAAAGGTTCTTTTCTTTTAAAATATCTATTTTTCTATTAGAAATAAAAAATACAAATTCTAATATCAAAACTAAAATATATCAGTAAAACTGAAATGTTTTATTACCACTTAAAAAGTTCATTAAATCTTGATAATTAGTTTCATAAAAATAAAACTTTTCTCAAATTTCCTTTATGCCAATGTGAAAAAGAGTCTCACATTTTATTTATAGTTAACCTGTATCCAGTTATGGATGTGACTGGTGATAGAAGCAAGTTCCGATGCTGTTAAGAGCAATATTGCATAGGAACCTGGAATGTTAGGTCCATGAATCAAGGCAAATTGGAAGTGGTCAAACAGGAGATGGCAAGAATGAACATTGACATTCTAGGAATCAGCGAACTAAAATGGACTGGAATGGGTGAATTTAACTCATAGACCATTATATCTACTACTNGCCTGGATATTTAGATGAGAGGTCATGCTATTTTCAATACCAAGCTACAGAGGCACCTGTGTGTTCCCTAATAAATGTATATCTTTGTGTTTGTGATTTGTGGGTCTAAAGCCAGCAGTCCAGTGTAAGGGCACCTCTTGTGAGGCCTAAACATGGTGCTATTACAAATAACTGAAGTACATTTAAGCTTATTTGATTTTCCAAGATCTTGGAAAATGAGTCACAAGTCTTGAGCTGGTCATTCTAGGGCATTCTAAGCAGCTTATCCAAGCAAAAGAAGAAAATTGTGGTACTTTTTTTAAAATTTTTTTTAGTGTGTATTGGTAGTTTGCTGTTTTTTGTTGCTGAATAGTATTCCTTTGCATGGACATACCACAGTTCATCCTTTCACCAGTTGATTTACATGGGTTTTTTCCAGTTTGGGGCTATTATGAATAACTTTTCTATGAGTCCGAGTGTATGTCTTTCTATGGACTAAGTTTGTGTTTTTCTTATGTTTAAAACTGTATTGTAAATACATGTTTATCTTCATAAGAATCCACAAAACTGTTTTCCAAACTGGCTTCACCATTCCCCTTTCCCATAGGTGTGAGGGGTTCAATTTCTCCATGTTTCACCAATGTTCGTTATTATCTTTATTTTGGATTATGATCATTCTAATGGAGGTGAAGTAGTATCTCATTCTGTTTCTACTTATTTTAAACATTTAGGTATAACTGACATACAACATAGTAGTTTCAGGTGTAAAACATAATGGTTCCATATGCATATACATTGCAAAATGATCACCTATCTTAATTAGCATTCATCACCACAAAGTCACACTTTTTTTTCTTGTGATGAGAACTTTCAAGATTTATTCTTTCAGCACATTTCAAATATACAATACAGTACTAATTACCTATAGTCACCATACTGTCCACATTATTCCCAGGACTTAATTCATTTTGTAACTGAAAATTTGTACCTTTGGATCACCTTCACCCATTTTGCCCATTCCTCACCACTGCCCCTAGCAAGCACCAGTCTGACCTCTGTTTCTATCATTTCAGTTTTTTGTTTGTTTTAGATTCTACATCGGAGTGACATCATGTGGTATTTGTCTTTATATGACATTTCACTTAACATAATGACTTCGAGGTTCATCTGTGTTGCCACAAATGGCAAGATTTCATCATTTTTATGACCAAATAATATTCCATTTTATATAGATAGATAGATAGATACATAGGTAGATACACCACATTTTCTTTACCTACTCATTCACTGATGGAAAGCTCGGTTGTTTGTATGCCTATGTCTTGATTATTGTTAATAACACTGCAATGAAGTGGGGGTGCCTTTATCTCTTAATGTTTTAATTTCTTCTGGATAAATACCAGAAGTGGAATTGCTGAACAATATATTAATTCTAGTTTTAATATTTTAGGAACCTCCCTTGTGTTTTCCATAGTGAAAGTGAAAGTGAAGTCGCTCAGTCGTGTCCAACTCTGTGACCTGTGGACTCTAGCCCACCAGGCTCCTCTGTCCATGGGATTCTCCAGGCAAGAATACTGGAGTGGGTTGCCATTTCCTTCTCCAGGGGATCTTTCTGACGCAGGGATTTCCCACATTGCAGGCAGACGCTTTAACCTGCACCACCAGGGAAGCCCCTTTCCATAGTAGCTATACCAATTTAAATTATTACTAAAACAACTTTAAAAAATTAATATGAGGGAAGTAAATGTTGAAATAATAATGGATATTTCTCACCAAATATTATTTTTAAATCCCATTTTTGTGCTTTAGGCAAGTTTAAATAGAAACAGTAATTCACTGTGCCTCAAGGAACTACTGAGGCTTTGAACATACTATCTCATTTAGTCCTTGGGCCATCCTTGTAACACTGTTGTCCTTGGACGCGCAGTGGTTTTGCTGCTGGTGGTCAGTAGAACTGAAGTTCAGATCACAGATGTGATATCAAAGCCCTTTCCCTTAACCACTGTCAAGTTGTGGGTTCATGAGAACATGTGGTATTTATGGATGAATAAATAAGCAAACAGTGGTACGTCCATAAATGGAATATTATTAAACCACAAAAAAGAATGAGGTACTGAGACGTGCTACAACATGGACAGACCTTGAAAACATTATGCTAAGTGAAAGAAGCCAGACACAAAAAGCCACATCCCGTATTACCCATTTCCATGAAATGTCCAGAATAGGCAAATCCATAGAGACAGAAAGCAGGTTAGTGATTGCCAAGGGAGAGGGGGAAAGGAAAGTGAGGAGTGACTGTCTGTCTAATGGGCTCAGGGTTGACTTTGGAATAATGGAAATATTTTGGAACCAAATAGATTTTTGCAACATTGTGAATGTATTGTATGCCACTGAACTGTACACTCTAAAATGATTAATTTTGTTATGTGAATTTCACATCCATAAAAAATATGTAAACTTAATTTTCTTTCATTCTTCTATCATCTCTATGCTAAACTGTTATGTCTGCCATGGTATTGTACTTGGGCCCGTTTAATAAAACGATGTGGCATTTTTATACAACTTTGTTCATCTTATACAATCTGGAATTGCAAAAAGGATATGTATAAGTATATGTGCACTTATGCATATTTATACCTGCATGTTCATAATGTGTGGTTATGTGTCAGGGGTGATGACGGGAATGGGGGATGTATTAGAAGGGAAACTAGGGGGCATGTGTGGAATGACTTGTGAGTGGCCTCTCTTGGAGTGAGCATACTCACCCAGCTCTGTCCCTAAAGGGCCGCAGACATGTTTCTATGCTGTTAGATGCTACTGATGGCTCCAGGTTCTAGGCTCCAGTCTAGAACAGGTGGCTGAGTAAGTGGGGAGGATGGTGACTGACCGGCTTCATGAGAGCAGGCAATTTGGACCCCTAGGGAAAGCAGCTAAGACATGTGGTGACTCACCCCTTTTGGAAAACATTTGGCTGCTGGAAAGTCTTTTCTTTGGTGTTTGACAACATAACACAGAAAGTGAGTTCTGTTTAACGAATTCAGTGTCAGTGTCCAGTAAATCATAACTTAATCATGTTGCTTCAAGTATGTTCTGTGCCATCTTAAAGTAGTCCATGTAGTGAGGCATCTTATTTCCCCTACCTAATTTGATTCATTCACCATTTTGACTGCTAGTTTATTGGGCACCAATTATATACTAGATAGGTTGAGGAGATTTTTTTTTAATGGGTAAAATTTCATTATACATGGAGCAGGTGCACTTCATCACACAAAGCCATTCATTCCTAGTGATTTCTAAAAGCTGAATTTATCCAACAGAAATAGCTGTTGTATATAAAATAGTCACCCAAATATATGAACTGTTCTTACCCATAGAAAACAAAATCAGTGTATCCTAGTGAAAACATTTTATCCAGCATAATTCTCGTTGTCATAATAAAATCCTTGGCTTTTTGGCCTAGATGCCACAATACCAAACACCCAATTATGGATTAGCAGGGAAAAGCTTATCAGCACTGAATGCAGGTAGCTGCTTGAATTCCTGCAGGACTGGCTGCCCCCTTAAATCACCTCACAAGCAGGGAAGATAGGGTACATTGACTGGAACCTAGAGTACATTGCCTTGTGCTTTTCTGTAGGCTGGAGTTCAGATTTGCTTATGACTAACTTCTCCACTGAGCAGATTTAATCCTACACTTCACACACTGAAGCCTCATCACGTGATTTTGCTTTTTCAACTACAATGTTAAATATTTAAATATGGAAGAACATATATGTATTGTGTATTATTTAAGCACAACAGAATTAGACACTAAAGCTAATGCTTTTCCTTCAGGGAGTAGTTTTAATCAGGTAATATTAAGTGTGCAGCTAAAATACTCAGAGGCATTTGCAAGCACATTCCCTCTTGGTCAGGGAGATAGATTTTAATTTTCCAGTTCTAACAAGCGAGAATGGTTCCGTCACCTGACAGTTTGGGGTTCATTTTTTTCCAGTTGGCTGCAGAGTGAAGGAGGACAGTGGTGTGTATAGCAGCTGCCTATCACTCCTCCCAATTACAGCTCCTTCAGGTTGCCATCAATATGCACCAAAGCTTTCTCACTATTTTTTTTATTTTAGCCAGAAGCAAATGAATATATTATCCATCAGCAGCAAGACACAGGGCAAATGGATCTATGAGTCGTGGGTGATTGGGATTCCACGCGTGCGTGGGGGTGTGACTATACTTCAGAACTCATTTTCACGGAAGCTGACATGCGAGACAGTCCTTCGAGACCTGTCTGTCAAACTGCAACACGCTCTGCAGAAAAATTAGATTACTCATGCTCATGTGGAGGGGGTGACAGCAATTTATAACAGCCCCTTAAATACCAATTATACTTGTGTTTGCAAAGCAAGTTAAACCCACGCAAAGGACTTTGTTCCTTTCGGCTACTCGGACTGCACATGACTGTGGTTTCACTGATGTTTGGAAACGCATGAAGAAATACAGGTGCATGCACACACGTGCGTGCACAGTGTGTACAGTTTTCCTCCCCATTTTAAATTTAATTTCATTATCCCCAAAAGGCTCCCTTTGTTTACTTTAGTGGCTAGATTTATTGTTTTACTTTTATTCAGCTATGAAGCTTTGCAAAATTCACTGCCTGACTATCCATCATCTATATCCAAATACCTATTAAAAGCAAGAAATTTGCAGGTGAATTCTCTTTGTCAGAGCAGAAGCTGGGGCAAAGCTCCCTAAGCTCATGGTAAAGATACATTACCGGTCTCCGCATTTCATTCACAGTGTTTGCATATTTACCAAAGACAACAGATGTGTCAGAATGCATAAGATGAACCCTCTGTGGATGTGCTCACTTGTCCCTGAACTCTATTTTTTAAATAAAAATATAAATGAGTAAATCACTTGTAATGAAAATTTATATATCAAAGGGGCAGGGAAGTCTCTCTGAAGGGCAAGAAGAAGAGCTCTGGGAAGAGATTTCTAAAGAGCTCAGAGAAAAGCAGGGTGAGTCTTAGCTGGAAATAGATGATGGTGCCTGGGGAGATGGGGTGTTTCCCAGGGCCTCCTGAAGGCCATTCCACGTCAAGGGAAAGAGGCTGGTGGGGATAAGATTCACCTTCTTGTCATGACATGTCATGCTAAGCTCTTTGGGACTCCCAGGGTTTATTCTAGAATGCTAGCTGAGTGTTTGGATCTTCATCTAATGGGGTGTTTATTTGGATTTATTTGCAGCCGTTCAGTGGCAAATTCTTCTGTTTTTTTTTTTTCTTCTTCTTCTTTTTTGCAGTCAGAGTAGGAATTGTGGGGGACTTCTCTGATCTCCTCCAACTGTGGCACTTGTAGCTTGGACACAACTTTTTTCTTATCTCCATATTTTGGCATCTTTCTGCATATAATGCAGCAAAAAGGTGTTTATTCAACATTCTGTCATCCAGAAAACTCTATTAACTTTTGCATCTGTTCTTTGCTGCTGTTGGGATAATTGATGTTCATAATAATGAGCAGGCTACAACTCAGGTGCCTCGTGAATCATGCAGGATTATATTCTATTTTGGAGGGTTGAGAGTGAAGACGTCTCCAGGGTCCTGAGAGAGCACAGTGGTGTGAGAGTCACAGCCATGTCTGGTGGGGCAGACTGCAGCTTATAGAAGCTCTCCTTGCTCACTCACACTTCTCCGTCTTTTATGCAGGCATCCAGCATACGTTTTCTGAGAATGTTGACTTATCCGGGGCTCTGCTAGGTGCCAGGCATATAAAGATGGATGAAACTCAGGTTATGCCTCTAAGAGACCCTCAGGCTAGAGATGAAACAGACTTATGCCCTGATGGTTGTGAAATACTAATCGTGAGTCACCGAGTGCTTTTGAAGCACTCAGAATGAGCACCTAGACTGGCAGCTGCCTGTGGGGATAGTGCTCGATGTGATGGTAAAATCCTGAATGGGAGCTGTGTGGGGTGGAGAGCACCTGGCAGGGAGGAGACAATGAGTAAAAATCCAGGGCCATGGCACCACACAATGTCTGCTGGGAACTGTGAGTGAGGCTGGGGGATGACGCACAAGAGCAAGATGCTGGGACTTTGAAGGGGGTTAGTGATACAGGACTTTGCATCACATAAAGACATCGGACTTCATTTTGAGCCCATGAAGACTGTTATAAGGCTTTAAGCTGTAGCTTCATGATCAAATTTTTGTTTCCAATTGGAGTTTCCTATAATTCCTCTTTTTTGCCTGCAGAACTTGTCTGTTTTGTTTTCCAGGGACAATTTTAGCAGGAGATCTACCCAATGAAGCAGATAAAAGTAGAGGTTTGGGTTTGAGGCAGGGTTATTGGTGGTGAGCTGCCCAGGTGATCTTGTCCATCTCACCTGTCCCTGAGATCCTGGGCCACTGTCTGGGGACCTGGAGCTGTCTGGGTGTGGGGAGGTGATGAGGACCTGGATTGGAGTGATGAGAGCAGGGCCAGGGTGAGGGGATGATCTGAGAAACGTTAGGAAGGAAAAATTGATAGGTGCAGCAGGGGACCTTGTGAAGGCTTTCCCTGTGTTTGATTCTATTACTTCAACAATTGAGAAACAAGAGTCCTACCGCTTGACCCTGGGTTGGAGATTTATTGTGTGCTACCATGAGGAAGACACGGTATTTTCCTTCCAGAGATGGAAAAGAAACTTTATGGTGTTCCTGAATTCTGAACTGTTCTTAGAAGAGCTCAGACTCTCTCAGGTGTGAAAAGGAAGGGAACAAATGCCTTGTTTAGAAGGTGGATAAAGAACGCTACTTCCTCAAACTGGAATGAGAGGCCATGACTTCACGTGACTTGAGTTAAACTTCAAACATCGTGTTGGCAGAGGGGCCCCAGAGAGTCCTTCCTGTGTGACACTGAAAGAACTCAGCACTTGAGACCAGGGACAGTGTTGGCTTATTCTAGGATCTCAGTAAGGGAGATTTTGTCAAGACAAGAACCGCTCAGACAGAGGAGAGATCTGTATTCATGATTCCATCATTTGGCAATGAGGAGTGAAGGCAGTGACCAGATCAGTAGGCTGGCCACCACCAGGATCTGTCCCTGAATGGAACTGGCCATTGCTCATTGCTTGAGCAGACTTGCCCTCTTAGTGTTCTAGAAGATCCAGAAGGCGGGCAGTGAAAGGGTAGCAATAGTGGATTTTCTACCCATAAAGCAAATGGAAGTTGATGCTGATGCTAATATCATCGATGAACACAGAAAAGATGCAACTGTGCAAGTGTTTCAAATGCTGTGAACAGCTCATGCCTGGGTGATTGATCAGATCCATGAATGGGAGTGAGTCAAAGATTACTTTCATGTTTTTAGCTTGAGTCAATGGTTGGGTGAAATTATATGCCATTGAAAAATAATGCAAAAGAAAATGTGAGTTTACTCTTGCAAACTCAGTTTGGTGAAAGTTTGGTTTGAGAGCATTAATGTGAGGTGCACAGTGGATTCATGGAAACCTGGAGGCAGCAGAGTTCGGAAGTGAAAAGAGTCAGGTATTTGATCCCAGGTGATTAACCTCTCTCTGTGCCTCAGTTTCTTCATTTGGAGCATCAGTATCCATGATGGTGGCTTTAAATTGGCTAAATAGTTCTTTGGCACTCTTTCTATTGAGAGGTTGGGTATATTTCTCCTATCCTTGAACCTGGGCAAGTTTATGACTGTTTTGACCAATGCAATATGGCCCAAGTGACAAAATGGGACTTCAGAGGCTGCTGCATAAAAGGCAATGTGGCATCTGCTTTGTCTGCGGGGAGACTCACATTTGGAGCCCTGAAAGTCCATGGGAGAAACCAGGTGACCCTGAGGCTTCCATGTTGCGTGGAAGCCCAGAGCATGGGATACGTGTAGGTTCTCTGATTAATACCCCTAAATGAAGCCCCAGCCCACAGTCAGCAGTACCTGCCACACGTTTGTGAAGATGCTTCCAGGTGAGTCCAGCCCCCTGCTATCGAGTTACCCCTTGCTGTCCATCTTCCCAGTTGAGGCCTTAGATATCATGGAGCAGAAAAAAGCCATTTTAACTGAGTTCAGAATTCACAGAAATCATGAAATAATTCTCTCAATGAACTTGAGATAATTTGTTATACAGAAGTAGTGCATCAGTCTGGGTTATCTGAGAAGCAGACACCCAAAAGGGATTAAATTTCAAGATGCTTATTAGAGGAAATGCCTGAAAGGGAAAGTATAAATAAACCAAGAGAGCTCTGATTGAGAGCCTTCAGGCCATGGTGACTGTCTGGTCCCTAGGGAAAGAAAAAGAGAAGAAAGAGAGAAGTTTGGGCAGATCTGAACATTTCTAGTGAAAGTTCAGCAGGGTTTTGGTGGAGTCTTCAAGTCGAAGTTGCCTATCAAGAGTCTCAGGTCTCTGAGTATCAGACTTACCCTGGTATCCCACCAACATTCAAACGTTCAGCTCTGAGACAAGAGCTGTGATAGATTTCAGGGCCCAGAAGTTGGGCTGTTAGTCAATAGTATAGATTAGACAGAAGAATCGTTATGGCCATCAAAAATTCTATCTGATACCAATAGTAACTGCGTCATTTGATTGTTCTGAGAATTAAATTATTAAACATGTATACATACTGTGTCTGGAACATTTTCTGATAAAATCTTCACTAAATATTTACTATTATTAGTAATCATCTTTGAAACAGAGTGGATAAGACCATCTAATAAAAGTATTGTAAGAAGAGCCATATGTTCTAGGCAAAACTATGGGGATATTAACATTCAAGAGGCCACTTAGAACAAAAACCATGGATATTCCAATAGCTGATGTTAGTTGAGCACTTACAATGTGCAGAAACTATGTGCCACTCAAATATACGCCCCAAGAAAGCGGGGACTCTTGTCTAAGGAGTTCACTGGTGTCTAGAAGAGTCTCTGGTTGTAGCTGAGAAAGTTTAGTTTCAAGGGAGCAAGAGAAAGTATTTTGGATGAGAAGTAATGATTGAACTAGAATATTATCATTTTGAAGTCTCAGTTGAAATAATGGATCAAGGCAATGTACAATATCTGCTAACATCTACAATGAGAGACAATCTGGCATTTACGTACCTCCTGGTGGTGAGCATATTATAGACTATGGAGTGTGTGTGTGTTTGTGATCAACTCTCTAGGTCTAACTACAAAGTTCAAGAAATAAAAGAAAGAGAGAAATAAGTGACATTAAATTTTACAGTCATCAAAATTCAGATTGTAGGCTATTGCAGGACAAATTCCCCTTTGTNTTTTGTAACTGAAAATTTGTACCTTTGGATCACCTTCACCCATTTTGCCCATTCCTCACCACTGCCTCTAGCAAGCACCAGTCTGACCTCTGTTTCTATCATTTCAGTTTTTTGTTTGTTTTAGATTCTACATCGGAGTGACATCATGTGGTATTTGTCTTTATATGACATTTCACTTAACATAATGACTTCGAGGTTCATCTGTGTTGCCACAAATGGCAAGATTTCATCATTTTTATGACCAAATAATATTCCATTTTATATAGATAGATAGATAGATACATAGGTAGATACACCACATTTTCTTTACCTACTCATTCACTGATGGAAAGCTCGGTTGTTTGTATGCCTATGTCTTGATTATTGTTAATAACACTGCAATGAAGTGGGGGTGCCTTTATCTCTTAATGTTTTAATTTCTTCTGGATAAATACCAGAAGTGGAATTGCTGAACAATATATTAATTCTAGTTTTAATATTTTAGGAACCTCCCTTGTGTTTTTCATAGTGAAAGTGAAAGTGAAGTCGCTCAGTCGTGTCCAACTCTGTGACCTGTGGACTCTAGCCCACCAGGCTCCTCTGTCCATGGGATTCTCCAGGCAAGAATACTGGAGTGGGTTGCCATTTCCTTCTCCAGGGGATCTTCCTGACGCAGGGATTTCCCACATTGCAGGCAGACGCTTTAACCTGCACCACCAGGGAAGCCCCTTTCCATAGTAGCTATACCAATTTAAATTATTACTAAAACAACTTTAAAAAATTAATATGAGGGAAGTAAATGTTGAAATAATAATGGATATTTCTCACCAAATATTATTTTTAAATCCCATTTTTGTGCTTTAGGCAAGTTTAAATAGAAACAGTAATTCACTGTGCCTCAAGGAACTACTGAGGCTTTGAACATACTATCTCATTTAGTCCTCGGGCCATCCTTGTAACACTGTTGTCCTTGGACGCGCAGTGGTTTTGCTGCTGGTGGTCAGTAGAACTGAAGTTCAGATCACAGATGTGATATCAAAGCCCTTTCCCTTAACCACTGTCAAGTTGTGGGTTCATGAGAACATGTGGTATTTATGGATGAATAAATAAGCAAACAGTGGTACGTCCATAAATGGAATATTATTAAACCACAAAAAAGAATGAGGTACTGAGACGTGCTACAACATGGACAGACCTTGAAAACATTATGCTAAGTGAAAGAAGCCAGACACAAAAAGCCACATCCCGTATTACCCATTTCCATGAAATGTCCAGAATAGGCAAATCCATAGAGACAGAAAGCAGGTTAGTGATTGCCAAGGGAGAGGGGGAAAGGAAAGTGAGGAGTGACTGTCTGTCTAATGGGCTCAGGGTTGACTTTGGAATAATGGAAATATTTTGGAACCAAATAGATTTTTGCAACATTGTGAATGTATTGTATGCCACTGAACTGTACACTCTAAAATGATTAATTTTGTTATGTGAATTTCACATCCATAAAAAATATGTAAACTTAATTTTCTTTCATTCTTCTATCATCTCTATGCTAAACTGTTATGTCTGCCATGGTATTGTACTTGGGCCCGTTTAATAAAACGATGTGGCATTTTTATACAACTTTGTTCATCTTATACAATCTGGAATTGCGAAAAGGATATGTATAAGTATATGTGCACTTATGCATATTTATACCTGCATGTTCATAATGTGTGGTTATGTGTCAGGGGTGATGACGGGAATGGGGGATGTATTAGAAGGGAAACTAGGGGGCATGTGTGGAATGACTTGTGAGTGGCCTCTCTTGGAGTGAGCATACTCACCCAGCTCTGTCCCTAAAGGGCCGCAGACATGTTTCTATGCTGTTAGATGCTACTGATGGCTCCAGGTTCTAGGCTCCAGTCTAGAACAGGTGGCTGAGTAAGTGGGGAGGATGGTGACTGACCGGCTTCATGAGAGCAGGCAATTTGGACCCCTAGGGAAAGCAGCTAAGACATGTGGTGACTCACCCCTTTTGGAAAACATTTGGCTGCTGGAAAGTCTTTTCTTTGGTGTTTGACAACATAACACAGAAAGTGAGTTCTGTTTAACGAATTCAGTGTCAGTGTCCAGTAAATCATAACTTAATCATGTTGCTTCAAGTATGTTCTGTGCCATCTTAAAGTAGTCCATGTAGTGAGGCATCTTATTTCCCCTACCTAATTTGATTCATTCACCATTTTGACTGCTAGTTTATTGGGCACCAATTATATACTAGATAGGTTGAGGAGATTTTTTTTTAATGGGTAAAATTTCATTATACATGGAGCAGGTGCACTTCATCACACAAAGCCATTCATTCCTAGTGATTTCTAAAAGCTGAATTTATCCAACAGAAATAGCTGTTGTATATAAAATAGTCACCCAAATATATGAACTGTTCTTACCCATAGAAAACAAAATCAGTGTATCCTAGTGAAAACATTTTATCCAGCATAATTCTCGTTGTCATAATAAAATCCTTGGCTTTTTGGCCTAGATGCCACAATACCAAACACCCAATTATGGATTAGCAGGGAAAAGCTTATCAGCACTGAATGCAGGTAGCTGCTTGAATTCCTGCAGGACTGGCTGCCCCCTTAAATCACCTCACAAGCAGGGAAGATAGGGTACATTGACTGGAACCTAGAGTACATTGCCTTGTGCTTTTCTGTAGGCTGGAGTTCAGATTTGCTTATGACTAACTTCTCCACTGAGCGGATTTAATCCTACACTTCACACACTGAAGCCTCATCACGTGATTTTGCTTTTTCAACTACAATGTTAAATATTTAAATATGGAAGAACATATATGTATTGTGTATTATTTAAGCACAACAGAATTAGACACTAAAGCTAATGCTTTTCCTTCAGGGAGTACTTTTAATCAGGTAATATTTAGTGTGCAGCTAAAATACTCAGAGGCATTTGCAAGCACATTCCCTCTTGGTCAGGGAGATAGATTTTAATTTTCCAGTTCTAACAAGCGAGAATGGTTCCGTCACCTGACAGTTTGGGGTTCATTTTTTTCCAGTTGGCTGCAGAGTGAAAGAGGACAGTGGTGTGTATAGCAGCTGCCTATCACTCCTCCCAATTACAGCTCCTTCAGGTTGCCATCAATATGCACCAAAGCTTTCTCACTATTTTTTTTATTTTAGCCAGAAGCAAATGAATATATTATCCATCAGCAGCAAGACACAGGGCAAATGGATCTATGAGTCGTGGGTGATTGGGATTCCACGCGTGCGTGGGGGTGTGACTATACTTCAGAACTCATTTTCACGGAAGCTGACATGCGAGACAGTCCTTCGAGACCTGTCTGTCAAACTGCAACACGCTCTGCAGAAAAATTAGATTACTCATGCTCATGTGGAGGGGGTGACAGCAATTTATAACAGCCCCTTAAATACCAATTATACTTGTGTTTGCAAAGCAAGTTAAACCCACGCAAAGGACTTTGTTCCTTTCGGCTACTCGGACTGCACATGACTGTGGTTTCACTGATGTTTGGAAACGCATGAAGAAATACAGGTGCATGCACACACGTGCGTGCACAGTGTGTACAGTTTTCCTCCCCATTTTAAATTTAATTTCATTATCCCCAAAAGGCTCCCTTTGTTTACTTTAGTGGCTAGATTTATTGTTTTACTTTTATTCAGCTATGAAGCTTTGCAAAATTCACTGCCTGACTATCCATCATCTATATCCAAATACCTATTAAAAGCAAGAAATTTGCAGGTGAATTCTCTTTGTCAGAGCAGAAGCTGGGGCAAAGCTCCCTAAGCTCATGGTAAAGATACATTACCGGTCTCCGCATTTCATTCACAGTGTTTGCATATTTACCAAAGACAACAGATGTGTCAGAATGCATAAGATGAACCCTCTGTGGATGTGCTCACTTGTCCCTGAACTCTATTTTTTAAATAAAAATATAAATGAGTAAATCACTTGTAATGAAAATTTATATATCAAAGGGGCAGGGAAGTCTCTCTGAAGGGCAAGAAGAAGAGCTCTGGGAAGAGATTTCTAAAGAGCTCAGAGAAAAGCAGGGTGAGTCTTAGCTGGAAATAGATGATGGTGCCTGGGGAGATGGGGTGTTTCCCAGGGCCTCCTGAAGGCCATTCCACGTCAAGGGAAAGAGGCTGGTGGGGATAAGATTCACCTTCTTGTCATGACATGTCATGCTAAGCTCTTTGGGACTCCCAGGGTTTATTCTAGAATGCTAGCTGAGTGTTTGGATCTTCATCTAATGGGGTGTTTATTTGGATTTATTTGCAGCCGTTCAGTGGCAAATTCTTCTGTTTTTTTTTTTCTTCTTCTTCTTTTTTGCAGTCAGAGTAGGAATTGTGGGGGACTTCTCTGATCTCCTCCAACTGTGGCACTTGTAGCTTGGACACAACTTTTTTCTTATCTCCATATTTTGGCATCTTTCTGCATATANGAGGACAGTGGTGTGTATAGCAGCTGCCTATCACTCCTCCCAATTACAGCTCCTTCAGGTTGCCATCAATATGCACCAAAGCTTTCTCACTATTTTTTTTATTTTAGCCAGAAGCAAATGAATATATTATCCATCAGCAGCAAGACACAGGGCAAATGGATCTATGAGTCGTGGGTGATTGGGATTCCACGCGTGCGTGGGGGTGTGACTATACTTCAGAACTCATTTTCACGGAAGCTGACATGCGAGACAGTCCTTCGAGACCTGTCTGTCAAACTGCAACACGCTCTGCAGAAAAATTAGATTACTCATGCTCATGTGGAGGGGGTGACAGCAATTTATAACAGCCCCTTAAATACCAATTATACTTGTGTTTGCAAAGCAAGTTAAACCCACGCAAAGGACTTTGTTCCTTTCGGCTACTCGGACTGCACATGACTGTGGTTTCACTGATGTTTGGAAACGCATGAAGAAATACAGGTGCATGCACACACGTGCGTGCACAGTGTGTACAGTTTTCCTCCCCATTTTAAATTTAATTTCATTATCCCCAAAAGGCTCCCTTTGTTTACTTTAGTGGCTAGATTTATTGTTTTACTTTTATTCAGCTATGAAGCTTTGCAAAATTCACTGCCTGACTATCCATCATCTATATCCAAATACCTATTAAAAGCAAGAAATTTGCAGGTGAATTCTCTTTGTCAGAGCAGAAGCTGGGGCAAAGCTCCCTAAGCTCATGGTAAAGATACATTACCGGTCTCCGCATTTCATTCACAGTGTTTGCATATTTACCAAAGACAACAGATGTGTCAGAATGCATAAGATGAACCCTCTGTGGATGTGCTCACTTGTCCCTGAACTCTATTTTTTAAATAAAAATATAAATGAGTAAATCACTTGTAATGAAAATTTATATATCAAAGGGGCAGGGAAGTCTCTCTGAAGGGCAAGAAGAAGAGCTCTGGGAAGAGATTTCTAAAGAGCTCAGAGAAAAGCAGGGTGAGTCTTAGCTGGAAATAGATGATGGTGCCTGGGGAGATGGGGTGTTTCCCAGGGCCTCCTGAAGGCCATTCCACGTCAAGGGAAAGAGGCTGGTGGGGATAAGATTCACCTTCTTGTCATGACATGTCATGCTAAGCTCTTTGGGACTCCCAGGGTTTATTCTAGAATGCTAGCTGAGTGTTTGGATCTTCATCTAATGGGGTGTTTATTTGGATTTATTTGCAGCCGTTCAGTGGCAAATTCTTCTGTTTTTTTTTTTTCTTCTTCTTCTTTTTTGCAGTCAGAGTAGGAATTGTGGGGGACTTCTCTGATCTCCTCCAACTGTGGCACTTGTAGCTTGGACACAACTTTTTTCTTATCTCCATATTTTGGCATCTTTCTGCATATAATGCAGCAAAAAGGTGTTTATTCAACATTCTGTCATCCAGAAAACTCTATTAACTTTTGCATCTGTTCTTTGCTGCTGTTGGGATAATTGATGTTCATAATAATGAGCAGGCTACAACTCAGGTGCCTCGTGAATCATGCAGGATTATATTCTATTTTGGAGGGTTGAGAGTGAAGACGTCTCCAGGGTCCTGAGAGAGCACAGTGGTGTGAGAGTCACAGCCATGTCTGGTGGGGCAGACTGCAGCTTATAGAAGCTCTCCTTGCTCACTCACACTTCTCCGTCTTTTATGCAGGCATCCAGCATACGTTTTCTGAGAATGTTGACTTATCCGGGGCTCTGCTAGGTGCCAGGCATATAAAGATGGATGAAACTCAGGTTATGCCTCTAAGAGACCCTCAGGCTAGAGATGAAACAGACTTATGCCCTGATGGTTGTGAAATACTAATCGTGAGTCACCGAGTGCTTTTGAAGCACTCAGAATGAGCACCTAGACTGGCAGCTGCCTGTGGGGATAGTGCTCGATGTGATGGTAAAATCCTGAATGGGAGCTGTGTGGGGTGGAGAGCACCTGGCAGGGAGGAGACAATGAGTAAAAATCCAGGGCCATGGCACCACACAATGTCTGCTGGGAACTGTGAGTGAGGCTGGGGGATGACGCACAAGAGCAAGATGCTGGGACTTTGAAGGGGGTTAGTGATACAGGACTTTGCATCACATAAAGACATCGGACTTCATTTTGAGCCCATGAAGACTGTTATAAGGCTTTAAGCTGTAGCTTCATGATCAAATTTTTGTTTCCAATTGGAGTTTCCTATAATTCCTCTTTTTTGCCTGCAGAACTTGTCTGTTTTGTTTTCCAGGGACAATTTTAGCAGGAAATCTACCCAATGAAGCAGATAAAAGTAGAGGTTTGGGTTTGAGGCAGGGTTATTGGTGGTGAGCTGCCCAGGTGATCTTGTCCATCTCACCTGTCCCTGAGATCCTGGGCCACTGTCTGGGGACCTGGAGCTGTCTGGGTGTGGGGAGGTGATGAGGACCTGGATTGGAGTGATGAGAGCAGGGCCAGGGTGAGGGGATGATCTGAGAAACGTTAGGAAGGAAAAATTGATAGGTGCAGCAGGGGACCTTGTGAAGGCTTTCCCTGTGTTTGATTCTATTACTTCAACAATTGAGAAACAAGAGTCCTACCGCTTGACCCTGGGTTGGAGATTTATTGTGTGCTACCATGAGGAAGACACGGTATTTTCCTTCCAGAGATGGAAAAGAAACTTTATGGTGTTCCTGAATTCTGAACTGTTCTTAGAAGAGCTCAGACTCTCTCAGGTGTGAAAAGGAAGGGAACAAATGCCTTGTTTAGAAGGTGGATAAAGAACGCTACTTCCTCAAACTGGAATGAGAGGCCATGACTTCACGTGACTTGAGTTAAACTTCAAACATCGTGTTGGCAGAGGGGCCCCAGAGAGTCCTTCCTGTGTGACACTGAAAGAACTCAGCACTTGAGACCAGGGACAGTGTTGGCTTATTCTAGGATCTCAGTAAGGGAGATTTTGTCAAGACAAGAACCGCTCAGACAGAGGAGAGATCTGTATTCATGATTCCATCATTTGGCAATGAGGAGTGAAGGCAGTGACCAGATCAGTAGGCTGGCCACCACCAGGATCTGTCCCTGAATGGAACTGGCCATTGCTCATTGCTTGAGCAGACTTGCCCTCTTAGTGTTCTAGAAGATCCAGAAGGCGGGCAGTGAAAGGGTAGCAATAGTGGATTTTCTACCCATAAAGCAAATGGAAGTTGATGCTGATGCTAATATCATCGATGAACACAGAAAAGATGCAACTGTGCAAGTGTTTCAAATGCTGTGAACAGCTCATGCCTGGGTGATTGATCAGATCCATGAATGGGAGTGAGTCAAAGATTACTTTCATGTTTTTAGCTTGAGTCAATGGTTGGGTGAAATTATATGCCATTGAAAAATAATGCAAAAGAAAATGTGAGTTTACTCTTGCAAACTCAGTTTGGTGAAAGTTTGGTTTGAGAGCATTAATGTGAGGTGCACAGTGGATTCATGGAAACCTGGAGGCAGCAGAGTTCGGAAGTGAAAAGAGTCAGGTATTTGATCCCAGGTGATTAACCTCTCTCTGTGCCTCAGTTTCTTCATTTGGAGCATCAGTATCCATGATGGTGGCTTTAAATTGGCTAAATAGTTCTTTGGCACTCTTTCTATTGAGAGGTTGGGTATATTTCTCCTATCCTTGAACCTGGGCAAGTTTATGACTGTTTTGACCAATGCAATATGGCCCAAGTGACAAAATGGGACTTCAGAGGCTGCTGCATAAAAGGCAATGTGGCATCTGCTTTGTCTGCGGGGAGACTCACATTTGGAGCCCTGAAAGTCCATGGGAGAAACCAGGTGACCCTGAGGCTTCCATGTTGCGTGGAAGCCCAGAGCATGGGATACGTGTAGGTTCTCTGATTAATACCCCTAAATGAAGCCCCAGCCCACAGTCAGCAGTACCTGCCACACGTTTGTGAAGATGCTTCCAGGTGAGTCCAGCCCCCTGCTATCGAGTTACCCCTTGCTGTCCATCTTCCCAGTTGAGGCCTTAGATATCATGGAGCAGAAAAAAGCCATTTTAACTGAGTTCAGAATTCACAGAAATCATGAAATAATTCTCTCAATGAACTTGAGATAATTTGTTATACAGAAGTAGTGCATCAGTCTGGGTTATCTGAGAAGCAGACACCCAAAAGGGATTAAATTTCAAGATGCTTATTAGAGGAAATGCCTGAAAGGGAAAGTATAAATAAACCAAGAGAGCTCTGATTGAGAGCCTTCAGGCCATGGTGACTGTCTGGTCCCTAGGGAAAGAAAAAGAGAAGAAAGAGAGAAGTTTGGGCAGATCTGAACATTTCTAGTGAAAGTTCAGCAGGGTTTTGGTGGAGTCTTCAAGTCGAAGTTGCCTATCAAGAGTCTCAGGTCTCTGAGTATCAGACTTACCCTGGTATCCCACCAACATTCAAACGTTCAGCTCTGAGACAAGAGCTGTGATAGATTTCAGGGCCCAGAAGTTGGGCTGTTAGTCAATAGTATAGATTAGACAGAAGAATCGTTATGGCCATCAAAAATTCTATCTGATACCAATAGTAACTGCGTCATTTGATTGTTCTGAGAATTAAATTATTAAACATGTATACATACTGTGTCTGGAACATTTTCTGATAAAATCTTCACTAAATATTTACTATTATTAGTAATCATCTTTGAAACAGAGTGGATAAGACCATCTAATAAAAGTATTGTAAGAAGAGCCATATGTTCTAGGCAAAACTATGGGGATATTAACATTCAAGAGGCCACTTAGAACAAAAACCATGGATATTCCAATAGCTGATGTTAGTTGAGCACTTACAATGTGCAGAAACTATGTGCCACTCAAATATACGCCCCAAGAAAGCGGGGACTCTTGTCTAAGGAGTTCACTGGTGTCTAGAAGAGTCTCTGGTTGTAGCTGAGAAAGTTTAGTTTCAAGGGAGCAAGAGAAAGTATTTTGGATGAGAAGTAATGATTGAACTAGAATATTATCATTTTGAAGTCTCAGTTGAAATAATGGATCAAGGCAATGTACAATATCTGCTAACATCTACAATGAGAGACAATCTGGCATTTACGTACCTCCTGGTGGTGAGCATATTATAGACTATGGAGTGTGTGTGTGTTTGTGATCAACTCTCTAGGTCTAACTACAAAGTTCAAGAAATAAAAGAAAGAGAGAAATAAGTGACACTAAATTTTACAGTCATCAAAATTCAGATTGTAGGCTATTGCAGGACAAATTCCCCTTTGTTTGTTTGTTCTTTAATTGTTTCTTTGTTCAATAAATTTCAAGAAAAAAAGGGAGATGTATTTAATTATTTGCAATGTATCGACCTTACTTGGATCTGACTCACACAGTTATTACAAAATATCTCTGTGATTATGAGAATTTGAACACTACTTGGATATTTGAGGCTATTAAGGACTTATTAATATTTTGATTGACAGCAGTATTTAAAAATGGTTTTCAAAGGCATTCTTTATCTTTTGAGGTATACAGAGAGATATTTATTGATGACACCATGTATGTGCTTTGCTTCAAAACAACCCCGGGTGAGGTGGTGGGAGAAGGAATAGATGAAATAATATTGATGAAAACTTAAGAGTTTTTAAAGCTGGGGGATGGACATGTGGGAGTTCATTATATTAGTCTCTCAATTTTTATATATATTTGAATTTTTTGGAATTGAACTGTGGTGTTGGAGAAGACTCTATAGAATCTCTTGGACTGCAAGGAGATCCAACCAGTCCATTCTAAAGGAGATCAGTCCTGGGTGTTCTTTGGAAGGACTGATGCTAAAGCTGAAACTCCAATACTTTGGTCACCTCATGTGAAAGGTTGACTCATTGGAAAAGGCTCTGATTCTGGGAGGGATTGGGGGCAGGAGGAGCAGGGGACGACAGAGGATGAGATGGCTGGATGCATCACTGACTCTCTGGACATGAGTTTGAATGAACTCTGGGAGTTGGTGATGGACAGGGAGGCCTGGCGTGCTGCGATTCATGGGGTTGCAAAGAGTTGGACACGACTGAGCGACTGAACTGAACTGACTTAACTATAAGTTAAACAGTAAAAACTAAACATAAGTGCTGTGGCATTAGGTAAAACAAATGACAGAGTGAGGCAAAGTGTCAAATGCAGCAAAGCTCTGGTTAAATGAAAACGGAAAATTTACCCCTTTGGTATTAGGAAGCCAGTGCCTGTGACTTGCCTGGTTGGAAAGTGAATTTGTAGTGAAGAAACGACATAGAATGTCTAGATTCTTCGAGGAAACAGGAAGAAAAAACTTTGGGATGGTAGTTTGACAGGACCTGGGGTCAAGTGAAAGGAAGTGGGGAGGTAGACGGGTTGATTAGAAGTAGATAAGCATTGGCTGCAGGAGAATAAAACGGGTGGAAGAGTTTGGCATAAACAAGGGGACATCTTTTGGAGGGAGGAACATTTAATTCAGCTGAAAGGCAGTAATCTAGAGCTTCAGTGAAGTTGGAAACCAGTTTGCCTGCCGAGAGTGAGGATGATGTATTTGGGTAGAAGTTATGAGTTTCTGATACTAATGACCCAGTTGAGCTTAGAAATCTTGAGTGTGTCTTGGCCCAACCCGTATGGTTGGTTTGACTCTCATTATGCAATATTTAGTCACCAGGACAGAACCAGTGAAGAGAATACTTCCAACTCTGGTGGAGAGAGGAATAGGAGGATGGGGTCCAGGCCTGGAGAGGGCTGTTCCCAGGCAGGTTCTGACCATCAGCCCTGTGCTTCTAATAGGGTCAAGAAAAATGCCAGAAAGTCAAGGACAGTTAAACAGGGTGATGGTGAAGGAACCCAAGGATGAGGCTATGATTTACCTAGCAAGTAAGTGAATGTGCCACAAAGGCCAGAAATTATCCTCGAAAAGTGGAATGTAACTTCTTTGCAGTGACAGCATATTCTAGGGTGTGACTATATGGAGTCTGGGTCTCAGTCATTGGAGGTGAGACGATTAAGGACTGGTGAAGATGGGGTATTGGATGGTCACCTGCGTGGGGTCTGAAGTTACCCAAGGTGAAATCTGGCCTTGTGGTGACAGAATGGTGCCCAGCAAGATGGCAAAGTGCTCCAAAAGCTTCAACCTAACACTAGTCCTAACCCTAGCCCTAACCAGATGAGGCNTGAACTCTGGGAGTTGGTGATGGACAGGGAGGCCTGGCGTGCTGCGATTCATGGGGTTGCAAAGAGTTGGACACGACTGAGCGACTGAACTGAACTGACTTAACTATAAGTTAAACAGTAAAAACTAAACATAAGTGCTGTGGCATTAGGTAAAACAAATGACAGAGTGAGGCAAAGTGTCAAATGCAGCAAAGCTCTGGTTAAATGAAAACGGAAAATTTACCCCTTTGGTATTAGGAAGCCAGTGCCTGTGACTTGCCTGGTTGGAAAGTGAATTTGTAGTGAAGAAACGACATAGAATGTCTAGATTCTTCGAGGAAACAGGAAGAAAAAACTTTGGGATGGTAGTTTGACAGGACCTGGGGTCAAGTGAAAGGAAGTGGGGAGGTAGACGGGTTGATTAGAAGTAGATAAGCATTGGCTGCAGGAGAATAAAACGGGTGGAAGAGTTTGGCATAAACAAGGGGACATCTTTTGGAGGGAGGAACATTTAATTCAGCTGAAAGGCAGTAATCTAGAGCTTCAGTGAAGTTGGAAACCAGTTTGCCTGCCGAGAGTGAGGATGATGTATTTGGGTAGAAGTTATGAGTTTCTGATACTAATGACCCAGTTGAGCTTAGAAATCTTGAGTGTGTCTTGGCCCAACCCGTATGGTTGGTTTGACTCTCATTATGCAATATTTAGTCACCAGGACAGAACCAGTGAAGAGAATACTTCCAACTCTGGTGGAGAGAGGAGTAGGAGGATGGGGTCCAGGCCTGGAGAGGGCTGTTCCCAGGCAGGTTCTGACCATCAGCCCTGTGCTTCTAATAGGGTCAAGAAAAATGCCAGAAAGTCAAGGACAGTTAAACAGGGTGATGGTGAAGGAACCCAAGGATGAGGCTATGATTTACCTAGCAAGTAAGTGAATGTGCCACAAAGGCCAGAAATTATCCTCAAAAAGTGGAATGTAACTTCTTTGTAGTGACAGCACATTCTAGGGTGTGACTATATGGAGTCTGGGTCTCAGTCATTGGAGGTGAGACAATTAAGGACTGGTGAAGATGGGGTATTGGATGGTCACCTGCGTGGGGTCTGAAGTTACCCAAGGTGAAATCTGGCCTTGTGGTGACAGAATGGTGCCCAGCAAGATGGCAAAGTGCTCCAAAAGCTTCAACCTAACACTAGTCCTAACCCTAGCCCTAACCAGATGAGGCTGTGATCCTAAGGCTTCAGGACCTCTCCAGGGAAATTCCAGTCTAAAAGCTAGATAGAATGATATCTAGCTTGATCAACTTAAATATCTTTTGAGCTATTATTGTCTCTATAAAAAAGTAACTCATTGTGAGCCTTTTTGCGTTTTCACTTTTTGCTACAGTTTTTTCTATAGCATCAAACTGTCGTCTCTGTTAGCTGTCCCTCTGGTTTGCCTTCTGAGAAACACAAGCTCAAGCTGGAACAGAATAACTTGATCATGACTAGCCCCCCTATTCTGAGCTGTGGGTCAAAGGAGAAAGCAAGACTGAGATGAGATTCTGTGACAGCTAGAACAGGCATTTTCTGGCAGCTTGATAGTTTTCCATGTGATGGAGAANACTTGATCATGACTAGCCCCCCTATTCTGAGCTGTGGGTCAAAGGAGAAAGCAAGACTGAGATGAGATTCTGTGACAGCTAGAACAGGCATTTTCTGGCAGCTTGATAGTTTTCCATGTGATGGAGAAATAAATTGGTCATTTCTGTGTCCCTGTCTTACTCTGTGTTTCTCAATAAAGATGATGTTTAGGTTTATGTGGAAAACCATCCTTTTATTACATGTACCGTAAGCTTTTCCATTTGGGTGCCACTTTTACAAAATAAAATTTTAAATGCAAACTAACACCAGAGAACTGACCCAACTCTCCCCATGTCCGCATTGCTCCAGGCTTGGAGGCCCCATGAATGAGGTCCGAGAGGGAAACAAACTAGAAGCCGGCTGCCGACGTGCCCATTGTGCTGGAATGGCTGGTGCCTGGTGGCTGGAGAGCCAGCTGAGAGGACCCCACTGCCATGCGTGCTGATGAGGACGGGGCTGTGGTTGGGGCCCCCTCTTGGACCATGGTTCCTGTGATGGGGAAGTCCCTCTCCCTCACAGCTTCCACACCCTGCGGGTCTCTGCTGCTGTCCTTTCTGTCACCACTAGCCTTATAGCCACGGGATGATCTGCTGGCTGGGTCATGTAAGGAAGAGACAAATATCACACGATATCACTTACATGAGGAATCTAAAAAATGATACAAGTGAACTTATTTACAAAGCAGACACAGGTTTTGAAGACACAGGTTTTGGTTACCAAAGTGGAAACCTGGGGGTGGAGATGGATAATTTAAGAGTTTGAGATTAACAAATATGTGTACTACTATGTAAAAAAACCCCAGATAATTAACAAGGGCCTACTGTATAGCACAGGGTACTCTACTCAATATTCTGCAATACCTATATGGGAAAAGACTTANAAAAAAATAAAGTCTGTCACTGTTTCCATTGTTACCCCATATATTTGCCATGATGTGATGGGACCAGATGCCATGATCTTAGTTTTCTGAATGTTGACTTTTTAGACAACTTTTCCACTCTCCTGTTTACTTTCACCAAGAGTCTCTTTAGTTCTTCGCTTTCTGCCATAAAGGTAGTGTCATCTGCGTATCTGAGGTTATTGATATTTCAGGAGTGGGTAGCCTATCCCTTCTCCAAGGGATCCTCCTGACGCAGTAACTGAACTGGAGTCTCCTTCATTGCAGGTGTATTCTTTACCAACTGAACTACTAGGAAAGCCCTACATCAGGGAGAGATGAGCTTAAATCAATAACTCTTAAATGTAGCTACAAATGACATGATCTGGATAATTAAAACACTAGAATTTCTGAACCCCAATTATGACCTTCTAAACTGTGAAATGCTGGGCTGGAAGAAGCACAAGCTGGAATCAAGATTGCCAGGAGAAATATCAATAACCTCAGATATGCAGATGACACCACCTTTATGGCAGAAAGTGAAGAGGAACTAAAAAGCCTCTTGATGAAAGTGAAAGAGGAGAGTGAAAAAGTTGGCTTAAAGCTCAACATTCAGAAAATGAACATTATGGCATCTGGTCCCATCGCTTCATGGGAAATAGATGGGGAAACAGTGGAAACAATATCAGACTTTTTTGGGGGGAGGTTCCAAAATCACTGCAGATGGTGACTGCAGCCATGAAATTAAAAGATGCTTACTCCTTGGAAAAAAAGTTATGACTAACCTAGATAACATATTGAAAAGCAGAGATATTACTTTACCAACAAAGGTCCGTCTAGTCAAGGCTATGGTTTTTCCAGTGGTTATGTATGGATATGAGAGTTGGACTGTGAAGAAAGCTGAGCACTGAAGAACTGATGCTTTTGAACTGCGGTGTTGGAGAAGACTCTTGAGAGTCCCTTGGACTGCAAGGAGGTCCAA